>JANAVB010021599.1:17542751-17623004 GCA_029216955.1 Iris pallida | reverse complement strand
TTTGTTCGAAATTACCGTTTTCCTCTGTCCGAATGACTTAAGGATAGGCGATCCTAGCTAAATTAACTATTCTGAGAATGTTGGCAATATCTGTTTCAGCTTTCGGAGACAGTTGTGAGGACTTGGACTTCATGGCTTGGCAGTTGACTGTATTTTTGTTGGATCTGCGTGCAACCTCCAGGCAAGATACCTTGCCTCCCTCTACAGTTTACTTACATGCATATTTATATTATTATACAGCTTTACTAGTTGATCATTTATATGTGATTAGTATCATGCCTGCTAGTGTATATAGCCTTGCTATATTTTATATTGGATATACGTATATATAGCTCTTGTTCATAGTTAATTTTGTGGTTCATATTGGATTGGTTTTCTCGTGAATCGTGATTGGGTTGTGTCGTGTCATCACCTGTACTTGGACTGAGTCGCATCGTGTCATAGGATGAATAAGTCATAACGGAACTACTATACCTTGAAATTCGTAAAGCTAACCTGCGAGTCCATCAGAGGCGAGGGTTAGTAGTTAAGCTAACCTGCGAGTCCACATTAGGGGTGAGGGTTAGTAGTTATCAGTCCACACCTGCGAGTCCACATTAGGGACGAGGGTAATGCTAGCCTGCGAGTCCACATCAGGGACGAGGGTTAGTAGTATATGGTTCACACCTGCGAGTCCACACTAGGGACGAGGGTGATGCTAGCCTGCGAGTCCACACTAGGGGCGAGCGCTAGTAGTTGTTCAAACCTGCGAGTCCACACTAGGGGCGAGGGTTTTAGTATTCGATTGTTTGTCCAATGACATCGTGATATCGTGTTCTCTTGTTCTTCTCTAGCAGTTCGCTTAGGCGTAGTGGTTCTTCCGGTCGTGTATAGTCGTATTTTCGTGCTGATTGGTCTTTCTCGTTTTTTGTATTTTCTTTATTGCATGATAAACTGCTAGATAGGCATGTATATTATATCTTGCTATGTCCTCTGAGGACCTGATGATCTCTTCAGGTTTAGCGATTGCATGGAGTTAGCTAGTAGCTCTGGATGGCAGATGTGAGGATACGCTTGCGGATTTCAGGTATCGTTATTGTGTTTATTATCCGCTCGTGCTTTTCTTCATTATCTTGAGATATCATGTTTCTTGATTCGGTTTAGACTCTTGTTATTTTCTTTAGAGTCTTATCGGACATATATGTTAGTGGGCTGCAGACCATGACTCATACTTGTTCATTTTTGTCTATTATTCTTATTGTGGATTGAGATATAGATTTAATTGCCATGATTTGGCAGTATACCATAGCCTTGACAGCGTTTACGTATTCGAGTCGGGCTGGAGTCCGCTTGATGCGTAGCTGGCTTACTCACGAGCTCGCGTCTAAAAAGCGGGTGCGGGTCGTGACAGCATACGATATGGCAGCCGTATAGGGAGCTTTGTAGTTGGTGGATCGTACCAGCTGCAGGGGATCTTCTTCATTTCCCAAAGAATATGTCGTCATGTCATCATTTCAGCTTTAATGTCAGAGTTATCACTTTGCGTTAGAGCATTTAATAGGGACAGTCACTTTATGGCCAGCTGTAAAGGCAAGCTGCATAGGGTCACGTCATTCTTGCCTGAGCCGCAGGAGGCTATTGAAGAGTTTCTGAGCCGCATGAGGCTCTGATAGATTCCTGAGCCGCATGAGGCTCCTTCTGTTTTGAGCCGCATGAGGCTCCCTCTGTTTTAAGCCGCATGAGGCTCCTTCTGTTTTGAGCCGCATGAGCTTTTCTTGTTCTTTTCCATGCTTCTACAAGACCCCCTTCAAAGTTTTCAATTTGAAAAATTGGAATACTTTGAATAAGAAGCATGGCTACATGAGCTCTGCTGGCCGCATAGGATGTTCTTGGCCGTATGGGCCTGTCTGGCCGCATAGACTCCCTAGCCGCATGGGCTCCCTGCCTCACGTTCGTCTCATTAATTGCCCTTAATTCATTCTTTTAGAGCCGTCTTTTGGGGGAATCCCAAGAGTTTGTTCATTAAATATTTGGATTTTATGCCCTGGATGAATCTTCTTCATGAGAGAGGGGGCGAAATTCGAGGAGTCGGTTTTGCTTGCAGCACACGACCCGAAGCGGTTTATCGGTCCACGTGCCCCCCTATGTCTGCCTATAAATAGGGTGCTGTTAGGACATAGGAACTTCTCTACATTCTTTTGTCTTTCTCTTCTCTTGCCCTAAGCCATTTCTCCGATCATCAATCGATGGCCCCCAAAGTTTCCAAAGCTTCCAAAACCTCTACTGCAGCGAAAGGCAAGAAGGCGGCGGCTCCATCGCCGACTGTAGTGCCTCCAGTCCATCCTGACGTCCACCCTGCTATCCAGGGTAAGGACTATGTGGAAGATCGAACACTTCAAACCCTAAAACAACGGCTCTGTTGTATGTTTTTTATGCACAAGCCATCTTCCCCTCAGCACTCAATGCGTTCTTCATCTTTATGAAGTCGCATATGTTGTATGGACCGTATGAACTTCTCATATCTAAGCCGCATGGGGTATACCCTATGTTTGAGCTGCATGAGAACGTCTGAGCCACATAAGTGCCTTGAGAACTGAACTGCATGAAGCCCCTCTGAACAGAATCGCATGAGCTCCTAATGGACTGAGTCGCATAGCGTTCCACGAATCAAAATCGTATATGCACCCACCTAAACAGAGCCGCATGAGGACTCGACGAGTCGTATGAACTTTGTAAAAACGCCGTGTCGCATAAAGACTCATCTAAACAGAGGCGCATGTGCTCTATAAAAATCAAGCCGCATGAGAACTCGTTTAATCAGAGCCGCATGACTCTAAATTTCTGGCCATCTCCTGACTTTGTTTCTTTTGCCTCTTTTCAGTAAATCTGCCAGTCAATGCTGCACGAGAACCCCTGGTGGGTCAGGCCCAATTTGCCATAGGAGTTCGGTTTGACCAACTAGTCCGATAGGTGGTGGAGCAACTGCCCCAGAATGAGCCTGAGGAGAGGCTGAATCTTATCAAGAACCAGCCCTTTTGCTTTCTCTGTGCCATGCTGAACTCAGGGCGATTGGAGGGAAAGTACCTGAAGCCGGCATTTTTCTTCGGGGACGCCCTGACTGTGAAGAACTCTCGGGTATTGGATATATCTGAGAATTGGAATTTTATTTCTGTTGGGAGGGCGATCCACATCCCCCAGATGGAGTATCATTTTCCATTGGCGTGGTTCAATATGTTGCCGGTGGACAGGAAGATACAGGAATCCTTGACCCCGAGCCGGTCGGGAATGATTGTGGGTAACATCTACTATAATAAGCATGTTAGATCAGCATACGCGGGCAGGGAACCGGTCAGCTGCTCCGTGATGGAGCTAGCCCCGGGTACCTTCTTAAATGTGCAAGGTCCCAATTTCTCATTCTCTCAAGTCAACACTTTCCTGAATCAACTTGCTCGGAAAGGGACTTATCCCATTGGCCGGCTCTCGCTTTTGAACTGGATATGCCCCATCCCTTCGTGGGCCAATTTGACCGGATGGAAATTGCGAGAATATGGGACTTTTCTGCGTGAGGTTGGTCTCTACCACGCTGTCCGGGTACATGTCACGAACTGTCTATCAACAAGGAGTTGTTCATGGCTCTCTTGGAGATGTACAATCGACGGACGGGGACCTTCTTAGCGCCTGGAGGGAAGATTGGTCTCGCTCTTCATGAGATTCACGCAGTCTCTAGGCTGCCCTGGGGCAATGAAGTGTTTGAAGTATATACTCCAACGAACGAAGAGTTCGAAGGTTTGGAGCAACGACATCCGGGTTTCGTTGCTGTCTATCAGGAGTTATGTGTCACCACAGTTACTGTCAGCAGACGACCAAGAAGGATAGTAGCTCAGAAGGGAACCTTCCATATACTAGGGCTTGGCTCTCCCACCTTTTTCAGCAAGGTGCCTCAGGCCGGGTTACTTCCCGGAATCCTCTGACCCGAGAGCAAGTACAGATCTGGTGTTAACTGCCAAGAAATCAAGGCTTTGAGTGACACGTTTGGGAGTCAAACTGATTCCTTTGATTATTTTTACCAGGATACCCAGTTGCTATCGGAGAAGGCAATCCTGGCAGGGTTCCTGATGGTATGGATACGGAATTGCGTGGTCTCCGGAGGCGTTGGTTCCATTGAGAGGATCAGCCGAAATTTTATCCTTCCTGCCGTGAAGCTGGCCTTCGGGGTTAGACTGGCTCTTCTTCCGGCCATGGTATGCAGTATACACCGTGGCCTTCATACTTTTTCATCCAAGGTTATTGCATGTGACACGGCGATAAACTTTGAGCGAATCGAGTTGCCCTACCACTATTTGATGGGGTGGCTATTATTGTACTGTCGGTCTTTAATGAGACTTGGCCCAGAAGATGGTGTAACTGACGACGATTCTTTTATCTTCCAGTACCGCCGGATGTCCTGGGAGTACAACACTATGCCCGCCTGTCGGAGGGCGCAGGGTGGATGGATATAACTTCTTCGTGTCTGTTCCCCATTTTCTGCTGAGGAGGTGGGGAGTGTACATGTTGACGGTACCGGGCCTCCTCTCCTCTTACCTGGGAGGATGCTTCTTTGGTTGCGTAACATCCGTCCCTCACTTAGTATATCGCAACCGCAATACCGTCTACCTGGAACCTTACTTGCCCAGCCGGTTCTTCCGCCAGTTTGGGTACAGCCAGCTGTTCCTAGAGAATCTCAGTTCTTGCATGGGCTTTGAAGGCAGCGTTCTGGATGGCATCAGGGCCTGGCTTTACTATAATATTGCTCAAACCCGTACTAGTTTCTCGGTCCCTGACGCTAAGACGCAAGGGGAGATTTTGTATTTAGCGGCTCTCTACCACGTCACTGCGAGCAGGTTTCCTGTTAACTTTGACCCGCATACCAGTTTTATTGTTGGTACCGGCTTGGCAGAGAAGCCCCAGGGGTCGAAAACGAGGAAGCAGAGGGCAAACACGGTTTATGTGCCGGACTCGGAGTCCACCACTGCGGATGAAGAAGATGGCGAGCAGGGTGCCTATGATTCTCTCCCACCTCTAAATGATATGGCGGCGGATCAACCTCCCATTGCGTTCGATGAAGTAGTGGCGGATCAGCCGCCTGATGTGCCTGGTCCTTCGCGCAAGCGAAGCAGGAGTGAGTCTGCTGATATCGGCATGACTTATTCCATAAAACGGGCTGTGCCAGATCCGTCGGCTACTTATCGAGGATGTTGACGCTATTTATGAGGTGACTTGAATTATAACTATCTTCTTCCTTCTTTTTCCTGCATTATGGCCTAATCATTTTCCTTTGCTCCTGTAGGCGTCGGAGGAGTCGGTTTCTCGAGAACCGACCATTGAGGTCGATCCGGCCCTGACCACTTTGGTCAGTGACATGTGTACCGCTATTATTTCTGCTGGGGTTCTTTCGAAGGCGGTCGGGGAGTCCCGTTGCGAGGACTCAACTCATAGTGACGGGGCTCTACTGCACCTGTCCCTGCGACAGTTGAATTTCAGCAGGGTAGCGCTGAACCAGTTGTATCCCTTTCCGGGATGGCTGGGGCAGAAGAACCAGCCGAACTTGACTTGGAGGTCGCTGGTGAGGAGACCACGGCAGCTGCGAGCGAACCTCAGCCTCCACAACCCTCCCCTGGTAAGATAAGCCAAATTCCGACTAATGAGGAGGCCCATTCGCTCTATTATCACGTCTTCGGGTTACGTTGATTGATGGTTGCTCTGGACATATAGGTCCTGTCCCTTCAGTGCCGATGATGACATTGTTATGGTAGGCTCTGCCAGAGGGGACCTGGTGGAGGGGAGCGTGCCCCCTCCTCTTCCGTCTTATCTTGAGGGGCCTCCCCGGGTCGAGTTCGGGAGGTCATATGGCGGCACAGCCTGGACAAGGAGCAATGGTCCCTGCATCTTCCTCTGCTCGTACGACTTTGGGGGATGACCTCTCAGCCTTACCGAGTATCCAGATTGTTCGGGCCGCAGAGGAAGAAATGACCGCTGTTCAAGCGTCTTTTCGCTCAGAATTTATTTCCCTTGTGGCAGGGGCGGCAAGTTCTGTCGCGTCTTCTTCAACACTGCCAGCCACACTTTCTTTGACACTGTTCTCTACGGAAGTTCTGGATGAGGTGTCGCAGGATGTGGTTGATAGTTTCTACCGCCATTTGAAGAGAGGAGTAGAAGCCGCTGTGGAGCGGGGGACCCCTTTCGCCTTGGCCCGGCAATGCGCCCAAGGCCAAATTGACATTCTCAAGACCCTTCCTGGCGGGAAAGGGATAGCTGCGCTTCTGGAGCCCAAACTGTTGGAGGCTGATCAGCTTGTGGCCCAGTTTCAAGTGTTGTGACAAGCTGATCTGTCTGCAGCAATTGATCAGAAGCGGGGGTTCCTCACCACCGCCTTAGAAAGATAAGGCTCGCGTGGGACACGTCTAAGCCGGTTCTAATAAAGGACCTTGGCAACCTGTCTCACCTGTACGACCAGCTGAGCCATCGGAGCGAGGTTTGCAGGGCTCGGGAGGCGGCCGCCTCCCAGGGAGTAATCGATACAAGGGAGCAGATTCTCGAGCTTCAGAAGAAGCTGGCCTTCTTGGAGTCTGAGCTTGAAGCTTCCCGTGCGGACAAAGAGCTGATTATTCAGGATGCCGAAAGCATTTCCAGAGCTTCTGCTAACCTGGAACGTGCTCTAAAGAAGTTTGAGGAGGACTGGCGGCTCATGCGCCCTTGGAAGATGCGGCGCTACTGACTCAGGAGGCCGAGCGTCGGGCCAAACAGCGATTTGAGCGATCGACTGCCTTGTTGAGGGACCGTCTCAGGGCATTATGTATCGCCGAACAATAGTCGGCTTTTTCTCTTCTTTTTGTTTTCGTTCTTTTCCTTTCTTGAGAGGGACATGGTCCCATAACATGTAGTACCTTTGACTTTCAAATAAAAGAGTTGTTTTATTTACCCTTCATTTGTATTGCTTATTGTGCTTGTGGTGTTGTGGTATTTGCCCCACTGGAGGACCGTTTGTGGACTTGCTACCCTTGGTATACCTTAGTTTTAGGTACGGATAACAAGTTTGATGAGGATACTTAGAACAATTCCACAGTAAGGTAGCCATGGAAGTTCCTGGTATCGGGAGAAAGAATGCCATAGAACAGCTGGGCTCCCGAGGCATGATGAGGCGCATGTACTAGGAAACTTAGTACAATATTTGTGGTCCACGGAGGACATTTGTGGTCAACAAAGGACATTTGTGGTCAACAGAGGATATTTGGGCCTATTATCCTTGGCGTACCCTGGGTTTTTTTTTGGTACGGATAATAGGTCGAGAGAGAACCGACATACTTACTCAGAGGTAATAAGGACGTGGTAAATATGAGGGTTTTTTTCGATAGAGCCTTCCCACTCAGAGGTAATGAGAACGTGACAGGAGTGGGCTCCATGAAGGGAATATAGAACAACTCAAAGGTAATAAGGATATGGAGGTTCTATGTGAGGGGCGGTTTGTTTTTGATAGAAGGAAACAACTCAGAGGTAACATCGACGTGGTTGTTTCAGAGAATCTGTAGATCTATTACCCTTTTTGTGCACTGAGAGTGCGGGTATTGGACCATAAGGAGGAAGCTCTTTTAGGAAGAAAGTTCAGAGGTATAATCATACATGACTTACTACCTAAAAGATGCGATATAGATTCATCTGTGGTGGCCAGGATGTGAGTTCAGCGGTACTTGTGGGTATATGACTCGACAATCTAGGAGATTTAGGACCAGGATGTAAGTTCAGCGGTACCTGCGGGTATGTGACTCGACAATCTGGAGATCTGGAGTCGGAATGTGAGTTCAGCGGTACCAAGGGGTACGTAACTCATTGCTTCGGAAGATTTATTTTTTGGGATGTGAGTTCAGCGGTACCATAGGGTACGTAACTCATCGTTATGGAGGATTTAAAGTCAGAATGTGAGTTCAGTGGTACGAAAGAGTACATGACTCGTCATTCTGGAAGATCTGTAGTCAGGATACGAGTTCAGTGGTACAAAAGAGTACATGACTCGTCACCCTGGAGGATGTCATTTTAGACGTAATACTTCTTTAGGAACTTGCCGTTGACAGGCAACATGAGCAAGTCTCTATTTTGTTTTGTGAGGCGGTAAGCTCCATTGGAGAATACAGCATCAATGATGAACGGGCCTTCCCATTTTGGCTGAAACTTGTCGGCGGTTTTGTGAGTTATAATCATCGACCTCCAAACTGCCAGAACGAGGTCGCCCACTTGGAATGCTCTGATTTTAACCTTCTTGTTGAAGGCTCCGGAGATACGTGCCTGGTATAGCTCGATTCGTTGTTGAGCTAATAGGCGCTTCTCATCTAGGGCCTCTAACTCTTGTAGTCGGCGGTGGTGATTATCATCTGTCGTCAATCTGTATGTGAGAGCAACACGGAGCGAAGGGATTTGAGTCTCCAGTGGGAGAATTGCCTCACTTCCGTATACCAGCGAGAATGGTGTATTCCCGGTGGCAGTCCGTACTGTGGTACGGTACGCCCATAAGCATTCACCGAGCTTTTTATTCCAGTCGCGTTTGTTTGATGGCACGAACTTCTTGAGAAGCTTGATGATTGTTTTGTTGAATGCTTCAGCCAGACCATTAGCCGTCGGTTGTATGGTGTTGAAGCAATATTCTGGATGCGACTTTTATCGTAAAACCGATAGAAGGCGTGGCTTGCGAACTGCGGACCATTATCATGGATGATCCTTCGGGGCAGTCCAAAGCGATAGATGACATGATGCTTGAGAAAGCTGATCACGTTTGAAGTCTTCACTTCTGCCAGCGGAACAGCCTCCGCCCATTTGGAGAAGTAATCTGTGATTGCGAGTATGAAGCGATGTCCTCGGAACGAAGGCGGAGTGATCGGACCGATGATGTCCATTCCCCATGCTTCGAAGGGCCAGGATGCCACCGTCGGGTGTAGAAACTCGGATGGCTGGTGGATGAAATCTGTATGGACTTGACAGGCTTTACATTTTCGTGCATAGTCTATTGCATCTGCAACCATCATGGGCCAGTAGTAGCCCATTCGGCGAAGGCGATCTTGTAGTTTCGGGCCAGGCTGATGGGCCCCACAGATGCCATCGTGAGCTTCACGCACGGCTTTTGTGGCCTCTGTATTTGACAGGCACCATCGTAAGATTGCCGATACAGCATTTTCGTTTCCGTATCATAGAAGAATCTGAGGGAACGCCTTCTGATAGAAGTGGCTTCCTTCGGATTCTTCGGCAAGATGTCGTAGACTATGAAGTCAATGAACGGTTGTCTCCAGTCTGGTGCTTCATCGACTGTCAGGGCGAAGTAACTCTCGGTACACTGAATATTATTCATGGGACAGACCAACTCACGGCCTATGATGTCAACCAGATGATGAGCATGATTCGGAACTGCTAAGGAAGCGGCAAGACCTGCTAGGGCATCGGCTTCAATGTTTTGGAGCCTAGGAACGTGCTCCATAAAGAACCCCTCCAGGACGAGATGATATCGATCGCTATTTGGTGGTAGGGGATCATGTCCACATGGCGGACTTCGTATGAGCCCCGGATCTGATTGACGATTAGCTGCGAATCGCCGTATGCTTCAAGGTGCTCTACCCCCAGCTCTTTTGCAAGTCAGAGACCAATGACCAAAGCATTGTACTCGGCTACATTATTTGAACAGGGCTCTGTGAGGGAATAAGCTCGATTGATCACCAACTCGGTAGAAGAAATCAGTACTACTCCGACTCCAGCGACGATGTTGCCCTTGGGCCCAGTTCTAGAAGCGTCGTCGAAGAACATTCGCCATATGGTACCATGGGAGGCCATATTTGAGTTAGCGACCTCGTCTGGAATCTTTTCGTCTATTTTGGTTGACTCCGAACCTGGATGAGCTGCTAAAAAGTCTGCCAGAGCTTGACCTTTAACAGCCTTTTGTGGGACGAAGATCATGGGGTAGGGGAACAAAAATATAGCCCAGGTAGCGAGGCGAGAGCTGAGCGCACCTGGCTTAGTCATGAGGACCCTGAGGGGGTTGACTCTTGATATGACATAGATGGTTTGTCCCGTGACGTAATGTCGCGTCTTCTGAATGGTGAAAACCAAAGCAAGGCACTCTTTCTCTACGGCAGTGTATCGATGCTCCGGCCCCATCATCATTCGGCTGAGGTAATATATAGCTTGTTCGTGGCCTGCCTCGTTGTTTTATGCTAGCAGAGCACCGAGAGAATCTTTTATCGCTCGCACATAGAGCAGGAATGGTCTTCCAGCAACCGGGGCTACCAGGACTGGAGGATTCGTCAGATATTCTTTGATGCTGTCGAAGGCGCGCTGGCATTCTTCATCCCATACGAATAAAATGCCCTTCTTCATGAGGTGGGTGAAAGGCTGGCATCGTCCGAAGACGTTAGAGATAAACCTCCTGATGTAGGCTAGCCTCCCTTGAAGGCCTCGAAGTTCACGAAGATTTCTTGGGGGACCCATCTCCATGATTGCCCTCGTCTTCTCGGGGTCTACGTGGATACCCTGGGAGGTGATGATGAAACCCAAGAACTTTCCGTTGGATACGCCCAAGAAGGATTTTGTGGGATTCATTTTCAAATTGTGCGCTCGTATTAGGTCGAACATTGTCCTCAGATCATGCAGATGATCTTTCTTAGAGCGACTTTTGACGGCGATGTCGTCGACGTAGCATTCCACTGTTTTATGCAAGTGGTTTCTAAAGATGATGCTCATAGCTCTTTGATAGGTGGCGCCAACATTCTTTAAACCGAAAGGCATGACTGTGTAGCAGTACGTGCCAATTGGTGTTCAGAATAATGTGTGCTTCTCGTCGTCGGGAGACATCTTGATTTGGTTGTACCCGAGAAACCATCCATGAATGACATACGCTCAAAGCTGAAGAACAGTTTGGCAACTCTAGAGGGGGGTGAATAGAGTTTATATAGAAAAATAGCCAATTAAAAATAACTCTTTCACCAACAATAAATAATCAGAGTAAAGTGCGGAAAATAAATGAAGAGCAGAAGAGCATACGCAAACACAGCGATTTTAACCTGGTTTCCCTCGTGGAGGACTAGTCCGGCCTGAGAACTCTAGCTCAGGATTAAATCCACTATTTGTGAAATAGTAGCTTACAACCCGTGCCTTTTCTTCAGAAGAGCACGTCAACTTCTAACAGAGGATCGCAGTGGCGATTTGCTTGGAATTGTCCAAGCGACTTCTTCACTCTTGCACAAGAATCCTAACTGAGAGATGCTGAGCACTCGAGACTTAGGAGGCTTGTGGCTAGTAGATAGGAAGGGTATGGCTTATTGAGCTTGTAGGAGAGAAGAGAAGAGAAGATTGAGTGAATTGAAATGAGAGAATTCATGCCCTATTTATAGTGTTTTTAGAGGCAGAATTCGGGTAGGAAAATTCAAAAATTTGGCCGTTTGGACAGCTAGCAACCAGCTAACCCTAAAATTAGGGTTCCTGATTTCTAGGGGACAGAGTTCGGCCCGAACTCTGTGTGGAGGCAGAGTTCGGCCCGAACTCTGTCTCCAGAGCACAGAGTGGTTCTAAGTGGGACTTGTGGGCAATTTTTGTTTTGGTGGAGCTTTGGGATTTTGGGTAGGCTTATAGACTAAGTTCCAAGAGCTCAGCATAACTCAGAGTACATACTTCTAGACTCAATAAAATGTAAAAGTACAGACTCGAAAATACACTGAGAGTCGAAAACTGAGCTGTTGTCTGTCCTGAACTGAATGCAGACGTCGTGTGTCGTATTGAATTTATACAGATATTATTTAGTCAATGTAGTCAATATTTGGTTGACTGTGACTTTATGTCAACAATCTCCCCCATATTGATAATTGACAAAATAATAAATGTATATTTCAATATTCATACCTGGACACAGTTGGTTAAAACACTGCTCCCCCATAAACAATGCCGAGCTAGAATAAGATAGCTCCCCCGTAATCAGTGAACGGTGCCGAGCTAGAATCAATAGCTCTCCCCCGTAAATAATGCATAAACCTGTGGCCTGATAAAAATATTTTCCCAAAAGCAAACACAAGCACAGACATATACATTTGAAATATACATATTTCTTCCCCTTTTGGCAGTTAGCAATATAAAGGATCACTGCATAAGGAAAAGCATGGAAATAGCAGTATAGACAATGAAAAGTAATCCAACCACACCAAGCAGAGAAGAAACAGTATAATACTAATAAAACAAGTCACTGACATAAAGTAAAACTACGAAAAATAGCATAAAATGTTATCCACCAACCAGCACATCATCAGGGTTTGAAGACATAAATCCAGTACATAAATCCATAACAAACTGAAATAACTAAAATCAAAAGGCAACTAAGACCATCAGCAGTGGCAGCAGCATATCAAACCAATCTCCATCATGGAGCACGAGAAGGTCCTGGAACATCGAAAAGGTCCTGGAACATCTGAAGATCCACAAAAGCATCATCCGGATCCATATACCTCATGACCCACGGATCGTCTATACGATGACCCGCGATCTGGATCCCGCTCAATAGGCACATGCAGATCAGGATGACGAGCAAGCGAATACCGCATATCATGCAGAGAGTTCCCAAGGGTACTGATCTGCAAGGTGGTACGGTAATCCTGCTGCGTCCAGCGATCATCCTCAACGGCAAAACGATCGCGAAGCATAGTCTGAAGAGACTCAAGAGTGGCAGGAGGAGGAGGTGCATCCTGACCAAAAGGAGGGGCGTCAGGCTCCTCATCAGCAGAATGCTCAGATGACTCAGAAGCAGCGACAGGCTGAAGGCGTCGTGCTTTGGATAGAAAGGCAGGTGCAGGCATGAACGGACAAGCATCAAGTGGTATATGAAAAGCACGAAAGATCAAAGGAAGATACAGAGGATAAACCAAAGCTCGTGGTTTCCTCCTACAGCGAATCATCCAGTCCATCATGGTACGTGGAAGATTGAAAGGAATTCCAAAATGAAGATGATAAAGAGCAGATATTTCAAGATAAGTGATGTCATCATGGGAACCTGTTTTGGGTAGAATGGTGTTAGAAATAATCCAATGAAGGTCAGAAAAATATGGGTTGAGATATTTAGCCGTGAGCTTGCGAGGACGTGTGTATGGAGTACACAAATCGTCCTTGAAGCTCTCAAGGGAAATTCTGTCGGGAAAACGGAATGAGCGAGCGTCAACTAGCTTTTCCCAAGAATTGGGCTCTTGAAGATCAAGATATTCGGCTAAGTCAAAGTCATCAAAAGATATATTGATACCTGCAACTCGTGAATAAATATGAAGGTCATCAAAGGTTAAGTTGCAGTAGAACATTTGAACGGCATGACGATAGATAGCAGAAGTTGTAGTAACTAGTTCATCAAGATAGAGGTCATGGAATAAAGAATCATATTGAGAGATATGGAAAAATTAATAGGATGTCCTGTGAATACCTGACGATTCCAAAAGTCACTAAACCAGTTGTTTGATGCATCTAGTGAGACAAAAAGTCTGTTGTCATAGGTGGAAGGATTTTGAGGACGAGGTGGATTGAACAAAGGATGGGGGTTGAAGTTGTTCAATGATTTGTTCAATTGATGGAGGAGAATCCGAAGAGGAAATACTCTCAACTCGAATTCTCTTCCCACGATTGAACAAGCAAGGAGCCATTAAAAATTTTAACTAGAAGATAGAAAATAGGAATGGTACCTCAAACAAGTAATAAACAATGGAAGAGAATGGAGAGAAACCCCTTTTTCTTGATTTTGAGAAGCATGGAGCACTCTAGATCAAAAACTAGGGTTAGGGTTTCAAGGAAAGATTTTGTATAGGTGAGAAAGGTGGTAGTAGTGAAGGAGAGAGATGGAATCCCGACATAAAGTAGGGCTTTGTCTTTGGTCGGGTGAAATATTGACCATTGGATTAGAATTGATCCAACGGCAAGCCAGATCCCGACTCTGGAACCTAAGAACCGAACTCGGCCCGAACTCTGATAGGGGCAGAGTTCGGCCCGAGTTCTGGATCAATGGTCCAGAACTGAAAACAAGCAAAGAACATGAAGAAAATGTTTAAGAGTTAAACAAAAGATAGTTGAGGACAACAAAGAGTGTTGAATTAAAACAATAGATAGAGAGGTACTCAGAAAACAGAATGAACTTTAGAAAATATCAATTAGGCAATATTAAATCGAAAATGAGCCATATAATAAATAAGGACATATACTGTGGTTCAATAGTCCAAATTTGCCATGGGTTAGCTGCAGGGGCCGGATCCCAGCTAGCGGTAGTCCTGAGGACTAGTGCACCGTGTCGCTTAGGCTTTTACGCCTTATTGTCAGAAGGACCCTTTCGGCTTGTACCCATACCAAATTCTTCGTAAAAGAATCACAATATACTCGATATTTACGCAGGTGAGTTTCAATTTATAACTGCTTCATCTAAAATTCCAAGTTCACGACAAAGAAAATTGAAGCGCTCTTCGGATAGTGGCTTAGTAAAGAAATCTGCCAGCTGATGATCAGTGTCAATAAATTCTAAGTTAATCGTGCCATATTGCTGATGATCACGCAAAAAGTGGTGTCTGATTTTAATGTGTTTAGTGCGTGAGTGGCAGACAGGGTTCTTAGTCAAATTGATTGCACTAGTATTGTCACAGAATATAGGAATATGCATGAAAGATAACTTATAGTCTTCAAGGGTTTGCTTCATCCACAGAATTTGTGCACAACAACGCCCAGCTGCTATGTATTCAGCTTCTGTTGTGGATAGTGCAACAGAGTTCTGCTTCTTGCTAAACCAGGAGACTAAAGCTTTTCCTAATAAATGACACGTGCCGCTCGTACTTTTACGGTCGACCTTGCATCCAGCGAAGTCAGCATCGGAGTAACCAATAAGATCAAATGATGTTGACTTGGGATACCATAGGCCCACTGTAACCGTACCCTTAAGGTATCTAAAGATACGCTTAACCGCGGTCATGTGTGATTCCTTAGGATTAGCTTGATATCTAGCACATAGGCAAACACTGAACATGATATCGGGACGACTAGCAGTTAAATAAAGTAAGCTGCCTATCATACCTCGATACTTACGTTGATCAACAGGTTTGCCACTCTCATCTGGTTCGAGTTTGATTGAAGTAGCCATTGGCGTGCTGATTGGTTTGATGTTGTCAAGATCGAACTTCTTCAGCATGTCCTTGGTGTACTTTGATTGGCAGATGAAAGTTCCATTAGCCAGTTGTTTTACTTGCAGACCAAGAAAATAGTTGAGCTCTCCCATCAAGCTCATCTCAAATTTCGTCTGCATACACTTGGCAAATTCTTGACAAAGAGTTTCATCAGTAGACCCAAAAATAATATCATCAACATAAATCTGAATT
Organism: Iris pallida; assembly: GCA_029216955.1. Taxonomy (NCBI): domain Eukaryota; kingdom Viridiplantae; phylum Streptophyta; class Magnoliopsida; order Asparagales; family Iridaceae; genus Iris; species Iris pallida. The sequence goes on along the minus strand of JANAVB010021599.1, from coordinate 17,607,636 downwards.
AATAGAATGGTGTCTTTGAAAGATTTGATAAACAGTGTAGTGTCAATTTTCCCTTTTGAAAAACCTTTCTCAAGCAAGAAACTGCTTAACCTTTCATACCAAGCTCTGGGGGCTTGTTTAAGGCCATAAAGCGCTTTCTTCAGCTTGAACACGTGGTCGAGAAATTTGTGATTTTCAAAGCCAGGGGGTTGTTTGACATAAACTTCCTCCTTAATAAAGCCATTCAAGAAAGCACTTTTAACATCCATTTGAAATAATTTAAAGTTCTGATGATTGGCAAAAGCACAAAGCATCCGAATGGATTCTAGTCTAGCAACAGGAGCATATGTCTCATCGTAGTCGATACCTTCCTCTTGATTGTATCCTTGAGCTACTAGACGGGCTTTGTTACGAGTGACTGAACCATCTTCATTTACTTTGTTTCTAAACACCCATTTGGTACCAATTATTGAGTGATTAGCCGGTCTAGGAACTAGTTCCCATACTTGGCTCCTCTCAAATTGGTTGAGTTCTTCTTGCATAGCAGAAATCCAAAATTCATCATTAAAAGCTTCAGAAATGTTTTTTTTTGGCTCTACTTGTGAAATGAAGGCAGTGCTAGCAACGGAGTCTCTTAGTGATGATCTAGTAGTTACTCCACGTGAAACTTCTCCTATAACTAAATTTTCTGGATGAGAAGGTTTGAAAGAGAATTTCTTAGGCAAACCCTCCAGAGAATTAGTTTCAGTTGAAGTGTTCATTGGAGTAGAAATTGATGGCTCAACATCATCATCAAGAGCGCTTACTGCACTGTTATCTTCATCAAAAGTCACATTAGTTGACTCCTCCATAATAAGTGAGCGTTTGTTGAAAACTCTATATCCCTTACTCTTGGCGGCATAACCAAGAAAGATACCATCGTCAGCTTTGGCATCAAATTTGCCTAAGTTGTCTTTGGTGTTAAGGATAAAACATCTACAACCAAAAACTTTAAAATACGAAACATTGGAGGTTCTCCCAAACCAAAGCTCATAGGGTGTTTTCTTCATAATGGGACGAATAAGCACCCTATTCAAAATGTGGCATGCTGTACTTACAGCCTCTGCCCAAAAATATTTCGGAAGAGAAAATTTATTCAACATAACTCTAGCCATATCGCCAAGAGTCCTATTCTTCCGCTCCACAACACCATTTTGTTGAGGAGTTCTAGGACAAGAAAATTCATGATCAAAACCATTACAAAAACTTTCAAAATCATAATTTACGAATTCGCCTCCATGATCACTTCGGATTCGAGTAATCATGTAGCCTTTTTCGTTTTGAACTTTCTTTACAAAAATTTTGAAAGCAGAAATAGCATCGCTTTTATTAGCGAGAAAGAAAACCCATGTAAATCTCGAAAAATCATCAACAATAACAAATACATAAAGTTTGCCTCCAAGGCTAGCTATTCTACTAGGACCAAATAAATCCATATAAGTAGTTGCAAGGGTCTAGTAGTACTTACAGAGTTGATAGAATGAAATGAGGATTTAGTTGCCTTGTTTAGTTCACATTCGGCACATACCGTGTCCTTTTTGAACGTGATGTCAGGCAATCCTCTCACTAGCTTCTTGGTGGAAAGCCTGGATATAGCATCCATGTTGGCATGACCAAGACGCTGGTGCCAAAGTAGTCGTTCGTCTTTGAGGGCATATAGACATCTACCTGCATTGTTAGTATTTATAGAAAGATAGAAAATGTAGATGTTGTCCTCTCTTTTCCCTTCAAAAGCAATGTCTCCTGTTGACCTATCATAGATGTAGCAACTATTTTCCAAAGTTAATATCATATCCATGATCAGCAAGATGACTAATGCTGAGCAGGTTATGCTTTAACTCGGTCACTAGGCAGACATCTTTATTACAGGAGAAGGAGGATGACCAATGATACCATTACCTATAATGTGCCCTTTGAGATTGTTACCGAAGGATACGTATCCTTCTCTCTTCATCGATAGTGATGCAAAAAGATTTGCGTCTCCCGTCATATGTCGCGAGCATCCACTATCGAGAATCCACTTACTTTCAGTTGAGGAGGGAAGGTCTACCTACATCAAGAGTAGATGTGACCTTTGGTACCCGAGTTCTTGAGGGTCCTGAAAAGTTAGTCTTTGGGAACCAAGCATATATCCTTTTATCTACAAGTCTTCTAACTCTGCACTGTGGTGAGATGTGTCCATGTAATCCACAATAAGTACAGATAGCATTCTTATTTATACTAGGAGCATGAGAATAATATCTATAATCAACAAGATGAGGATGGACATGATGTGAAGAGTTAGCATGGTGAAGATGATTATGCATGGAATAAGTGGCATGGTGATGGTGTCTATGAGGCATAGAATGATGGTATTGTCTATGATGTGTGACTTGCTGATATTGTCTAGATGGCATGGCATGATGATTTTGTCTATATGGTATATGAAGACCTTGTCTATATGGCATTGTATGATGATTTTGTCTATATGGCATGGCATGATGATTTTATGTGTGGAGTGATGTTGATTGTGTCTTTGTGCATGATGAGGTGTACTGAGTGAGAATTGTTCTTACGTGCACGTGGTTTGTGAAAGTTTGTGTATATAAATGCATGGTTATGTGCTACATGAGAATGACGTGGTTGACTAGCAGGAGTGGTGTTGTGCCCATGTGATTGGGTTTGAGGTTGGACAACCTGTTTACCCAATTTGGTTTCTAATCTTTTAGAAACAGCTTGCAGTTCATCAACCTTAATATTTAAGCCATAAATCTTAGTCATGGAAATCTTGTGTCTACTCTTTCTTCAGCAAGCAACATGTTAAGAGTAGTGATTTCTTGAGTTTGTTGCTTAATACGTGCTTCAGCATCATGTAAGCTTAATTTAAGCTTGGATACTTCATCAGTGTCATTAGTGGGTGATGTGTTTCTAACATTATCAAGAAGTAAAGAAATTTTTGTATCTCATCTTCTAGACTTTTGATTTTGTCCTTGGCATGTTTATATTTACCGATGACCTTTTTATGATCATCGAGTAAATCAGTGAAAGCATCGCCAAGTTCATCAAAAGAGAAGTCATCCAGAGTTTCGTTAGATACCTTATTGGAAGTTGCCATCAGGCACACATTTGCTGTATCTTGAGGAGAGTCCTTTTCTTCCTCAGAGTCACTCGCTTCACTTTCATGCCAGATGCCTGTGTTGGCATATTTCTTTGATGAGTTCCTTTTGTATGGCTTCTCATAGCGGTTGCTCTTCTTCAGGAATGGGCAGTCTTTTCGGACATGTCCAATTTTCTTGCAACCATAACAAGTTGGTTCCTCTTCATCGTCTTCTTGAGATTCCTTCTTCTTCGATTGAAGCGAAGGAATTTCCTGAAGTTGCGAACCATGAGAGCTTGGTCTTCATCATCCGAGTTATCTTCTTCGGTCTCATCATGATTAGCTCTTCGTTGATGAGCTTTGAGTGCGATCTCCCTGGTCTTCGGAGCAGGCTCTTCGAAGTCCTTGAGGTCAAGCTCGTGAGTCATAAGCTTACCCATCAAGGTCTCCATTGACATTGTTGTGAGATCGTTTCCTTCTATGATGGCTGTCACCTTAGGGTTCCAAATCTTTGGTAGCCCTCTGAGCAGCTTACGAATCTTCTCGTGGTTTGAGTACTGCTTTCCAAGCGAAGATAGAGGATTGATGATGTCGAGGAATCTTGTGATCATTTGAGTGATCGTCTCACTTGGCTTCATCTTGAAGGCTTCGTATTCTTGAGTGAGACGGCTTATTTTAGATTCCTTGACCTGTGTGGTTCCTTCATGCGTCACTTCTAGAAGTCTCCATACTTTATGAGCAGTGGTGCATGTAGAGACCCTGTTGAACTCATTCCTGTCTATAGCACAGAATAAAGCATTAATAGCCCTAGCATCTAGACTTGCCTGTTTCTTCTCCTCGACAGAATTTGTCGTGTGGTTTCTCAATGAGGTCACCATCGACAACTATCCTGGCGGGCTTTTTGTAACCGTCAGTGACGACAGTCCACAGGTCAAAGTCTAGACTTAAGATAGAAGCTCATCCTTGTTTTCCAATATGTGTAGTTAGTTCCATCAAATAGGGGAGGCCTATGAGTGGACTGACCTTCACCATGATTGGAAATCAAGGATTGTGTGGTTGCCATGGATCAGCTCTTAGGATGTTAGTCCTTGTAAAGAGAACAGAGCTCTGATACCAATTGAAGAACAGTTTGGCAACTCTAGAGGGGGGTGAATAGAGTTTATATAGAAAAATAGCCAATTAAAAATAACTCTTTCACGAACAATAAATAATCAGAGTAAAGTGCGGAAAATAAATGAAGAGCAGAAGAGCATACGCAAACACAGCAATTTTAACCTGGTTTCCCTCGTGGAGGACTAGTCCAGGCCTGAGAACTCTAGCTCAGGATTAAATCCACTATTTATGAAATAGTAGCTTACAACCCGTGCCTTTTCTTCAGAAGAGCACGTCAACTTCTAACAGAGGATCGCAGTGGCAATTTGCTTGGAATTGTCCAAGCGACTTCTTCACTCTTGTACAAGAATCCTAACTGAGAGATGCTGAGCACTCGAGACTTGGGAGGCTTGTGGCTAGTAGATAGGAAGGGTATGGCTTATTGAGCTTGTAGGAGAGAAGAGAAGAGAAGATTGAGTGAATTGAAATAAGAGATTCATGCCCTATTTATAGTATTTTTAGAGGCAGAATTCGGCCAGAATTCGGGTAGGAAAATTCAAAAATTTGGCCGTTTGGACAGCTAGCAACCAGCTAACCCTAAAATTAGGGTTCCTGATTTCTAGGGGACAGAGTTCGTCCCGAACTCTGTGTGGAGGCAGAGTTCGGCCCGAACTCTGTCTCCAGAGCACAGAGTGGTTCTAAGTGGGACTTGTGGGCAATTTTTGTTTTGGTGGAGCTTTGGGATTTTGGGTAGGCTTATAGACTAAGTTCCAAGAGCTCAGCATAACTCAGAGTACATACTTCTAGACTCAATAAAATAAAAGTACAGACTCGAAAATACACTGAGAGTCGGAAACTGAGTTGTTGTCTGTCCTGAACTGAATGCAGACGTCGTGTGTCGTATTGAATTTATACAGATATTATTTAGTCAATGTAGTTAATATTTGGTTGACTGTGACTTTGTGTCAACAAAAGCCACAGGTGTTGTCAATCATAATGTCCGTGATAGGGAGAGGGAACTCATCTTTAGGACACGTCTCATTCAGATTACGAAAGTCGATGCAGATTCGAATCTTTCCATTCTTCTTGAGGACTGGAACTATATTGGAGACCCAGTCAGGATGCTGTTCCTCACGGATGAAGCCGCTGGCTATCAGTTTGTTTACCTCGATTTCAATGGCATTCATGACGTCAGGACGGAACCGACGTTGCTGTTGCTTGACTGGTTTTGCATCTGGACGGATGTTGAGTTTTGAAGTGCAATCTCGGGGTTCAGTCCCGACATATCTTCATAGCTCCAGGCGAACACGTCGATACATTCTTTGACGAATTGTAGTAGTGATTCTCGCTCTTCGTCTGTCAGATTTTTGCTGACGAAGATGGGCTTTGGAGAGGACTCATCACCGAGATCGACTTGTACAACCTCATCCTCGGTGGGAGGCTCTCTTTGTTCGAACCGCTTCTCCCACTGTGCATCTAGTTGTTGTGCCCATGGCTCTAGCTCAAGAAGTTCGGGAATGTCTTCATCTTCTTCGTAGGCGTCGGCAAATGCCATATTGACGGACCAGACTTGCCTGAGCATGTCCCCGATGCTGACATCTGAATCAAAAGTGGGTGATCCGGTTGAGTGTGAATACCAGTCGCATTCCTCGTCTGAGCTTTCAGGGGTTGTCGCGGGTGTGACATAACCTAGCCCACATCTGGTTTTATTGTAGTAGTCTCGTGGTTTCCCAGCCGGGACCGGCGATTGTACGGGTAATCGCCGTCCAGTGCCGTAGTTCAAGCCTGGTCTAGTTTCCAGATCATACCCTTGTTTTTGCATAAGGTACTTGGACTGGGAACTATACAGATAAAGGGGCAACCTCCCGGTGTCGGGTTCGAGCTCAACTTCTTTTATCTTGAAGGGCTGTGGATCATTCTTCCGGTCGAAGATGATTGGGTGATCCCCTCCTTCGATTATGCGGTAAGCGTCTTCCACTGGAGTAAGTTGGTTTCGGTGTAGACATTTGTTACCTGTGTGCGCAGGTGAGTGCCTATACCGTGTTCCATAGCATACATTGTACAAAGCTTATTAAGCTCGAGATAATTCAAAGATAGCCCTTTATTGATGAAGTAAGATATCTTTTCCAGTGGGATTACATCATCTGCAGATGGCACGTCAGTGTAAGCAGCCACATACTTGGCCAGTTCTGACTCTTCTTCAGCTACCCCGTGTAAACGAAGACTGAGAGGATGACTTGGGTAACTTGATTATCAGGGGCTCCATGGGTGGAGCAAAACATGGAGTTGTTGGCATACTAGCTACCCCCAGTTTGGTGCTTGGTGCTGAGCGGAGAGTTATTGGCTGGCTAGTAGTCCCTGGCTTAGTGCTCGGTTGTCGATTTATTCTGGAAAGACGGATCGTCATTGGCTTGACAGAGGGATTGAGCTCCTCTACTTGTGGCCGGCTAGCTTTAGACAGCCTGATGGTCAGTGGCTCTGTCGTGGGTCTCGGCGCTTGGCCAAACCTTGGCAGTGGGATTATCATATGTTCCTTCTTGTGCAGAGAGGCTAATTGCGTCCTTACGCAGAGTGGCTGTAAGGGGCGCCGTTATGCCAGGTTTGCGGGCTTGGAGGTGGATCGTCAGTGGTTCTTCTGATCCAGTTGCTGCCTCAGTTTGAGCTTGAGTATCTCCTTCGGCAAGATGCTTTTTCGACTTTTCGTACAAGCATGAATCTGAGTAGTAGGATTCGACCCCTTTGAAGGGATCGATGTCGGTAAATTCTGTTCTTACGAAGCCGTGCTTGTCGACGTACTTGAAATACTGGTGCAGTATGGAGGGCATGATCATATAATCGTTATCCAAGGACGTCCCAGGAGAATATTGTAGGAAGTGTTCGCATCTATGACATAACAGATTACTTCTGACTGAAGGTCGCCGATTTGGCACTTTAGGCGAATCTTCCCGATCAGGTAGCTCCTGCCCGAATTGAAACTGCTGATAGCGGTGCTTGTCGGTCAGACGATGCATTGGGATGCGCAGATGGTGTAGTAAGCTCTTCGGGATGATGCTTATGGAGGACCCGGGGTCAATATGCATCCGATCGACCTTGATATCGCCAATGTACCCAGTATAATACAAGGGCGGTCGTGCAGGTTGGTCTTGATAAGCATATCCTGCGGAGTGAAGACAATGTTTGGCATTGACCCTGTGCAAGCGCTGTCCTGGAGATCTACCGGCGAGTCCTCCCCAGTGAGGTTGGACTGAGCCAGTTATGCGTCGGCATTCTGGAGTGTATTGCTTAGTGCGATGCGGACATCCTTGGAGAGTCTCAGGAGTTCGTATAGTGATAGTTTGGCCGGTGTGTTGGCCAATTGTGCCAAGATGTCAAAGTTGTACGGCCTCTCCAGCCCGTGAGGCGTCTCCTTTCGGAGTGGTTTGTCGAAGCGAGTCTCCTTCGGCCTAGGCTTGTCGGTCGTCGAAGGCTGCAAAGGTCCGGGAGCATCAGCGGCTGCGGCTGATGGTCGTCAGCTGAGTTACCCGGTGGAGATTGGGTTTGTGCGCCAGAGCGGGTAACAGCAGTAGCTTTTTCGACCTCTGTCGAGATCATACGGCATGATTTGACTTTCCCATTCTTCTTCTTGCTGGTGGAGGAAGGCGCGGACTGAGTCACCTCAGGTACCAAGTCCGGATGGACCCACATGATCTCCCCTCGTGATGTGGTAAGGGGCACTAGACCAGCAGCTTGGTCTCGGGGAGGTGGAAGGTTAGCGACCTCCATCCTTGCTTGGGAGACATGTATTACTCCGTCTTGAGTCCTTGTCGGAGGGAAGTTGCCGAATTGTACTGACACCATGTTGGCTGCTACAGTCATCTCTTCGAAATCAATAGCCAGGGCCTTAGAATCGATGAGATGCTGGATGTATCGCTTCAGTTGGTAGCAATTATATGTAGCATGGTGGACATAGCGATGATAGTGGCAGTACTTGGGGCTCTCCATATTTGCAAGACGAGGCTCACGCCTGGAAGGAGGAAGCTGAATTCATCCTCCCTGGATGAGCATATCTAAGATGGGTTTAATATGGCCATCCTCGAAGGAGTAGGTCATCTGAGGCCACTACTTTTCTGCCGGTGTTGATTCGGGCTTTGGGGCTGTATCGGCCATAGCCTGCTTGCCCTTGTTGTCTAGGTTGCTGGAGGAATTACCACCGTTGTTGTTGTTGACGTTAGGGCGTTTGCCCTTGTCTTCCCCTTCCGATATGTGCAATCCTAATTGGCGGGCTTTCTTCACCTTGTCTTCTGTGCTTGTGGCACTGATGATGAACGTCTTCCAATCCTTGAATTGACTTTCGTCCATCCAGAGGCTGATTGTGGGAAGTAGTCTCTTCTGGCAAATTTCAATCAAGGAGGAATCAGGGTTGCCGGAAGGCAGCTTCATCGCGGTTTGGCAAAATCGCTTGATATAATTTCTTGTTAGCTCCTTTTCTCCCTGAACAACGTCCATGAGCGTGGACATTGTCACATCTTGTCCTACTTCATAGAACCTCTCTAGGAACATGCGTTTGAAGCCGGTGAAGGAGTGGATGCAATTGTCCGGCAAGTTGCGGTACCAGTCGAAGGCGACCCCTTCCAAGGCTCCGATGAACAACCGTAAGGATGGAGTCGTCATGGGGCAGATGGTCGGTTGTGACTTCGAAGTAGGTAATGTACCTGCCTGCAGATATCTTCCGTCATATAGATTGATGTGGAATGGTTTATATTTTGGTGGGAAGGGAACATCTCTCCACGCAGCGGGATACGGTTGTCGTATCCTGAGGTCTTGGCAGTTTTCTCGGGCATGGAACATGGCCCAGAGCTCCCGGACCTCTCTTTTGCCTTCTTGGCTTCGTCTGCAGTGGTGGGAGCCGATTTTAGGAGGATTATCGCCCGGGTTTAGTGCAGCTGAGTTCGAGTCCGCATTGACCGCGGGCCCAAGATTGTTTGGCCAGGCGTTCTTCCTTGCAAAGTAGGAATGGCCGCTTTGATCTCGTCCGCAGACTTGACCAAGCATGCAGTATGGCCTCCAGAGTGTCGATGCGTTGGCGATCACTGGGGCCCTCTTGGTTGCTGTCCGTCATGAACACCGTCCTCACATGAGGAGAGATGGAAGGAACGGTAGAGGATGTGCCCTCTGAGTCATACCCTTGCACAGAGAAGTCGTCCGGGTATGTGGGAATGTTCTCTCTGGTTCGGACTCAGAAAGAGTGGTACCCCCAGCTTCAGATCTTGCCTCGTCTTGAGAATTGTGGACGTCCTCGGGGACGTCGGGATCTGCTGCATCTGTTGGGTGAACCATTTTCCTCGGACTATCTTCTTGGAACACCGGGTTGTTGTGGATGTTTGGAGGGATACTACCCCCGACTCTAGTGTCTTCTATAGATGTGTACGAATCTCCCAGTGTGGCAAATTTCGTTTTTGAGCGGGTACCTTGGTAAACTCCTCCTGCAACGGTGGTAGACAACCGTTTAGAAGAAATTTTCTTGGTTACGTCGGTTAAATTTTTGGGCTGGAGACATTTGTTTTCTTCCCTCTTCCGCTGCCAGGAATCTTTAGAGCAGAATTGCAAGAGGCGACGAGAAGCGCCTCATCTTCAAAGTTTGGGTGTTGCAGCCTTTGGAAGACGGACCGTCGGTTTTTTTTGCTGCTGCCTTGTTACAGCAGCAGTTGACTATGACTTGGGTGCATTGATGTCCTTGACAGACTCTTTGCACATCAAATCTTCGTCTCTTTTCTTGCGCTTGTGAAGAACCACGTTGTGCAAGTCACCCGATTTAAGAGTCCGAGATTTCTAAGCACATGAGCGTGTCGGCCTCCTGCCTACTCCCTGATGTGGGGGTCGTACGAGTACTTGCCCCTGGTCGTTGTTGGGAGATTTTTGATGACTATCCTGTTCGTCGGCTGCCGGGGGCTGGACACGGATAGTTTTATACAACTTTCCATCAGGGCCGCGTAATAGTCAGCGGGATGCCCTGATAGTCAGAAGTTGGGACAACCGACTGAGCTTATCGAGCCCCGCTGCCCAAGGCTTCCTCTTCTAGCACCTGAGAGTGCATAGTAGAAAGAGTCCAAGCTGGTCACACAGAGTCTGGCAAATGCTCCCGAGAGCCTTCGTGGTCAGGACCGTATGAGAGGCGGTCAAAGACTGACCGTGAGCCGCATGGGAGAGATGATATGCGGCTGGGATCGGTGGTCGTGCAGGCTGTCTGCATGCGGCTGGTATGTGTGGCCGTGCAGGCTGTCTGCATGCGGCTATCCTTTGTGGCCGCATGAACTTTCTGTATGCGGCTAGAAGTCGTGGCCGTGCAGGCTGTCTGCATGCGGCTGGAAGTTCTGGCCGTATTTATGCGACTGACAGTTACGGCCGCATGAGCCTTCATGCGGCTGGCGCCCTTATGTGGCTTAGATTGCACAGAGTTCCTCTTTGCCTGCAAGTCTGGCATCATAGTGTTTTCTCTTCGGACTTGGGGACAGCAGAGTCTTCTGTGATCTGAAGTAGGGCCGCAGGCGAGACTTCTCTGTTGTCTTGGGCAACAGAGAGTACTTCTTCGAGAGCTTGGAGAGGAGCAAATTTTTGGGTCTCCACTTCTTGCGGGCCTTCTTTGTGCGGGCTCGCCGCTGAACCGGGCCAGCGCTCCAGTCGGAGAGCATTTCTTCAAACGTCTGCTGGTCGAACCGTACGACCAGCGTTTATTGAGTGGAGCCAAGTTTGGCTGCGTCTGATTGCGTCACCAACTCCTCAGCCGTAGAGGAGTTAGTCCCCAGCAGAGTCGCCATCGTGTTTGCCATTGATTGTAAAAGAACAGAACAATTATATCAGAGGACTGGACTTTTACTTCATAATACAAACTCGCTCGTACAAAGAAAGCCTAGGGACGAAAACCTAGTTACAGCAATCTAAATACGATTGTTTATTTTTTATTCTGGGGGGTGACGATAGAGGCTCGGGAAAGCGACGGCCGCTCTGCCTTACTCCTTGGACGATCAGACGTAGCCTTGGCTCCGGTGAAGAACTGCTCTCAAGATGAGAAGACTCTTCTGTGCGCGCCTTTGTCTCTCGTGTGTCCAGCCGGGTGGAGAGGATCTCTATCGCAAGGGAATGGCACATTGCTATATTTTTTTGCTTTTTGATCGGGGATCTTTTTGCAAGGGAATGGCACCTTGCTATTTATAGGAGTGGGGTGTCATCATTAGGGTTTGCAATGATTACCCTAAAAAGTCGGCGGCTTGGGGATTTAATTGCCATTTTCCTTGATCCTATTTTATTGGCAATTAATCTGGACCACTAATCTTGATTGCAGCGAATCTGGACAATTAATGCTGATTGTGTCAAATCGGTATGGGCATTTAATGTTGATTGTCATGAATCTTTGGAAGCTCGGATCTCCTGCCATGTGTCGCGATTGTAATAAATCTGCTTTGATTCGGGTAATTATGATGATTGCACTAAATCTGGTCGTCGAGATTTGTTGATGACTCTTGATTGATTTAGTGCCATGTGGGAAGCTGATCTTCTGCCACGTGTCATAACCGCGAGCCAAAAGCCGCATGAGGGTAGCTTCTTAGGTTTTGAACCGCATGAAGGCGGCAGCCGCATAGGTGTAGCCTCCGACATCTGAGCCGCATAGGGATGGTTTCCAATTGAGCCGCATAGGACTAGCCATGTGTCAAAGCTGCATGGGCGTGGCCTCTCAATATTTAAGTCGCATGGAGATGATCCCCATGATCCGAGCCACATGAGAACAGCGGCCTCCTGAAGTGACTTCTTATAATTTGAGCGCATGACCAGAGTCTCCACGATTCAAGCCGCATGCGAGCATCAGCCGCATGGAATGGTGGCAGCCGCATAGGAGCTTTTAGTTGGTGGATCGTGCCAGCTGCAGGGGAGATCTTTTTCGTTTCCCGAGGAATACGCTGTCATGTCATCATTTCAGCTTTAATGTCAGAGTTATCACTTTACGTCAGAGCATTTAATGGGACAGTCACTTTATGGCCAGCTATAAAGGCAAGCTGCATAGGGTCACGTGATTCTTGCCTGAACCGCAGGAGGCTATTGAAGAGTTTCTGAGCCGCATGAGGCTCTGATAGATTCCTGAGCCGTATGAGGCTCCTTCTGTTTTGAGCCCCATGAGGCTCCCTCTGTTTTGAGCCGCATGAGGCTCCTTCTGTTTTGAGCCGCATGAGGCTCCTTTATTTTGAGCCGCATAGGCTTTTCTTGTTCTTTTCATGCTTCTACAGCTCCGACGTCAGTTTCAGAGATCAGAGCTTTCTGGGTTTAGCCGGCTATTATAGGAAGTTCGTCCAGGACTTTGCTAGGATAGCTGAACCCATGACGAAACTGACGCGAAGGACGCAGAGTACATCTGGTCAGAGGACTGCCAGGCAGCATTTGAGGAGCTGAAGAGGAGGCTGACGACTGCTCCAGTTCTGACATTACCTTCAGGGTCTGGAGGTTTCACCATATGAGTGATGCTTCAGGAAAGGGGCTAGGATGTGTCCTACAGCAGCATGGAAAAGTGATTGCTTATGCATCTAGGCAATTACGGACTCATGAGCGAAACTATCCTACCCATGACCTCGAGTTAGCTGCGGTAATCTTTGCACTGAAGTTATGGAAACATTACTTATACGGAGAGCGTGTGTAAATCTTTACTGACCACAAGAGCTTGAAGTATGTGTTCACGCAGAAAGAGCTGAACATGAGGCAAAGACATGGTTGGAGTTGATGAAGGACTTCGACATCGATTTACAGTATCACCCCGGAAAGGCAAATGTGGTGGCGGATGCGCTGAGCAGGCATCCGATGGCATGGTATCTGATGATAGATCGGCATTTACGGGAAGATTTAGAGAAGCTCGGTATCGAGATAGCTCGTCAGGATCAGTGATACAGATGATGGCGCTTGACATTCAGTCAGGTTTGATGGAGCAGATCAAGGAGGCACAGTCTACAGATGAGAGCCTTGGCAGACTTCGAGCCCAGGCTTTAACTGGATTACTGGATGACTTCACCATAGCAGAGGATGGATCCTTGAAGCATGGCAGCCGGTTGTGCGTGCCGAAGGGAGCTGATAGAGGCAGTCTTGCAGGAGGCGCACCGATCGAGATATTCTATTCACCCTGGTGCCAACAAGATGTACCATGACTTGCGGGAACATCTTTGGTGGCACGGGATGAAAAGAGATGTATCACGTTTCATTTCGAGATGTCTAGTTTGCCAGCAGGTCAAGACGGAGCGCCAGAGGCCAGCTGGTCTATTGCAACCGTTACCCATTCTCGAGTGAAAGTGGGAACACATTACGATGGACTTCGTCTCAGGGCTTCCTTGTTCCCAAGGAGGGAAGGATGTCATTTGGGTCATCGTAGACAGGCTGACGAAGTGTGCGCACTTCATACCCTTCAAGGTGGGGCTTTCCACCGAGAAGTTAGCGGAGCTATACATACAGTGATAGTTTGCTTGAACGGAGTACCAGTGAGCATCGTGTCGGACCGAGACAGCAAATTCATGTCCCGCTACTGGAGGAGCTTGCAGGAAGAGTTGGGCAGTCGGCTCAAGTTCAGTACAGCGTACCACCCACAGACAGATGGGCAGTCCGAGAGGACGATACAGACGCTAGAGGACATGCTGAGGACTTGTGTGCTGGACTTTGGCGGATCATGGAAGAGCCATCTGTACTTGGTAGAATTTTCATACAACAACAGCTACCAAGCCAGCATCGATATGTCTCCTTTCGAGGCACTATATGGACGACGATGTCGTACACTGCTCTTTTGGGATGATGTTGGGGACAGAGTTATGCTTGGGCCAGAGATGATCACGGATGCAGCAGAGAAGGTCGGGATGATCAGAGACAGGCTCAGAGTCGCTCAGGACAGGCAGAAACTGGGCCGATGCTAGTCGCAGACCGATGGAGTTCGCTGACGGAGATATGGCTAGTGAAGATATCACCTACTAGAGGGACGATCCGGTTCGGACGAGGAGGCAAGTTGAGCCCCGATACATCGGGCCATTCGAGATACTTGGCAGGATCGGAGTGGTAGCTTACAGGGTTGCACTCACCCAACCTAGCAGGAGTTCACGATGTCTTTCATGTGTCTCAGCTGAGGAGATATGTTCCGGACCCCAGCCATGTGCTAGATCATTCAGAGTTGGAGATCGGACCGAGCCTTGCAGTTACTGAGCAGCCAGTGGAGATATTGGACAGGGGGAGAAGAGGCTGAGGAACAAAGTTATACCCTTAGTACGAGTAGCTTGGAGCCGTCACTCTCCGGGTGAATCTACTTGGGAGAGGGAGTCGGACATGAGGAGAGATATCCTTACTTATTCGACCCAACAGCTGCGAGGGAACCACCCGTTCCCGCTTGATACCTTAGAGGTCAGTCTTAATAATAAGCCTTAGTCATTCTTTGCATTGTTTGTTATATTAGAATGTTTGTAGAATTTTCTATCCTTGTGAATTTCGAGGACAAAATTTTTTAAGGAGAGAAGATTTGTAAGCCCCTAGATTTCAAAATTGTATTTTTATAATTTTAAATTGCATTTATATATTTAAAATAAATTAATATAATTGCTAGGAATTTTTCTAGAATTTTTAATTGATTTTTAAATAATTTTTTAATCAAAATATATCATTTTGTAATATTTAAATTTGTTTTAATATCGAATTGCAATTTGTTTATTTGTTTTAATATTGATTTACAAATATATGATTTGTTATAATTGCGGTTTGCAAATTATAATTTGCAAACCGATAGGCGTGGGGTTGTTTTGCAAAGCCCCAAACTATGGGGGCCTTGCTGCAAAATCTACAGTCACCCCCCCCGACTTTCTCTCCTCTCTCACCTGTCCCCGACGACCGAGCGCGACCGCCTCCGCGACACCGACCTAGCCCCCTTCTCACCGCCCTATCCTTCCTATATATAGCCCCGACCCCCAAACCCTAACCCTAGTCTATTTTCCGACCACCACAGCCCCTCTCTATCCCATTTTACCTCGCCGAAACCCTAACTTCGGCGACCCCTAGCACCACCTCCACAGCCACCTTCACCGCCATTGACCACCACCGAAGTGTTCGTCGAAGAAAGGCGGAGTGCAGCACCACCCCAGCGCCGCGACCACAACGCCCCTAGCCGCCGGAAGCCCCTCGACTTCAAACCCCGACGCCGGACACGAAGGTAACAGCCCTAAATCGTGTCGTGCGTGTCCCAAACTCACGCATGATGTTCGCCTGGACACGAGGAACCTAACAGTAGGGTTGGACACGCGTTAGCAGTGTCGTGCGTGTCGTGCTGGGCGCGGACACACGACACTGGGTCAGATCTCATTGCACGTGTCCTTAACAGTCTGGACACGAAGCCGAACATATTAGTAATGGGTTAACGGGTTTAAAACGTGCTATTGGGTTCAGAAACCCATTAACCTAAACCCTAATAAAATTAACAAAAACTAACCCTAACAACTGACCGGGCTGACCCCCTGGCCAACCCGAGCGCGCTAAAACCCCCATGCCCCTGGCCAAGTTCGAGCCCCCCCTTCCTTCTTTTTGTTTTGTTTGTTTTTTTTTAGTTTATTATATATAGTTATATGTATATGTATTTATATATATGTATATGTATATGTTTTTTATATATGTATATGTATGATATGTATATGTATATGTATATGTATATGTATATAGTATTTATATATATGTATTATGTATAATGTATATATATAATTATTATATATATACTGATGTATATATACATATACTATATATAATCTATATATATAAAAAAATTATATAATAAATATATATATATAATATATATATATTATATTATAATTTATTATATATATATTATATATATATATATATATAAAATATATATATATTTATATAATATATATATATATATATTATATCTATATATATATAATTATATATATAATATATATATTTATATTTAGTATTTATATTATATATGTATATTTATTATATGTATATATCCATTATATATATAAAAAAAATATAAATATCTATATATATATATATATATATAAATATTGTTGTTGTATATTTATATATGTATTTCAAATTCTACCTTGTACAAAATATTATTATGTAAAATTTCACAAGTTATTTTATTGTAATTTTGTGACTTGCATATTTTACCACTTTAAAATATATTATTTATATTAAATTCCTGTATTTTATTAATTTGACCAATTGATGTCCAAACCTACCATGGGTTTTTGGGTCCAATTGTGTCTAATACATTCAGAGTCTGTACAAGTCATATTGGACTTGATTCATGGCTTTGGATCCTGTATCTGGACTTCGGTTCAATTTCGAATACATGGACAAAATAGTAAATAATTAATTATTTATTTTCCAAAATTGTTACTTGCTTGTTTTTGAATTTGTATATATATTTTAATTGCTGTAAAAATCTTGGAAAATTGTATTTAAATACTATATTAATTTAGCTAATTATTATAATTTGCAGCATTTAATAAGTACTTTTGTTATTTTATAAAAATGGGAAAACAACTCATTTTTAAGATATATGTTTGCTAATTTTTAATAAATATTATGAAAGTTTATAAATTCCAGAAAAATTAGTATAAATTTCTATAATTAACAAGGATCACTTTGGTACTTTATTTTATGTAAAATTGAGCTTTTTGTCTATCTCAAAAATTGTTGGAACACAGTGTACAGTTTGATTTATTTATTGAATAGTTACGACTTGCAATGATTTGTGTCGTTTTGAGTTATTATAGTATGGACCTCACCCCGCACTAGTGTAAAGGCCCTAGAAAGTTAGTTAGGGTATTGTGTCACCCCACATTGGTCCCCTATGCTAAAGTCATCATTTGGCTAGGTGTCCAGTCAGAAAGTCGTATCACACAACTAGTGTCTTAGTGTTTAACTTAGTATAAAAACTAAGTTTATGTGTTATTTCTACAGTGACGAGTCACCAGGCATCTATAGCATTTCTATACTGTTTTGCTTTGCTAAAGGCAAGTACTTCTACAAACTTTACATACTGCTATAACAATAAATTGTGATTTTCAACCATGTTAAATGCTGATCCTTGGGGTAGCAAGTTAAAACTTCACATGTTGTATTACTTTCAGTCTATACCATGTTTAGGACAGTTTTTATATCTCCCACATGTTTAAATAACGGGTTAAGGGGAAACTGTTAGTAGTGTACATGATCATGACCCCCTTCTCCGTATGTATTTACCGCGCACGGTAACAATCTATATGTAACTTTGCCGTATGTTCTGATCCCGCGTTTGTGTATGGATATACACCGATGCCGTTAGTGCACGTATGTGCATTCCAAAAACTTGATATGTACCGCTGTACATCCTATCTACCTATTGACCGATCACGTACACTACGGTTTTAAACTTTTAAACAAATATATGTTGCATTTCTAAAAGAACCAATTAAACCATGATACCATAATTTCAGTTTATTACACTGCTGTTCAGTTTCGTATATTTAGTTTGTTAGAATCAGTACTTGCTCCCGTCCTGACATGATAACATTGTAGGTATACTTACTGAGGAGGAGTTGCTCTGCGATTCCTATTATGGAGTTGCTGCCGAGGACCAGACTTTATCTTACGAGGATGTACCTGCGGGAAAACTTGTCTAGTTTGCGTAGTTACTCGGGGCTCCGAGAGTAGTCATATTGTTGGACTATGTATTTTGTGACTGGATCTGTATCCAGTTTATTTTGGACTTGTACTTGGAACTTACTATTATACGAGATGTCTTTTGTGTTTGGAACATTTATGACTCTTTATTACATATAGAACTGTTAGTACATTTTAGTCTTATCTTGTTATCTTTAGAACAGCTTACTACGCTTTATCTCAAGCGTAGGCTGGACATGACTCGGCCCGGCCCAACAATTTGGGTTGCGGATCGTGATAGCACAAATCCGATCCACTTTTCTAACAGTGGCAATAGGAAGGAGGATGGATTGCAGCCAGAAGTGAGCAACAGCCGTAATCACCGATCTAACCAGCTCGATGCGTCCTCCAAATGACAATCCTGAGGCTTGCAACCTTCCACTCTCCTATGTACATACTCCACCAAACTATGGCAGTCCTGATCCCGCGCATAGTTGACCGTGAGAGGAACTCCCAAGTAGCGCACCGGAAGATCACTCCGCTCGATACCCAGCACGTCAGCCCGCTCCTCCTTCTGGGAACATAAGGAGCTGAAGTACACTCGGCTTTTCTTTCTGTTCAGCTGAAGGCCTGAGAGGGAATGTAACTCTCCCATAATCTCTGCAAGCGTCTGCATACCCTCCGTCGAAGGCTGGATAAACACCAAAAGATATCAGCATAAGTGAGGTGGGTAACTGGGGGAACCACCCTCCGGAACAATGGGACCAGCCTCCTCGATGCACTGCTAAATCCATCAGGCATGTGAAGTGTTCCATAACAAACGTGAACAGGTAAGGAGACAGGGGGGTCGCCTTGCCTAAGCCCACGATTGCTCTGGAAGTACCTATAGGGGATGCCCTGGATAAGGACAGAGAAAGTGGGGGAAGTGATACACTACCGGATCAGAGCAACCCAGTGGTCCCCAAAACCCATGGCGGACATCAGATGGCAGAGGAAGTCTCGATTGACCATGTCATATGCCTTCCTCAGATCCAGTTTCACGCAAGTCTTTTCTCCTCCGGGTTTGCTAAAGCCCATCACCATCTCATGAGCCAGGAGGTTGTGCTCAGCAATCGACCTCCCCTTGATAAACGCAGCCTGGTTCGGAGATACCAAGTCCTGCATGATCCCCTCCATCCGCCGGCACATAAGGTGCGTAATTATCTTATAAAGATAATTACAGCACGCAATAGGTCTGAAGTCCGCCAGCGCTGTCGCCCCCTCCTTCTTAGGCACCATGGTCAGGAAGGTGTGGTTCAGCTCTTTCAGCAGCTTCCCTTTGGTGAAGAATTCCTGTACCACCTCCAAGACCTGATGCTTCAGAGTGTTCCAGTGGCATTTGTAGAACCCACTGCTAAAACTATCCGGTCCGGGAGCCTTGTTGGGATCCGCCTGCTTGACAATAGCTTCCACCTCTTCCAATGTAACAGGGGCAAGAAGAATGCTATTCCCAAACGGAGTCACCAATCTCTTCATAACTATCTCTGGGAACACAGACAGGTAGTCAGTCTGGAAATATAACTCATAATAGTACCTGACCGCCTCGCCCTGGATCACAGTCGGCTCCCCCACAAGATTGCCATCTACATCTAGAAGCTGGAAGATGTGATTCCTATGCTGTCTGGTCCGGATGACATCATAGAAGAACTTGGAGCACCGGTCACCGTCCTTGAGCCAGGAGCATTTGGCACGCTGAGCCGTGCTAATCTCCTTCTGCAGCCTCAAGATGTTGACTTCTGCGATCAGCTCCTTCTCTCTTGCCGCCAGGTCCCCATTGAGCATGTCAGCTTGCATGTCTTGCTGGATAGCCCACAACTCCACCTCTTTATCTTCTAAAGAAGTCCTAGACAACCCCTTCACCCATCTCCGAAGAACCTGCTTCGTGGCCTTGAGACGATGAACCAAGCGGAACTGAGCCGTCCCCTCCTATCCGCTAGTAAGCCCCTCTGAGACAGCCTCCAGGTAACCCTCCGAGAGGTACCAACTGTTGTTGTACCTAAAAGGACGGGACTTCCCAGGAGACCGAGAAGTGAAGCCAACCCGGATGGGGGAATGATCGCTCGTCCCAGCTGCCAGGCCCTCCGCCGGAGTGTTAGAGAAATGTCGGAACCATTCTCCGTTACCCAGAGCTCGATCAAGCTGACACGTAACCCTATTCCGGATTGCTTTGTTATGCCAAGTCCAGATGAAGCCAGAGCGAGATAAGCCCTGGAGTCCCGCCTGGAGGAGGCATCTCTGAAAATCATACAGGATAGAATCTGGAACTGACCGACCATCCACCTTCTCACCTCAGCAGAAGGGCATTGAAGTCCCCGATCATAAGAAGAGGAAGGGACAACGACTCTGCTGCAGCTACGACACGGGAGATGTCGCTCCACAAGGACTCCCTTCTCCGTCTGTCGTTGTGGCCGTAGACCGCCCCTAGTAAGAACCAAAAGCCACCCTTGTTTGAGAAGGAAATGGCAATCAACTGCTCCGACATCAGGAGTAAATCTCCATTCCAGCTCTTCGAGTTCCATCTAACCCAGATCCTGGCCATGTCACACAGAGCCAGGTTGTGCAGTCGGGCCCAATGGGATGGGGTCCTCCGAGCAAGAGTCTTTTCACCTTTAATCTTGGTTTCTAACAGAACAGAGATGTCACATTTCTCTCTGAGCAGCACCCCACAAATCTCTCTCCACCTCCCTAGCGAACACGCCCCCCTCACATTCCAGGCGAGATAATAGCTATTAATTAATGGGAGGGTGGGTCCCCTGAGAAACACCCGGATCGGCACATGGGGAATGCGTCGCACCCGTCGTTAAAAGATCCTCCTCCATCCCGGTCGGGATGGTCTGCTGGGGAATAACCTGAGAGAGTACCAACGTCCAGAAAGGATTGTCAACACACACTGCCTCCTCTCTGTCAGTAGGATGCCTCCCCTCCCTGGAGGAGCCGTCACTCAGCGGCCCGACAGCACGTCTCTTCCTACAGTAAACCCGTCCCTCAGCCGATCCGCCACCCCCTCGCGCCTCGATCCCCGACGCCTCCATGCCTCTAGTGACAATACTACTCTGCCCCTGGAAAGTGGACAACGTCCCACTCGTAGGAGCAAGCTGGGTAGAGACAGTGAGGCTCGTCCCCCCCTCACTCACTGGATGAGTATCCTCTTCCACCAAGGCCTCCTCTCCACTGTCAACTCCGAACTCTATGTCACAGGGTGAGTCTGGAGCCACACTCAGGGGAACAGTAGGCTCTACCTGAGATTCCACCATTGTACAAGCACTGGCCAGATGTCCGAAACAGGAACAGCGTGAACAGGTAGGTGGGACCCATTCATATTCCACCTTCTGGGTAAGTACCTCTCCAGAAGGAATCTCATATTCCACCACCTTCGGTAGCTCCTCCCCATCCCGAATCTCCACAAAAATTCTGGCGTACATCAATCTAGACCGTAAGGCAGCTTCATCCGCCTTGATCGGGGTGCCCACCAAGCTCGCCAGACGCATCAGCAATGGTATACTCCAAAATCGGACAGGGAACTCAGGGAAGCGAATCCATACTGGTATGGCATTCAGAACTTCCCGCTCACATCGAAGCTCCAGGGTCCATTCCTTTAAAATGATAAGCCTGCCGTCAAACGTCCAGGGGCCGCCCTGAAGGATCCTAGTGACATCCTTCGCAAGTCCGAACTTCACATAATAGAAGCCGTTCTCGCGGGCAAAGAACTCCATACTCCCCTTAGGCTGCCAGACCCGCGCTGTATAACCCGGATCTGTCCGTAGAACAGCTTATTGCCTAGGACGTATAGAACCAGAGTGTTCTCCCAGTATGCTGTCACCTTCTCTATCTCCTCCGCAGGGAACGAGGTCCAAAAACCTCTCCCTGCCTTGATTGGCGGCACATACTCCATCGAAGTAGGGGTTTTCAGCCCTCCAAGTTTGCAGATGTCTGTCCAAGACCTTTCAGCCGACCGTGAGTTCGCCCCCTATGGCATGGGGACCCCCTCTGGGGAGGGAGCCCTATGCCCCTG
The DNA here is from genome assembly GCA_029216955.1 of Iris pallida. Taxonomy (NCBI): domain Eukaryota; kingdom Viridiplantae; phylum Streptophyta; class Magnoliopsida; order Asparagales; family Iridaceae; genus Iris; species Iris pallida. The sequence goes on along the minus strand of JANAVB010021599.1, from coordinate 17,585,749 downwards.
ATCGCTTATATCAACCACCTTACTCTTCCCCTTATCCGCCGCGGTCGCCTTCGGCCGCCAGCCCACCGACCTCCATGAAGTCACCATAGGGCCACGGGCCGATGGCCGTACCCCTGACCCGCCCTGTCGCCTATCCGCAGGATGTCGATCCCTTACATGTCCCTGTCCTCCTCCTACCTTACCCCCGGTCTTCACCACACGGCGACGCGTAACCGTCGTCCAACCTCCTCCCTCCATCTGACTCCCCTGGGATCCAGATCCTGCTCCAAATTCGAAGTTAGGGGCGTTTGAGCCACCCCGCAGGATCCGGTCCCCTTCCGAACCCGATGCCAACCCTGCCGCCACAGAAGGGGGTGCACCGTCGCACGACACAGGCCCGGGGGATCCGCCCGAACCCCCCAACACTGATCCCGCCTGCCCCCCCCACCGCTTGGGGGGGCTCCACCGCCCGCCGCTGCTCTGGGAGGTCCGCCCGACCCCCCCCCCCCCCCCCCCCACCGCCGGGGGGGTCGCTGTCGTTCGCAGCATCACCGGGGGGTCCGCCCGACCCGCCCGCCGAAGTCCCCGACACCCCCCCCGACGCCTAGGGGGACTCCACCACCGACCGGGGGGGCAAGCCGCCCCCCCCCCTTCCCAGCGGCCCTAACCCCGCCGGCGAGAGGGTCAGGCGGCCGCGGGGGGGGAGCCCTAGCCGCCACGCGCAGATCGCCTCCCGCAGCCATATTCTTACTTCTATATATATATATATATATATATATATATATATATATATATATATATATATATATATATATATTGAAGCAATGGATACTTGTGGCGAACCCGTTTTGACTGGGGCTTGAACTCTCGACCACTTGGGCCGCATGCATCTCTCTTAACCACTAGAATTGCAAATGATCTCTAGTCTAGTGGTTAAGAGAGATGCATGCGGCCCAAGTGGTCGAGAGTTCAAGCCCCAGTCAAAACGGGTTCGCCACAAGTATCCATTGCTTCAATATATATATATATATATATATATATATATATATATATATATATATATATATGAGCAATTAAGCACGTACTTGAACAACAACAGCAAATGTAACAATGACACAATTGACACAATTGACAAGTCGAGTCTTGTAACAATGACACAATTGACAATCATGCATGTCAAGCTTTTATTGTGGGTATATCAGTTTAGAGTTAGAAGCCATGAAATGTATAATTAGAAATTTTGGATTTAAATTTTTTATTTTGGATTTATTTTTTTATTATATTCTCATTTTATTGGAGTCCAGTCTGGATTTGGTAACAGAAATGGAATCCAGATTTAGTTAAATATTTCTTTTGATTATATTTGGATGACCATAATTGGTGTTTAGCTATTTTAGATGTAATAGGATTTTTATTTGAGGGTTTCCTATTTAGGAGCTCCTCTTATAATCTAAATAGGATATTGATGGAATATTTTAAATACAATAAGATTCCAATTTTATTCTTATTTAGAAATTTCCTATTATGACTCATTTTTGTGTGCTTATGTCAAGATATAATGAAAAGAAAAAAAATCAAACATTAAAAATTCATGGATCACAAGTTTTCAATTGGACATGTCAGAGTTTAAACTCTAAACTGGAATTAGCCATAAAAATATAGGGCTGGGGGGCAATGGGGATATGGAAAAAGATGCATGCAAATGACTTGTCAGGCACCAAGTGATTCGGAATTACATTAGTTATTATCTTGTGATCTACTATTATACTTTTATACATTGATTAGCATATATAACATTTAAGTTAGACAGAATCAGATAATTTACTTCACATAACAGATCACAAAGCAAATTAATAGGGTACTTCACATAATTTGTACCAGTTTGACCTGGCCCAGTTACTTGTCCGGCCGATCTCCGGTCTGGTTTTTAAAATACTGCCCGAGATAGCTGGACAGTCCCCCAAAATAACGAAAAGTTATCCATTGGCTTTATTTAAAAAAAAAAAAAAAAAAAACCCAAAATAATTACACGACATAAAATCTAAGTTCTATCCAATACCCATCCTCCAAAGTGATGTGAATCCATCACCTGCTTTGCTTCCGTATTATGTCCACTAGAAAGCACAAAGCCTCCATGGCATGGGGCTATCTCCTCTCCTCACACAGTGACTGACAAAAGAGCACTGCACTCTACTACATCGATTGCAATGGCAAAACCCACCCAAGAAAAGCTTAGCATAGCCCGATTTGAACATTGTCGTCGACAATAACAATTTAGTAAACATGTGGCATTTGAAGATGGTGCGCTCGTCCCTCTTTGGCTTCAGCTTTATAAACATTATAGTCCATTCCTATCAGCTTTTCCCTTTCTCATAAACTTTATAGGCACTTTTGCTCAATTGTTCATGTATCCGTGATTGCTGCAACCACTAAACTAAGCTTGTTTATCAACACATCTTTAATAGCTAGCGAGCAACCATGACAGTCTATAACTACAAAATAACCTGATATTCTTTATAACCTAGAAAGTAACCACTCATTCCCAGGTCTTGCTGGAATTTACACCACGATGGATTATAATGCCAACTATTGCGAATTCTAAGGATGAATATAGCAACAGGGCATGAGGCAAAGTATGGGAGTAATGAGTACCATACAATTTCTGTAACACATCACATTTTTTTTAAGAATATAGGTTGTTACGATGGGGACAATGTCAGTTCTCAACTAGAGATGAGGCTAAGTGTCGTCCTTTGGAAGGGCAACATAGTTCAGAGGTATAGGAGCAGCACCCTTACTGATCTCCCTTTTCTCCTTGCCAGATGATGCCATCATTCCTTGCCGTGGGAAAGGGGTAGAGACACGACGGCTTGTAGGAGTTCCGACCATCGTGTTGGCACTGGAGCTCTGACCCAGTGGCTTCTTTACTGAAAACTGCCTCATTGGGCTTGGCTTTGCCCCAAATAGAGCTTCCTGCTCAGTAGCAAACTGCTCCTGCAGCCTCTTCTGCTCCTGCAAAAGATGAAAGAAGATCATAACATTACCACAACACCATAACGAAACGCCAACCAAGCCAACTGCTGGAATTTGAAAGGTAGAGAATGAAACCCTACCCGTGAACGGCGTTTCTCCTCTTCTCTGTGTTGCCTGATGATAGTATATTCTTGCAAACTCTCTAACAATGGTGCCTGAAAGACAACCAAAGGCTCAGTTCTCATTTAGTAACTAATGCATGGTTGTAAATAGAGAAAATAATGTAGGAGTTAGATTACCACCTTGTTGTACAAGAACTTCATTCCCCTTTCATGCTCCCACGCTTTAACTTTTGCAGTCAGATTATCTACCAAGGCTACATGTTCAATAGTATGAGATATGTCAGAAGAACTAACTGCAAATAAGAAGTGCACCTCCAGAGAATGTGAAAGCCAACTCCATGGGTGCGGTTAAACTATGTAAGTATTAAGGGCTAAATAGAAAAATTATTCTATAGTTATCAGAAATGATGATCCTGTATGGAAAAAGATGTAGGGTGAACTACTAATTTGAAATTAAAGATCCCAGAAATGACATACAGTGAGCTGAGTACAGGAAGGTTAAATTGTTTGTTTGATTTATAGCATTAAATAAGCAAGGTTTCTCATGCCGGTACAAGAAAGTTTGCAAGTCCACATATCTTCTATGGGTGCAACTTGGGCGGGCTAAACCAGAACCCAATGGGATAAACCCGTTAATGGGTTGGGTTAGGGTTGAAGATACTCGGGTTCGGGCTCGGGTATGGGTTAAAATATTTGAACCCGATCAAAATTGGGTTGGGCTCGGGTTCATGTGTCAGTTACTCGAAGAACCCCAAACCCGTCTTTATATATATATATATAGTTTCATATTTCTTAAATAAAAAGTTTAAATCCTAAATTTCTCTACCCAAACTCTTCAACTCCTTATCATAAATCTTATTTTAGTTTGTAATTTTCAATGATCAAGACTTTATTGGTATTTGATTATGTGTTTAATATTACTTTTGTTTAAAACTATTTCAAATATTATATTAGAGCCCGATAAACTCGATGGACCCGACCCAACGCGAGTTCAACCCGAGCCAAACCCGATCCTCCGGGCTTGGTCTTGGGCTTCATATGTTTAACCCGAGGTCGGGCCGGGCTTGGGCTCGGACTAGGCTTATGATTCATCGGGTTGGGCTCGGGTTGACCTCAAGCCCGACCCAACCCGCCCGTGTTGCACCCCTAATATCTTCAACATTTAACAAAATAAACAAAACAAGGGCCTTCAGCAAAATCCAAGAACCAGATTAACCAATTTTGATTTAGACGTACAACATGGGAACAGAATGGCATCCATGTTTTTACCGAAGGTTGGACAACCCAATGGCTGAGACCTTTGTGTGTGTGTGTGTGTGTGTGTGTGTGTGTGTGGATCTTAAAAGAGACCCAGCAGCATGACCATCAGACAGTCTCGAGTTTTACCCAATGGATTGGACAATAGTATTAATAGTATATCCCTAACTGACCCATTGGTCCAGCAGGTATATTATGTAAAACATGGTGATTTTGTTAGTGGTACAACATCCTCCTTTCTAGTGCTTACATCCTCCTTTCTAGTGCTTGCCATGGCCGGATATTAAATGGGACAACCACCAATTTGTACAGCTGTTATTGCTGCATAAATATTACAAGGTGACTATTTACTTAAACTAAATATTTTTTTAGTTATATATTCTAGCCTAAACTTCGCTTGTGTCAATTGTCATACCACTCATCGGTCAATGTTTCTTCAAACCATCTAGCAATGTATGAAATGGATAATAACCTCCTTACAGAAGATTACATAAAAAAAACTATCAACAATAACTGGAATCTTATAATTTTACTATCTAAGGCCTAGCCAGATGATAACAACAACAAAACATTTGTCCCAAATTGTTGGCTTTTTGATTTCTCTTCCATCCAGCTCTTTTAAGAATCATGTCCTTTGCAATGCTAACAAATTCCGTATCCTTCTTTAACACTTCAAACCATGTACATCTAGTCCTCAATTGACATCACATCTAACTCCTTACGGATGCACTCATTTCTTATCATATATTTTAGCATCTAACCCTTGTGTACTCTCATCAAGCAACATGATATCATCAGCAGACATTATATACCATGGAACCTCCTCATGGATATACCTAGTAATTTCATCCACAACTATTGCGAAAAGATAATGATTCAATGTTGATCTGTGATGTAAGCCAATGGTAATAGAAAACCAGTTACTATCTCCTCCAAAAGTTCGCACGGTCATTATAACTCTAACCTACATTTCCTTTAGAGTCTCAATATAACTACTAAAAACTACTCTTTTTTTCTTCAAAGCCATCTACATTATTTCCTTAGGAACTCGATCATAAGCTTTTTCTAAATTAAAAAACCACATGTAAGTCTCTACTTTTCTCTCTAAATCTTTTCATTAATCTTCTTACTAAGCAAAGGGCTTCCATATAGATCTTCCTGGCATAAACCAAACTTATTAACTAAAATTCTAATCTATTTTCTTAATCTTTGCTCAATTAAGGCCTAGCTAGATATTACACTAGCGAAGTATCAAAATCATTATCCAAAGCATTCACATAAAACAGCAGATAACAAGATCAGGATAGCTGGCTATCTAGGATAAAAAATAACTGAGGATAGTCATATATCACATACTTGCATGTTTAATATCCAAGCATTGTGAGAGACCCCTGTAGAGAATGAAGAGGAGCCAAAGTGCTTGCTATGCGCTCTCAAGAGTGCTTCTTGAGGCTCCACTCTCTCCCCTTTTAAGCAGAACTTTGCTATAAGTGACGTTTTTACCTCTCATGTTAGTATGACACCTAAACCCACTTAAAAACTGTTAAGAACATGATCTTAGGCCCAACCAGGTGGTTTTCATGCCAGCACATATGATATAATCATGTTATACAAGCAAGCATGCCAGCACATTCATACTCTATCTCGATGACAGCACATACATGTTGGCTTAATCCTGCACACACCTGAGAAATGATGTTGACTAAGATATATGACAACATTTTCTGACTCAACTCAAGGTTTCGCCCACATATAAGGCCATCAAAGTCATTGTCCTGCCAGAGCTTCAATTGAGAGAATAAGCAGCAACAAGCTTCTGTATAGATTCCCTAGTAATCGCTTTATGGCTTATCTTCATCAGGTAGTTTGGAATTCATGTAGAATTCAAAACTAACTGATCGAGAACCATAGTTGACTTGGGTCTACATCCGGTTCTTGAGTTGATTTTGGCTATAAATTTTGGTAGATATGACTAAATGAAGATTGGGTAATAAACTTTTTATTTTAAATCACTTAGAATTTATTGAGTCTCATCTTTTTCTTTTATGTAACTTAGAAGTAAATCGTATCTACTGACTACATGACTTGAGTGCATATCATGTCTAGGATATTATGGTAGGCAGGGACTTTAAGAGTTGCATTGTGGTTTGAACTTTGAAGTAAATCTTGTCTACTGACTACATGAATCTGTGATCAACCTATAGATGTTCATAACTTGAGCGCATGCATGTTTCTTAAACAGTTAACCTACAAACCCTAACCACCCATTTCATCATACATAAATAAAGAAGTGTCGGTCATATTAAGAAAAGGCAAAGGAAATATATCTTTGGTACTAGCTTACAGGGTGTCTTCTGATAATAAAGTTACAAACTCACATGGTATTTTGCAATCAATCTATAGATGTTCATAACTTGAGCGCATGCATGTTTCTTAAATAGTTAAACCTACGAACCCTAACCACCCATTTCATCATACATAAATAAAGAATTGTCGGTCATATTAAGAAAAGGCAAAGGAAATATATATATATATATATATATATATATATATATATATATAGAGAGAGAGAGAGAGAGAGAGAGAGAGAGAGAGAGAAATATATATATATATATATATATATATATATATATAGAGAGAGAGAGAGAGAGAGATGTTCATAACTTGAGTGCATGCATGTTTCTTAATAGTTAAACCTACGAACCCTAACCACCCATTTCATCATACATAAATAAAGAAGTGTCGGTCATATTAAGAAAAAGGCAAAGGTATATATATATATATATATATATATATATATATATATATATATATATATATATATATATATATGGGTACTAAAAAAAAAAAAAAAAAAATATATATATATATATATATATATATATATATGGGTACTAGCTTACAGGGTGTCTTCTGATAATAAAGTTACAAACTCACATGGTATTTTGCTGACAAGTATCCGTGCTTTCTCTGCACGTTTCAGATTCTTATGTGCTCCTCGACCAGCATTATAGCGATTTTGATCCTGTCAAAAGCAACCGATGAGCAGTTCATAGGATATAATAATAGCTGGAGTAGACCAAACCTAGGATAACCAGACACCTATTTATCTTTCACAAATTTCAGCGCTAAATGTAAGATAACCATTCATCTACTACTTAAAGGAATAGATTATCTACATTCATAAACATGCAAAAGTAGATCATGTACACGACACGTACATGTCCAGCAATACAAGACAGTATTGTGCTTTGATGCCTACGCAGGTGCTATGCAACATAATCCAGTCAGTTTCTTTAGTACTTCTACTTCACACCAAATGGCATTTCTAAAGAGTGACAAAGGTAGTGTGAACATAAGAAGATACAACTAGTCTTGCTCCCTACTTGTTGCAGCCTGTCAACACATTCAACAGTATCAACAACAATAAGCCCTCCTTTTCATCATCCACAAGGCGACCAAGATCTGAAACATAGATAAGAGGTAGATTGGATCTAGAGCACATAGTATTCGAAGCCGAAAGATCTTCTTTCGAGCAATATTTAGGTTTCTTTGTGATTGAGTGGATCTATCCCAGAACCCTATATATAAAACCCAATATTATCTTGTTACTCCATTACAAATATCATGATTCCTAGGGGTTTTTTTGTTGGATTGCAATTATCGATCGGTTACTTGTCACTTTTCGTGGATCTAATGCATGATTTACATCTTATAGGTTTGCATTAGCTTTATCCATCTAGGATAGGTTAGGTCGTGCCCTACAACAAATTAGTATCGGAGCTTGGGATTAATCTTTGCATGATGTGTAATGATAAGATCTATAAGATGATTATGACACTAATGACAAAATATGATTATCCTGGGAGGCGCAGTTATAGGGACAAATATGGCACGACTATTCTAGGAGGCATAAAAGTAGGTCTACAGATTACATCAGTACTGAAACACGACCATTTGGTGGCAATCAACACCTCACGTTTTCATAATTGGTTGTCCAATTTGGACTCTTAATTTGATTGGTACGATATCGAGCATAGTATCAAGTATGTTAGGATATAGCTGATAGGAACAACCAGAATTTACTAGGCATTGGTAGTGAGAGATCAGGACCACCTAGTGTGAGCACCTATAGAGACATTTGATGAGATAAAGGAAATATAAATAACTACCTTCCTGACCCTATAAAACCCATGAGTTTGAGCAGATTGGCACCCAACATCGATCGAAGGGGACGAGGTTTGCCACATTTGTGAGTGATCTGGCACTCAGATTTGCAAGTTGGCTGTGTTAAAGACCAGATAATGGCTACCAAAATTCACTATATAGGTAGCGTTCTGCAGTCCAGGAAGACCTGCTACAGATGGAGATCAAGGAACACTTGTCAATGTGGAATAGTATGCTCCGGAACGTGGAATGCCGACAAATTGGAACATGGAAATTGACATTCCAACATGAGAATAGATCATATGCTTGAGTTTCTCAGGCAAGCTTCTAAAGGGAAGATCATTTTTTTTGGTAAAAGTTTTTAGAGGCTAAGACTTGCTATTCTCGTTGAAAAGACATTACTGCTATGGAACTTGCAAATCTTTTTCAGTTGACTTTTTTTATGTTATATTATGTAATTGATTTGCTTGTATTTTAAATATGAATTATATAGTATATTACATATTTGTTCTTAAAAATGTTCCAGGTAAACATGGACTAGATACACTGGTGAGCAGCCTCTCCCTCATATTCCCAAGTGTGAGGCATTACCGACTAGGGTCACTTGTGAGCAGCCTTGCCCTGAGGTTCAACCTATTCCTTTAGGGGGCGTTTGGTTTAAGTTTTGGAGGCTTGGTAATGATTTTTGAATTCTTGGAAATTAGGGAGGAATACGAGGGACTTCATATTTACCTTGATGTGGGAAAGCTATTCCCAAGCCCTCTGGGAATAGTTTTGCTTTCCTATAAGGGGGCGTTTGGTATGCAGAATATTATATAACCGAAAATTCTATATTCCAGGGAATCAAATTCCAAGTAATTAAATTTCCTAGAAATTACTTTCCCATGTTTGGTATGTTGGTGACTGTAGAAATATCCCCCCCCTCCCCCCCCCCCCCCCACCCAAAAAAGAAAAAATCAAAAGCGAAATAACATCAAAAAGGAAAAAAAAAACGTAAAACGACAAAAAACAATCAAAAGAAAAAACGAGCAAAAAAACCAAAAAAAGGATAACCCGACAAAAACGACAAAAAGACCAAAACGGCCAAAAAGCGACCAAAAAAGACAAAATCGATGAAAAGCAAAAAATGACAAAAAACAAAAAAACAATAAAATGACAACTAAAAATGACCAAAAACGATAAAAAAAATGACAAAAAAAAGACAACTACTACAAAAATGACAAAAAAGACAAAAAATGACAAAAAAACGATAAAAAAAAGATTAAAAAATTACCAAAAAGCGACAAAAAAATATATATATGACCAAAATCGACAAAACAATCCAAAGGACAAAAAATGACAAAACCTACTTAAAACGACAAAAATGACCAAAAACGATATAAAAGAGAAAAAAATACCAAAACGCGACAACAAATGACAAAAAGAACAAAAAACGACCAAAAACGACAAATGGCGACAAAAAAGTACAAAAATGAAAAAAAACGACAAAAAAGGGGAAAAAGACAAAACAATAAAAATGACCAAAAATGATAAAAGTTACTAAAAACGATAAAAAAGCGAGAAAAATGACCAAAAAACGACAAAAATGACCAAAAAAGATAAAAAAACAGAAAACGATATAAAACGAAAATAACGTTCGAAAATCATCAAAAAGGAAGGAAACAAATTTAAACAAATTGTTTTTGCCCGGGCAAAAAAATATACTCACCTATTCTTAAGGGATAGGATTTCCATGTTTTATGGGTAAACTTTTTATCCGAGTATTTCTAATTTCGGAAATAAATTTTTATAGCCAAAACAATATGGTAATAGATTTTCACCCTAATTTTTCCAGAAATAAAAAAAACCGCATTACAAACGCCCCCTAAATGTTGTTTGAGTATTTTGTTTGGAGGCTAATACCCTCCCTTTACTTTCAAAATTCCAACTTCTATCACAAATATGTGAATTTAGGTAATAGTAGCATCATGAAATTAATGAAAGGATTTTTATGGAAAATTAAATAAATTAAGATTTCTATCCTTGTGTGAAGAAAACATGGGAAAAAAAATTGAAATTTTTGGACTACATATTCCCTAACCAAACATGGGTATGGGAATATTGAATTCATTTCCTATGGAAAAAGAATTGAAAAGGTATTCCTAGGAATACAGAAACTCCATCCAAACGAGCCCTTTGAGTTGGCTATGGGAGACGAGTTCCATGGGTTTAACAAGTTGATAGAGAGTCCCAAGTGAGGAGTTACCTAGATGACAGTACAAAATTAATTAGAAATAGTATAACATTACTAATATTGACAACAAAGAATCGATCCTTTTAGGTGAGTCGTCAAGTCTAAGGATCTTTGGCGTTCAAATTGTCGTAAATTTGGCCACTCTCCATATCAATATCCATCTCACAATTTGCACTTGGAAGACCTATAATGAAGCGGGTGATGGTGCCAAGCCACAACCCATTGAGATGTCTACCAAGGTAAGAAAGGTATGAGTGACACATGCGAGTTAACTATTATTGTATCCTTCACTTTACTCCCACGTCGTCTGGGCTAAAAAAAGATGTCATGATTTGCTCCTATAAATGTACCAAAGCTTCTCATGTTTTATTTACAACAATAAATAAAGATTTCTATATGAATTTCCTAGTATTATAGCTATAAAAGTTTGGAGAGAATCCTAAAGCCAAAAAAAAAAAAAATCACCCCCTAACCTTGTCCTGCCCACCCTTTTCCGCGACTTTGGTCATAGCCACTTATGTGGTTGAACTTGGAAACCAGGTACCTGTCTAAGCTTCCGACGGAGCTATTACAACTTCTGACAAGGCCAAGTTTAAAGTAGCATCTAGTGGAGCTAACTCTTTTAGCCGAGCCATCTCACGCAGAGATAATGGTGTAGTTTTGTACAAGGTTAAGACACCCGCTTACAGAGAGTACTACCAAAGCCTACGAGGCTACAACCGACATACGGCGAAGCTACAACACTTCCTTCAGGGCCCTCTCTAGCCTAGTCTGTCGTCCTTAATGGCTTCTTACAGACACCTCCCTCTCCAGCCCTTCCTGATCACAATGGTTTCTCGACGTTATCCTCATTACTAGTGTAGTTGTGTGCTTGCTTGAGGTCTCTCACTTAGTTCTCGTCTTTGAAGTTAGTCTACTTCGACACAGTGCTTTAATGTCTTTGATCTCGTCTCTTGGTCAATTGGACAACAATATTTGTTGTGTTGATCTTGCGCAACCTTGATTATGGCCTCTAACAACGACAAAGGTGTTCATGTTGATGCTTCTTCCTCTTCAATCGACTTAAAGACAGATTTACGACTCATCATGGTCTCTCTTTCCGATGCAAAGAATTACTTGAAATGGTCCAATAATGTAGAAAGGTTTTAAACAATAAAGGTCTCCACCGTCACTTGGCGGAGTCACCACTAGACTCCAAGGATCCCTAGTATGTCTCTTGGTTTCAGAATAACAACAAGGTCATTGTTTAGTTGTCTAATTTTATGGATGTTCGTTATAACTCTATTATGTCTCTGAAAACCGTCAAAGAAATTTGGACGCATCTTTGGTCCCTATACTTGTCTAAAGACAATCTTCAAAAACTTTATGACATTTTCCACACCTTCAATACGGTCACACCTGAAGAAGATTTGCAGGACTTTGGTGCCCTCTTCAGCAGCCTTCTTAAACAACAGAATGTCTTTCAGACGATCCCCTCTGATCCCGTTGTTACTCACCAACAACGAGAGTCCATTGTTGGCATCCTTCTCTTGGCTCATTTACCATTTATTTTTTTAGGGTATCCGCCTATTGGTTCTCTCTCATCACAGCTCTCGTTTTCTAACAACCGTTTTGTCGACACGATTTATCGTGTGTCTACGACATCTTCCACCTCTGTCGAGTCCATGTCAACTGGCCAAGATGATGATAATCACTTACAGTCTAGACAAGATACTTCTTATTCTTTCTAGGGAGGCCAGAGTGTGATCGTGGGCGTCCTCCTTTAACACCTCGAGGTCGCAACACCCGAGAACAAGGACGTGGCGGCTATAGTATTCTATATTGTTCCTATCTTGGAGGAACCAATCAATATGAGGACCGGTGTTGGAGAAGCGCGGTTACCATGACAATACACATATTGCCAGACATGTATCTACCCCTACTATTGCTCCTTCGCTTTCTCCACCTAGTGGCTAGGTGCCCTTCTTTAATAATGACTACAGTCAGTTGTATCGACTCCTCTCTTTGTAGCTCTTGACAAATTTTCTACTCCATCGGATATCTTTTTTCTTACTCATTCTCATTCGTGGGTTACTGATTTTGTTGCCTCGAACCATATATCTCATGACGAGTCCTTAAATCTTGCTTCTAGGCTTCTAGCCCTCACAAATTCATTTATATGCCTGACTACTAATGTTTCTAGTGACGGCTATGGTGATTATATTGTTCCTATCTTGGAGGAACCAATCATCGTGAGGACTGGTGTTGGGAGAAGCGCGGTTACCATGATAATACACATATTGCCAGACATATATCTGCTACTACTATTGTTCCTTCGCTTTCTCCACCTAATGGCTAGATACCCTTCTCTAATAATAAATATAGCCAGTTGTATCGAGTCCTTCTTTTGTAGATCTTAACAAATTTTCTACTCCCTCAGATATCTTTTTTTCTTATTCGTAGGTTACCGAGTCTGGTGCTTTGAACTAGATATCTCATGACGAGTCCTTAAATCTTACTTCTAGTCCACAAATTCATTTATATGCCTGACGGTACTACTAATGTTTCTAGTGTTGCTGATTTGCTTACTCCATCTTTACATTTGAAAAATACTCTCATTGTTCCATTCACTACATCATAATTTATTATCTGTTTGTCAACTTACATGATTCGAATTGCTAGTAACACTTTATCCACCTCATTTTGTAATACAAGATCTTCTGACAAAACAACGAATTGGTAGAGGAATGAAAAGAACAACCTTTACTATGTAAATTATCTGTCCAATACACAAGTGGATGCTCCTTCCATTTAGTAGGCATAAAAGGTTTGGACATCATTTATTATCTTTCTTACACTACATTACCTAAGTTATCATTATTTGAATTAGTTGTGAGTCATGCATTCTTAGGAAGAATCATGTCTCCTTTTTTATCCAGCTATTAAATGACATAACTCACCTTCTGCTTTGGTTCAGTGATACTTGGGTTCCCTTTAAGGTTTCGAGTGTGCATGGATAAATATTTTGTCACTTTTATTGATGATCACTCACGAATGACATTGTTATAACTTTTTGTTTTAGGTCGTATGTCGGTTTCAAATCATTGTGGCTGAAATTTATGATCAATTTGATATTTTCATCAAGGCGCTTCGCATTTCAGGAGTATATTAGTAGAGAGTTTCAAGCGTTTTGTCAAACTCATGGCATAATTCATTAGACTTAACATTTGTATAGTCTTCAGTAGAATGATACTACGAAATGTAAGAACAGACGCCTTCTGAAGGTAGTCCGCTCTTTCCTTATTTATACGAATGTTCCCAAGAAATTCTGGAATTTTGCGATCTTAGCTACTTGTCTTTATATAAACCGGTGTTTCTAATGTCCTTGAGAACAAATCACATTTTTTATTCTCTTTTCATAGGGTAAACCCTTTCTTGAGTCTCCAAAGATTTTTTGGTTGTCTTTGTTATACTCATAATGTCGAACCTCAAGTGGAAAAACTTGATCTACGGGCTACCCGTATGATAGTCTCTTGTGATGTTACTTTTCTAGAGCATCGGGCATATTTCGCTTCTAATACACATCTACATCTCCATTGTCCACAATTATTATTCCTCTTTATTCCTTTGAACTTGATAAAATATTACTCATCTCTCTCCTAGGCCTGGTCTTTGGTTCCCTTTGCCCAAGTTTATAGGCGTCCGGAGAGAGTCATTCCTCCACTTGCCATTATTTCTTTGGGTACCACTAATGATTCTTTTGTCGGTACTACGGTACAGCATTTTGTTCCTATTCCTCCACATTCATTGTCTTTCGATAAAGATCTATCTCTTCCTATTGCTCTTCACAAGGCTAAGTCGTTCATCTTATTTCTAACTTTGTCTCTTATAATTGTTTGAGTCCCGCTTGTCGTATATTAGTTTCTTTAATGGTTGTAATCACTTTTTCTTCCTCTGTTCAAGAAGCACTTCAGCATTCAAGTTGGCATTTCACTGTGGTTGAGGAACCTGATGTACTGCACTCTAATGAATCTTAGATTTTTGTACCCTTACCCTCAGGTAAAAGGGTGGTCGGGTGTAAGTGGATATTTACTGTTAAACGAAATACAGATGGCGGGTTTTACCAAACAATATAGTTGGATTATTTTAAGGGTTTTTTACATGTTGCTAAGCTGACTTTTATTCCAGTTCCTCTATGTTTGGCAGTTATCAAGAATTGGCCCCTTCGTCAGTTGGACTAAAAAATGACTTCCTAGATAGCAAATTTCGAAGATTTTATTGCAGGAGCCTCCAAGCTTCGAGTGACCGGGGAAGTCTATGTCTCCTTAAGAAGTTCGTGTATATGGTCTTAAGCAGTCACCACGTGCGTGGTTGACAAATCTAGCAGTCTTACAACATATTGGGTTTGATCAAAGAGCTCAGATATCCTTACTTACACATCAAATATCTCAGGAACATAGTTATCTAATTTGCTTATATGTATAACATAGTCATGACTGGAGATGGTTCTGCTGACATTTTCAAGATGAAAGAACACTTAATCTCTCATTCTCATACAAAGGACCTTGGGTTATTGTATGAAAAAGGTATTGAGATATCGTTAAATTTCGGTCAATTGCAGCTTTCTCATCGCAAATAGGTGTTGGAT
This sequence comes from Iris pallida, assembly GCA_029216955.1. Lineage (NCBI taxonomy): Eukaryota > Viridiplantae > Streptophyta > Magnoliopsida > Asparagales > Iridaceae > Iris > Iris pallida. The sequence goes on along the minus strand of JANAVB010021599.1, from coordinate 17,570,391 downwards.
CTCCTGTCTGAGATGGGATCCCTAGGTTGTACAACAACAAACACACATATAAAGTCCACAGTCAAACTATCCAGATTGAGTTGTTCATCAGATCCTCCTTCATCTGACCAAGGATGTTATAGACGACATGTTGGAAAACTAATTTATCTTTGTGTCACTCGTTCAGACTCCAAACATTGCCTACGTTGTAAGTATAATGATCCAGTATATACATAATCCTTTGACCTCCATCTTCAGGTTGTTAAAAGGATTCTACGGTACATAAAGGGAACTCCTGGATTGAGCCTTCTATGTAGACCTTTTACATTGTCGCTCGCATCATTTGCAAATGCTAACTTTGCTGGATCAGTTAATGATCCGCGGTTACCTTGTCTTCCTGGGAGACAATTAGTACACATGGAGTAAGAAGCATAATGTAGTTGCCTTCTGGTGAGGCCAAATTTAGAGAAACGACACATGTTGTCCATAAGTTGATTTGGCTCAACTCACTCTTTAGAACTTGGAGTAACCTTGTGATAAGCATTCGGTCGATTCGGTCAACCGAAACGAAATTTATGAAACCTAAACTTTAACCGCACTCTTGACTCTTTATTGAAAATCGAACCGAATTGTAATTTTGTAAAATCGAACTAAACCTAAACAAAAACAGTTTGGTTTTGTTTTTCCATTAATTCCGTTTCAGCATACTAGGTCGAGCTAAGGGCTAATTTGATTTTGACAAACCCTTTGCATATTATCGTGAATTTTTCCGGACAAAATTTTCCAGTCAAATTTTACCACAAAATTTGACAATCATAGTATAGATAAAGTAACAAAATATACAAATGTAAGCCAAATAAATACAATTTACAATATTAAATACTCTCTTTTATTGGTTTTCAAAAGAATTTTTGTTAGGCAAGCAATGTTTTGGATTTTTTGACTACAAGCCTATACCACATCAAAGATTCAAATTCTATTTTATATATATATATATATAAAATATATATATATATATATATATATATATATATATATATATATATATATAAGGTTGAAGGTAGAGTATTTATAATTCGTTTTTCGATTCAAGTCGAATTTTAAAGTCTGAAACGTTAACCGAAACTTTCATTGCCAAAACCGAAACGAATAACCAAAATTTTCCATAGCCAAAATTCAAAACCAAAACCTATAGCATATATCAGTTCGGATCAGTTTTCGGTTTTGACCAAGATATGCTTAGCCTACAATAACCCCCATCTTTCCAATTTGCTTGTTAGTGTAACAACAAGGGTGTGATTATATTGCTAAGAATTCATTCTTTCATGAAAGGACTAAGCACATCGAGTGACTGTCATTTTATTCGAAAGAAAGTGATAGAAAAGAAAGTTGTCCTACAACACGTGTCTTCTTCAGCTTAACTGATTTCTACAACCCAAAAGTGTGATGTTGCGGATCAACATCCTGGGAATGAAATTCATACTATTCCAAAAGTGGGAATTTATCTCTCTTTAATAAATTTGTGTCTTTCTTATAAATTCAATTCACTATTTTAAGATCTACTAGGTTTTTCTACTTTAGATTAGTAAATGTCGCTTTATAACTAGACTCCCACCAATCTCAATCTGGCTTATTGTGGATTGAACCAACTAAAATTGATCTAACTCAATTCAATCTCCAATAACTCTGTCATTTATGTAGGGTGGAGACAACTTCTTGTGAGTATTGATAATTAGGAATCAATCCCTTCAGCAAAATATTTGCTTCAAATTCTTGCCAATCATTGACTCGATTTATAATAATTACTTGACACTACCTCAACACCGTTTCTTTTAGCTGTCGGCACTCTAAAGAAGCAGGGAGCAAATAGTCGTCTGTTCCTTGCTGTTATTACTGCTTTTGCAGTTGAGTTCCTGTCTTTATCAACTGCTATTGTGATATTTTCCCAAACAGAGCATATGATTTTAAGCATTCAATTTGCCTTAATAAACCAACAACTAGAATGAGTGTTGTATTATATTCCTTTGGGAATTATGAAAGGTTTGTTAAACTGCTATCCTATTTACAAATATGAGGATACCAATACCTTCAACAAGCTTTAGAGTTTAGATATGACAATTAGACCAATAAATGTGTTTCACATTATAAACCTAACCAATGACAAATAAGTATGAGAGAGAATGCATAGAATAGTAATAATCTACATCTTATGGATGAATACTTCAAATAAGATGTATAACCTTTTTCCTTCACATTATATATCAAGTATCAACACAACCTAAAAGACAATAATACAAAAAAAATACCGAATTAAGGTAAAAGATTCTCAGTTGGCTTAATAAGGATGCTTCTATAACAATAATATAAGACTGTGAAGGGAAGAATGAAGCATAGGTCTGTGTATATGGTCAGGGGAAGGCAGTATAACTAACCCTTTCGTAGTCATCAAGCCATGTCTCCTCTTCAGATGCAAATTTCCATTTCTCCACCTTTTCTAAAATGTCCTTTCTGCTAAGAGCTAGCTCTTTTGCCTTCACGATCTGGTTATCCATGCTTGAGAGAAGCTCAGACATGTCAGCTTTCCTAAATATTCGGGGGGGGGGGGGGGGGGGGGGGGGGGGGGGGGGTTTATCAAAGGTTAGCATGTAATATTATCAAAAGTTAGCATGTAAGATAAAGCATACAAGAAATTAGGTTTAATATAAGAACCTTGTACAAATTAGGATGATCAATTTTAAATTAAGTTACTGTCAAATACAAAAGTGCAAACAGAAGAAGAATGCAGATGTAACCGCATAATATATAGTATTTGTGAGCTGGTATGTTCATATTGCAGTAACAAAGGGGTTAAATCAATCATTATAACTATAAGCAATATTAATTGCACAGTTAACATGTTTCTCGCAATGCAAGTCTCCTGCACAAACTAAACAAGTTCCCAGTATTACAGACGTGTGAAATCATGAGAAAAACATAGAAGTCATGTTGAATTATGTTTTCTTGCTACTACTCAATAATCAATCTCTGGAATTCTGATAATTTTTGCATTTAAAGTTCTCACGGTTAACACAACCTAACAAAACAAAACCAGGTTGCATGAAGAAACTTATTGACTCCTGACTATGATTGATTAATTAAGCATCTTAGTTAAATACACTGCTTAATATAGATGGAAAAATCAATGTGCTCTCTGGTGTCACATAGAGAAAAGCAAATACCAGCTGCATCCTTCTCATATCAATTACAGGCATTGCAGATTTAATTTATATAGAGTGATGAAGGAAGAGATAGACTAGGCTAGAGTACAAAGTCATACAAACAGAAAGCAGAAGAAAACCACCTAAAAGTTTGCTATATCCATAGTCATTTCAATGAGAAGTAAAGCAAAGAATCTACAATAATGAATACTTTACATTCATAATGAAAATGTTCAAAAAGATATATTGGGTGAAAAGAAATTGAGAAAGACCAGAATCTATGATGCTGATAAGCTTTTGCCGTGCCTCATCACCATCAACATCTAAATGAATTCCATTATAGATTTCCTCCAGTTCATTATGTTTCTTCAACACAAGCTCTCTCATCTTGCTGACTTTCTGGATATTTAATCTTCCAACTTCAATCTCAGCCTAGTGAAGAAAAAAGGCAGAGAATGCCATGATTATAATATTGCTGGCAATTATGATAAGTAAATATTACATCTTTACCTTTATAATCTAAAGATGAGAAAAAGATGAGAACCTGGTCAATGACATCTTGTGAAAGGCATCCTTGATGTAACACCTCATCTACACTAGCCGAGACGAAGCTAGTTACATGGGCAAATCTACTTTGCCCATCCATCGGTGTGTCCATAAGGTTCCATAATTCAAGAAGGGCACTTCCTAGGTCTTGAAGCTACAAAATAAAAGCACCTTCAACTTATACAAACATGCTGACAAGAGGCTTTACATCAGAAAAGATAGTGCCTCAGCAGTTTTGGCATTTCCAGAAGCTAGCAACTTGGCCTCAAATCAATACGAACATAAGAGAGAAACTCATCATGTATATGATGTCAACATAGGTGTTGAACATATCTGGACCAAAAATAGCAATAACCTCAAAGAACCAGATATTCACAAGAAACATGATAATTCCATACATTCGAGAGCTAGTTTTAATTGCTTTTGTATCATAAGTGCTTTTTGGAAGTCCACTGAAGTGCACTAGTTTATTTTCTTGCAGCTAATCTTAAAACTTGAAGGGGTTCATGCACTTTTACAAACAACTATTATTGATCTACTAGAAAATTCAAATTACAAGTTTTCATCCTGCCATCCTACTTTCAGCAGGTCCTAATCCTTCTCTGCACATACTCCTTAGAATGGTAGTCAAATAGCCAACATATATGAGAGAACATGCTTTATGTGGACTAAGTTCCTTATTCCTCAAGTATAGATTAGTTTTGTTAATGCTTGATGCAGGATCAACTAAATATCAATAGAACCACTCACCAGTGACTTTGAGATATAGAGCATTTCGAGGAGAAATTTAAAAGCTCGTCGAACTTTATGAAATACATGTATAATAACCATACAAAATTTAGTAAAAGTACCATATAACTATATGAATTACTGGAATCTGACCTTTTTCAACCTTTGTTGTTCTCTTGCTTAAGTGAATGGACTGTCCCTGCCAACCTAGCAAGGGTATCATTACTGATACTCTTTGGCTGACCACCGCAGTATCGACAAAACTTGGATGAACTTCAGAGAGAAGCTCACCGAAATCAATGGACATCACCATTGCTAGCTCATGTATTGATTTAGTGTAGGCATTAACCTTCTGCAATCGCGTATTCTGCATGTTTTGCGAGAAAAAATAGTAACTAATCCAGATTACAATAAGCAGATAACAAGTATGTAACTATGAAGATAAGAACCTTATCTTTCTGAAGATCCAAGAGCTGAGATCTTAACTCCCCAGTTTCTTTACGTCAGATCGCTCGTCTACTTGAGGAGAAGCAGATTCACTTAGATGGACATTTCCAGATATTTCTGCACAGATCCGTACAATCTGCAGTTGAACCTCTAAAAACTCCTTGACCCTTTCTTCTCTCTTATGCCTCAACTCCAACATCGGCTTTATCATAGCTAGCTGCTCCTTAAGTTTACCTTTGGCTTCTCAATCTAACTAAAGGAGAAACCAAATCACAAGGAAAAAAGCAAACGTGAAACAAGAGGTAAGTAGAAATTGAGAAGAGATGGCAGCCGAAGACAGAGAAATAGACCTGAGTGAAGGATTCACGCTCTCCTAGGGTGGAAATGAGGTTTGAAATCTCGGCTTCACCTTCAGCCAAGGCCTGATGCAAATCCGACTTGTGCTTTCTAGTTTGTTCTACTTTCCGGCGGTAGACATCTAAGCATTCCTTTCTAATTGCAGTATCATCTTATCTCTTTCGTAATCGTTCTCCCCTATTTCGTCCCACAAAGCCTGGACACAAACATTGCCATGTCATAACTATGTGATAATAGAAATACAGAGAGGAGCCCGAAACTAGGGTTCTTAACCTCAATCCTGATCTTTCAGCCAAAATCATGAAATTTTCTAGGGTGTCTGAGACTGAAATTATTCAAATTTTGTGAACTAAAATTGTGGGGAAATTTTTGCCAATTCTGGTACCTTAAACATAAGTCTTGGTTGCACATATAGCACCAGATACGGACACGCTGGGTATAGTGTGGATACAACAACACAGATATGGCACTGGTTTTCATGTGTCCTAATGTATCACAGAGTTTCCAAGTGATACTGGATATGTATCCGACACGGTCACAATACAATACAGCACCCATTTTGGAGTAACCACGCATCCCAATTACTAGTATTAATGCCAATAGTATTTATACTAAAAAAAAAGTAACAACAACATCTTTGTTCAGATGATTGTTACTGATATTAATGGCATTAGTAACTTTGAGCAAGACTCGACCAAAAATTTGGCCAAATGTTTGGTAAAATCAGCATGAAAAAAAAGGCAGTGGCACGTCATTGTTGCTTAATATTTCCAAATTTCAAGTTAATATTCAGAGGCCCTAGGAAGCAGGACACTCCAAAAAAGTGGCTGTATCATGTCGGACACTCCAAAAACTCCAAAATTGGTATTGTGTCCGTGTCGCCGTGTCTTTACCTTGTCATATCATATCGTATCCGCGTCCTAGCGTATCATAGGAGGCCTTATACTACTGAAATTTACTAAGTTCGCTAAACACTAATCAATAAATTCTGGCCAAATTTTTATAAATAAAAACCAAAATTGCAAGTCAAGTCGGACTAAAATCTGAGATTTCGCTGAGATCTGAACCTCGAGTGAGTGAAATAGATGCCCACCCCCCCACCCCCCACCCCCCCCCCCCCCCCCCCCCCCCCCCCCCCCCCCCCCCCCCCCTTAAAACATGAAGAAATTGGCAACAATGATCTCCTATACACATTAAGAACGCGAACCAAATCAAAATTTTAAGGAAAAGAACACAACCAACAAATTTGCACATAAAATTCTCATCATCATAATATCACCAAAATTCCAAAGATTCCGCTCATTTAGCGATCAGAAACAAAAAAGATCAAGAAATCAAGTGGAAATAGAGAGATGGAGAGGAGAGACCTGCAACTGGGGAGAGAGATCCGCAGGAAGTGAACTCCTTCAGAGGAGACGCCGGCGACTGGATCCGAGACATTGGGTCTTCAACCTTCTTCTCAAAAAACCCTAGAAAATTAGGGTTAAGGTTAGGGTTAGGGTTAGGGTTTTTTTCTAAAGGAAAATGAGTAGGGGAGAGAGAGAGAATGGAATGTTTTAAGAGAGAGAGATCAGTGTGAGGGGATTTGAAATGGAAGGCGCCAAAACGGAAGAGGATTCAAAGGGAGTAAATTTCGTTCTTCTTGTCTCTTCCGTTTTCGGAAAGAAAACCGTTTCTTTGCCAATGCTTAACACGTGAGGTTAGTCTCACATGTTTATATTTTGTAGGGGTACAACTCGGACGGAATAACCCCGAATTCGATCGAATAAATGTTAATAAGTTGGGTTAGAGATTGAGATAATTAAACTCGAACTTGCGTTAAAATATTTGAATTCGATCAAAAATGATTTGGGCTCAGGTTTATGTGTCGGATTATCCAAAGAACCCGAATAATATATTATATATTATATTATATAATTATATATATATATATATAATAGATATATTCTACAATACATCCACCATTTTGGGATGTATCGATACATCACAAATCTGAACCATTGGATGTTTATCCAATGGTTCAGATTAAATTCAGATTAAATAATGCAGGAGACATCATTAATGCTGTTTTTGACTTTGACCTCTTGTTAACTTGCTACAGCAGGTCATTCTTCAATGCAATTTTTTCAATGAACACCCTAAATTAACTCATATTTACTTTCTCTTTCGTCCATGTAATTTAATATTTTGTGCAACTACGTATATATAACATAATTGTGTGTCCGGAGGAAAGGAAGGACACAGTGTGTCCATGTCCGTAGGCGATGTAGACGACGACACCGCCGATGCTCCGATAGCTGTTGGCGATCTAGATGATGACACTGACGACGACATGGACGAAGATCCTGTAGACAAAGTGGATAATAGTAAGGGAAGAATTCATAGGAAGAAAAGGGGTAGGAAGCCGATAAAAGCTCGTTCTCTCAAATCTCTTCTTTGTGTAAATTAAATTCAAGGAGGACACAATCCCAAATTTTAGTTATTGCTTAGATAGTCTGCTTAGTTGTTGTAAAATTGTGGTGTTGCTTCTGTAACATTTTCATCTTTAGTCTCATGTTTTCTATGAAATGTGTCTGTTTGATTTTGATTTAGTAATCTTTCCGTAATTTATTTTTTGTTTCATCTAACAATTTAATATTTTGGTTAAAGCTACAGGCCATGGTGGTGGTGGTGGTGGTGGAAGAAAAAACGGAGATGAAGAAGGAAAGAAGAAGAAGTTCCGGTTCGCGACGGACTTCGTCGAGCCCTCCTCGAACAACGAGGAGTACCAGCGAAATTAAACCTCTTATAGAGTTCCTCAAATTGTTAATCATGATAACCTTTGTACTTTTCAAACGGCTAGTAGATTCTTCGTCGAGCCCTCCTCAAATTTTTTTTATGATAATCCATTAAACGGCTAGTAGATTCTTTGCTAGTCTCGAAATTTATTTGTCTTTCCATCTTCCTTACTTTTTGTACTTTTCTCTTGCTATATATACAATAGTTTTCTTGTTTCAACTATTATTTATTCTGAAATACATAGAATAGTTTTTCTTATTTCATTTTGTAGTACTGGAGAACGATGTCTACTCGTATAGAACATGTAGAAGACGTAGAAGATTGGATGCCAACTCCAAATAAAACCTTCATTCTGCGTATGATGCGCAGGTTTGAAGAACAACTATCGAAGATTTCAAATCAACTTGTTTCGATCAATTCTACGCTTGGTTCAATCAAAATTGAACAAATGAATATATCTCGGCGTTTGAAAAAATGGAAGAATCTTCAGCTTTGAAAGGTATCTTCATCTAGAGTAATTAATAATGTGGAGGAAGTTTTCGTTGAATCTTCCGATGAGGAGGACGTGCAACTAAAAAAACATGATAAAGCAATGGACCGAATTCTCGAATTGTATCCTCCAAAAGAAACTGACTTTAGCAGTTCTTCGAAAAGAATGCGAAGAAATTTAGATCCGGTCACACCTTTGAAAAGTTTAACAAGAACTTCAACCTCAAAGCCTAGCTAGTGTACTAGTATTTCTTCGAGTTTTTACGACTATATTTTTGCGGATGATAGACCTGACGAGTAAATTATATGAGTTTTCATTTAATTCCAACAGTTTTTTTTCCTAATCTATTCGTTTCTTTTCTTAGTGAAATAATATCATCTTGCAACAAAATCTATGTGTCTCGGGCTGAGATGAAGTCCTTAGCTCCAGAAACGAGAATTAAAGATGTGGTATGTATAGATAGTATATTTCTTCTTAGATGCCATCTATGTTTACGTCGATTCCATCGCTGATATTTTTAATGAGATACTCAGATTGTAACCCTTGTCTTTGCTCTTCTCACCGCGGAGGAACGAAAAAGAACTTTTAATAAGCTAATGTATGGTATTTACCAATAAGGTTAACGGTGAGTGAGCATTTTATTCTTCAATGATTATGCATTAACAATTTTCTCGTTTGTTTGTCCTTCGTAATGTATTAATTGATGTGTATATAGAGAGCAAGGTTACCTCAATCTGACAAACAACTTCATGAAATATGAAAGAAGTACAAATATTTCTAGGATTATATGAGATCTTTAAGCATTTGTAACGAGGTATTAATGTATTTCTGTTTAAATATTAATCCTAATTTTCTGAAAATTACTAATTTGTTTTACCTAATTAATCTTGATTCAGATATACATACTCATTCTTTTGTTTGAACACTATACTTTTGCAAGAGTTATGGTTTAAAACAATGACTGTTGAAATTTGGGACATACTTGCATCTACAGATGAGCCGATTCAAAACAAATCAGTCATAAAAGAAATAGTAAGCTCATATTCATCAATTTTTATGAATTGCGTACAAGATCCACGGTATACTAATACATATTGTATTCTGGTAATTGTAGCTTTCAAATTTTGTCACGACCCGCACCCACCGTGAGGGTACGAGAACGTAGCAACGCCCAGCCTACGCCGCAGTGTCGGCGGTAGAACGCTGTTCTATGTCATGAACTATAACTACATAACATGAAATATACTCTCCAGAAGGAGGCCAACACCGAGGTACAACTCAATCACAATCTAAGGTAGAATGTAGCACGATGGAAATAGATAAGAAATCCTCAACTGAGGTACAGCAGAAATGGAATACAAGTCTCATCATCTCTAAAATATACAACTCTGAAAATAAAGACAACAGCTAAGCATGAAAAGAAGGAACAGTCTAAGCTATCTACACTATACAAGGTATCATCCTGAGCAGCTGCCTGAACCTCCCCAGGGGTCCAGGTCGCGAGTGTCAACTAGGCAAACTCCAAGTAAGGGTGCAGGGTTCCTCATCATCCTCTGTAAAATTTTCAACAGGTCCAGTCAGGACGGGAGCGAGCACAAAACATCTCACGCAGTTCATATCATGTTAGGAAATATAAAGCATGCAATAGAGTAAGGTACATGAAACGCTGAAAGAAAGAAGTGTATGAAAAACAGTAGAGATTTGATAACAGAAAATATCTAAATATGATAAGTAAGAACTGTAAGCCTACTGTGATTTAGAGTACAATATGGTTATGTAAACGGTCTAGAAAAATGCAATGGTAACTCCATTGTACGTGGGTGTACAATAGACATATACAATAGTTATACAATCTTGTACAATAGGATTTAATTACATAACCAATTCTACTCCCCCTCCCCAATCAATACACAAGGATCCACTCCAGTTACGTTATCTTGCACAATAGTGTACAATATTATACAATGGATGTACAATATTATACAATAGGTGTACAATATTATACAATAGTTGTACAATGTTATACAATAGTGTACAATGGTCTATCCTTGGAACTCATATGATAATGAGAGTACAATATGCACAATGAGTGTACAAGGATATAGGTATTCAGTAAATACAATATGGAAGTGAAACGCACATCACAATATGTATCTAGTGAATACAAGGAGATAACATCCCAAAAGAAGATCCTTATAGTACCAATCCGTGATAACAATCGTGTCAGCATCAAGTACAGTAATCTAGAGCAAGAATGTAAATCCAGGCAAGTATGAAACGGTCAGAGAATGTACTCGCCTCGTATCTGAATGTCTGAAGTAAATGTACTGCCTGAGGAGAGATGTATGTCTCCTAATCAGAGCAACACAAGTTACAACATGTCTAAAATAAGGAAATAGATTGCTACAATGCATCTACATGCTGTCTAGGTCAAACTAGGCTAAAGTCAACACTTGGTCAACTCTAGTCAACTATCTAGTCAAAGCTAGGTCAACTGGGTCAACATAGACTCAATGAAGTCTCACTAGGCCTAACCAGTCTACCCTAGCTAGTAGACACCATACAAATCCAAGGCTATACAAGCCACACAAGTCACATATCAAGATACATCACATTCATGCATATTCAACATTATATATATATATATATATATATATATATATATATATATATATATATATATATAAGAGAAAAGAACTAACATATAAAGCTATGTGTGTGTGTGTGTGTGTGAACATGGAGGTGTACATGAAAAGAGAAATCAACACTAGTTATGAGTTTACACTACACATGGCACAAAGCTAACCCATCTACATTACACATGTATTATACTTAACATGCATGGCTACAAGTATACATCTATATACATTAGAGTAGAGACTATTTAAGTTATAACTAACATGCATCTATACTTTACATAAATCTATATATATATTATAGCAATCATTTAGAGAAGGGTTACATGGCATGGTGGTTGATATAGAGTGGGGTGTCCTTGTGCAGAGGGTAAAGTTCATTCTCAGTTTAGTTCCACATTTACATATAAACTAAAGTGAGCTATCCCATAAACTGGTGTAACTAACCACATAAAATGAACCATGTTATCTGAAATCTGCCATTAAGCCAACATCCCATATGCATACAGCTCATGTATTGTCTAATACTGAAATTAACTAACATTTCGAATTAAGGGGTTGAAGGTTAACATTACATTCATAGACATTCCACTATATTGAAAACTAAATTGGCTTGGCAATAGGAAAAGAAAAATATATATGCTTACATGGACAGTTCAGTGTTCGAACAACCTAAAATGAACTAACATTCAATCTAAATATCAGCTATGCATTGGTTCTATGTCTACATATGAAATCTGATATTGCATTTACAATATTTATACATTATGCATTCATATCTATCATTACATTTATACCTTGCATTTATATCTAGCATTCATTATATACTTTCATGCATGCATTGTATATCATTCTTTCATTTATGCATTTATGCGTTGCTTACATATATTACATTAATTGCATTTCTACATGCTTGCATTCAACCATATATATACATTAATGTAAATAGGATATATATCATATATATATCATTTCATTCATCTAACATATCATGCATTACATACTCTATATTCATTTAATATCCATACTACATAGGCTCATAGGTTACACAAAATGCATATATCGTATAATCACTCTTTTACTTAAAACCAATACTGTACCAATTGGGCATTCACTAATTTTTAGGATTAAAGTATGTTGTAGTACTTCATGTTAGCTTTCCGAAACTTCAAACGGATCGCATTTTCGTGTCCGGAAGCTCCCAAATCGCGAAAATACCGAAACGCGTTTGTCTTTCGTACAGCTGACACTCAAATAATTCTACAGAAAGTTACAGAAAGAATTTGGCTTATTAAAATATATATTTGGAAAGCTAACTTCGATACGGTTCTTTTAAAAAAACGGGAGATAAATCGGAGTTTTAAGCTAAAAGTTATGACATTTCTAAATTGCTATTGCTACTAAAAACGTGGATAAAAATTATGACGAATTTGGGTAGTTTGAGACAAAAGAACACAAGTATATAACATAATATATCAAGAACTCACTCTCTACACTAATATATATAAATGAGACACTATAGAACACATCTCCAATACAAAAATATGAGATTAAACATGTAATAATTCATTCATACATAACAACAACACATAGTGTGTCCAAATTTGGGGTTTTCCCACATGGACACAACCACAACACAAAGGACACTCCTATGACCTTCAAATGGACACGAAATGGACACAAATGGAGATACAACCATGAGGGTCATTCCTATGGGTTCAAAATAGACCTATATGCATGAGAAAATGAAAAGGAGAAGGGATTTATACCTCCCGGTAGATCGAATCGAAGAAAAGCCTTTCCGGAGCGACACCGACACGTAGAGATTCCAAAAGGACACGAACGAGCTCCGAATCCTCCCAAACTTGGGTAGCTTCCTCCTTGGCTAGAATGGAGAAGGAAAGAAGAAGATTTGGTGGCGAAATGGAAGGATTTTGTGGAGAAATTGCTAGGGATTGCTCTCTAGGAATTTGGGAAAGAACAAGAGAGAGAGAGAGTGTGGATGAGAATAATGAAATGAACTTGAGCCTATCCTCTCCCAAAGTGGCTGGCCATATGGGGCTATTTGTCCTATTATAGTAAGGTCCAAAATGCCCCCACTAACCTATTCTATTAGTATTAGGAAAGGGCTAATTGGTTGGGGCTAAATTAGTCATTCTAAAGTCTCTAATCATACTAACCTTATCCATAATAATTAGTCTAACCTCTAACTAAAATATTTCTATCATGTGGGCCATGGCTAACTAATGTGTGGGTCCACTAAAGTCAACACTACCCCCGGGTCTCCGTTTCAAGTCGGATTGAGCTGAAATTCGAACCCGACTCAAATAACCCCAAAACAATATCATAAATAATAAAATAAATTTCAAAAATACAAAATGACAAAAATACTCTTGTTCCTGAAAACTGGGGGTGACAAATTCCTCGAAATTAAAACCAAACAATAGTAAAATGTCAAAATCACAAGTCATAATTTTAAATAGTTTAAAAATGATTACAAATCACCAAAAAATTATAATATAAAATAATTATCAATAAATAATAATTATAATTATAAAATTTCAAAATTACCCTCATCTGGAAAACTGGGTGTTACAAATTTGGATCTCTTTCTCGAAGAAGAGATTTTGAAGTTGAGAGATGTTAGGTTCAACTTTTCTACTTTTGCCATAAAACGTCGTCTTTATGTTCCCTGCCAAGGCAATTTATTTGATTGTGGGATTTTGTAATTGTATTCATGAAAGACGGATGTAGTCTGGACTCCCGTTCTCTCAATGTAAGTCTGAAAATATGTCGTCAAAAACTTACACTTTTTAGATCAATATTTTTATGTTATGTTTGTTATATGCAATTTGATTCGGGAATGTAAAGACGCAAAGCTGCTGAATGAATTGCAACTTCAGAGCACAATGAAGTACTATCCAAGTTGCGCAACAATATAATATAATTAAGCAGAAAGGAGTCCAAACTAAAATGATTGAATATGGAAGACGATAATTTTTCTTTCTTCTTTTATCTAATGTATTATGTTCATTTGTTTTGTTTTGTTGAGTTATAATGTTGTTAAAATGTGGGATAAAAAAGATATCAAAATGTTCATTTGTTTCATAATCTTGCTGCCATATAATCCTAAAATATCCTAACATGTGCCTCTGACCCTATGGGTATAACCTCTCTTCGTGCTAAAGTGATTTATGCCTATGACCTTATGTATCGAGAAAAATTCTCAAGTTATTGACAAGAGAAAATTTATAAAATGTCCAAAAACCGCAAAAGTTTTATGAAAAAATCCACCGCAAAATAACATTTCATCGCGTGTCCAGAATTAGCTAAAAATATATAAAAGGGTACGGCATGACCTTATTACCCTTCTAATTTTTTGCAAAACACTCACGAAACCTACTCTTCAAAACCAAAAAGTTTATATTCTTCCTCTTCTTCCATACGCTGCTCCTTTTCGTATATAGGTTTCATCCTCCAAAATCTTCAAATCCTATTTCAAAAACTCGTTAGTGACTCTCCATTCGCAATATTCACACCATGTCGCAAACATCAGCATCAAATGGAACCTCGGTTAGAGAAGAGGAAGAAGATGTAGATATGCAAGAAGAGAGTTGTTGTGAAGAGATTTAAGAAGGTTGCACATGAGCCAGAGGCTAGTAATCAATAAGGAGGGCAAAAAGAAGGTATAACTATAAGTTGTGTTCATGATTCTGTTAAGACAACGGAGGGGAATAGTCATTCTCTGTCTTAATACAACGGAGGGGTATAGTCATTCTCCGTGTTAAAATACAGGAGAATGGCCATTCTCCGTGTTATATTGACGGAGAATGGACCATTCTCCGTGTTAATATCACGGAGAATGACTATTCTCCTTGTTAAATTGAAGGATTAATTCCATTCTCCGTGTTGACTTGACGGAGAATGGCCATTCTTGTGTTAAAATGAAGGGGAACTGCCATTCTCCATGTTAAAACCACGAGAATGGCCATTTCCGTATTAAAATATAGGAGAATGGTCATTCTCCGTGCAAATATCACGGAGAATTGCCATCTCCATGTTAAAATATAGGAAAATGGTCATTCTCCATGCAAATATCACAGAGAATGTTCATTCTCCGTGCAAATATCACGGAGAATGACCATTATCCGTGTTAAAGTCATGGGAAATGGCCATTCTCCGTGTTATATTGACGGAGAATGGACCATTCTCCGTGTTAATATCACGGAGAATGACCATTCTTCTTGTTAAATTAAAGGATTAATTACATTCTCCGTGTTGACTTGACGGAGAATGGCCATTCCCGTGTTAAAATGAAGGGGAACTGCCATTCTCCGTGTTAAAACCACGGAGAATGGCCATCTCCGTGTTAAAATATAGGAGAATGGTCATTCTCCGTACAAATATCACGAAGAATAGCCATCTCCGTGTTAAAATATAGGAGAATGGTCATTCTCCGTGGAGAATGGTCATTCACCGTACAAATATCATGGAGAATGTTCATTCTCCGTGCAAATATCACGGTGAATGACCATTATCTGTGTTAAAGTCATGGGGAATGGCCATTCTCCATGTTAGATTGACGGAGAACAGTTGACAGAAACCTAATTTTTTGTCTTTTTGTAGGAAAAAAAACTGTCAGAAATAAAGATTCAAGAGTTTTCCATTCTTCTTTCAAGACGATGCAAACTCTTATGGATGATATCAAAGAATATGGCGGCCGTTTGCCCGAGCCAGTTATTGATTCTTTGAAGAATACCGGTTTCTACAATTTTGTCGAGGTATTCTAAAAAAACAAAGTTCGTACTCAAGAATTGGCCAAGGTTTCAAAAGGTCTTGAGAATTTGATATAAACTTATGTGGAAGACAAATCTGGTATCGGATACTTTCAACTGAGCACTACTGTTAAAACAGCATCGAGTTTGGGCGATATGGCAACCATTTTTGGTCTACCGCTGAAGGATGATAGTGAGGATGATGCTAATTACAGAAGATTGATAATGGAAAAACAATAGCATCCCATACCACCAGCATTGTTGAGCCTGTGTAGAGATCACTTCACAAGATTGTTGTCTAATTCTAAGGGCAAACACTCAGAAGTCACGAATAAGGAAGTGAGAGAGAAGTTCTTTGAATTGTTACAACGGCTTCGTGGCAGAGATAACACTGTTAATCCAAATGATTTGGCCAAGCTAATAATCTTCTACTTTTGCCAAACAGTATTCTTCACAAAGTCTGGCGGTTCAAATTTGTCGTACAGATTCTTGGCCTTGGTAGACAACATAGAAGTTATCAACAGAATATGCTGGTCAAGGTTAATCTTGGAGTATGTCATAGAGAGCATCAAGAGGACTACAAATAAAACTAAGGGGAAGATTACTCCAATGCATACTCCAAAATGGAAGGTTGCACAATATACTTCCTCTATTGGTTTGCAGAACATAGTACGCTTGTGGAAAGGAAGTCCGCACCAATATGTGAATACCCGAGATTTTACACATGGAATGGGTACGAAATCTCGGTCTTCCTCAAACGCGAATATCACATTAAATTTAGATCGAAATAGATATTCAAAGATTTGGTTATAACTGTCGGAAAAGAGGAAGGCCACCTAGAAGAGGATGTAGAAATACGAGAAGAAGATGCATTTGAGGGAGAGGGACACCACCAAACTGGTGGTGATGAGGATACTGAACAAGAGAGACCCTAACAACTTGGAATGAACACCGTGATGGAGGGGTCGGTGCAGGAATTGGAGGAGTTGAGAAGAAAGAAATCTCAGGTTCTTGCTGAGAATGAAAAACTCAATGAAAAGCTTAGAGTGCTAGAGGCACAAGAAGCCCAACAACGTCCAGTCAACGTTGTGATGGAGGGCTCGGTGCATGAATTGGAGGAGTTGCGAAGAAAGAAATCTGAGATTCTTGCTGAGAATGAGAATCTCCATAAGAAGCTTAAAGAGTTAGAGGAACAAAGAGCCCAACAAATTCAAAGGAACACCTCGATGGAGATGTTGGAGCAGAAATTGGACTCCTTGCGAAGAGAGAAATCTGAGATTCTTGCTGAGAACAAGAATCTCCATAAGAAGCTTAAAGAGCTAGAGGAACAAGGAGCCCAACAAATTTAAAGGAACACCTCGATGGAGATGTTGGCACAGGAATTAGACTCATTGCAAAGAGAAAAATCTGAGATTCTTGCTGAGAATGGAAAGCTTAGCGAAAAGGTTAAAGAGCTACAGGCACAAGGTAAAATTTTCTCTTTTTTCGAAGTTCTGATTTGTAATTCTCCGTATTAGAATGCAGAAGAATGGACATTTTTCGTGTTAAAATAACGGAGAATGTCTATTCTCCGTTTCATTACCGCGGAGAATAGCCATTCTCTGTGGTGATATCACGGAGAATGTACATTCTCTGTGTTAAATGGAAGAAGAATGACCGTTCTCCGTGTTAATAAAACGGAGAATGGCCATTCTCCATTTTAGAATGCAGGAGAATGACCATTCTCCGTGTTAGAATACAGTAGAACGGCCATTCTCCGTGTTAAGGTCACGAAGAATGGTCATTCTCCGTGTTAGATTCACATCATATTAATTGATATCATACATTTCATTGTTGTTTGTTTTATTTCAGTGCAAATAACCGAGCAGCTCAGAGAAACAAATAAAATCCTCATTAATTAGAAAAAAAAGCTTCAAAATAAAGTTGAATCGTTGAATATTGAAGCCATTGAAAAGGATGCAAAAATCGTTGATCTCGAAGCCATTGTTGTAGCATTGTAGCATAAGGAGACTCAAGCAGCTGCTGAACTTGCTGCTCCAAAAGAAGTCAAAAGAAGAGGAGGATGGGGGAAAGAGGTCCAGAAAACCATCAGCGGCATTAGCCGATGAAGATGTTACTCCCTAGGAAAAGAATACAGTTAGAGAGGCTAATAAAAAGTGGAAGATGAATGACAATCCGAAATCTGGAGATGACGCCAAAATGGCTGAACTAAAGAGTAAGGGTATCATACTAAGGGAATGCGATGAACTCGTACTTTGGATGGATGCGGATGAAGAGCTAAAGAAGCATTACATCGACATCGTATTCCCCAGAAAGATGAGTCCAAAGTATGTATTCTGAACTCGACCAATCTCCGTCCAATTCATAACGAAGAACAACCATTCTCCGTGACAGTTGTCCGGAAAATAATCATTCTCCGCGGCAGTTGGACGGCGAATTATCATTCTCCGTGTTTGTTGGATGGCAAATGACCTTTTTTTTTCTTTTTCTTTCTAGACTTTTTTCACAATTATGTCCTGAGAATATCTATTAATTTAATCTAAACTAAATTTATGTGCAGTGATATTGTATACTTGAGTGTGCTAAAAGAGGGTGAAAATGAAGTTGAAATCCAGCTGTCGGCAATAGACATGCAAGACATACTCAACTATGAAGACATGGAGGCTGACATACTCAACCTAATAATAAGGAAGCTAATAGAAATTCAAGGCTATGCAAGAAGGTATGCCAGTCAAGTTCAAAGGACGTGCAACATAAGTGGTCTGCATTCTTGATGCCCCACACATTGGTAAGAATCCAAACAGAAAAATCTATATTCATGTGTACACCGATGAAAATGACATAAAAAAATTACTCATGATATTGTGTTTTATTTTTGGTAAACAGAATATCGTTGAACGTGCCATTGAACCAGAAGCAAAAGTCGACACCCTTGACACTTTCAAAACAGATGTAAAAGACTTCATCATGGGTTTAGAGGATGACATAGAGTTGCTATTCATCCCACTCTTTCATGTATCCATCAAACACTATACGCTGCTCACATTCAACTTTATCTCCTACGATTGGACACACTACAACTCCTTGAGGCAAACCATGTACGAAAAGGGCAAGGTGGATGCAGAATTAATGAAGAAGACCTTAGAACCTATCGTCAGGGGGAAAGTTGATGTGATGAGGGAGAGATGCCCGACGATGATGGAGTATGAGAGCACAGTGCTGAATTGTTCTCTGCCCACAACAACAGGCACCCAACTGCCTCTTGTACACGGTGTATTATATGAAGAGCTTGATGACTACTCCCTTCGAAATACCGAGAGGAAATAACGATGACACTCACCAGAAGATTACAATGATGAGGTTGGAATGGGCTAAGAAGTTGCTTTCAAGCGAATATGTAACACTACCAACCTAGCAATGACATTGTAAAATAATAATGTAATTGGGCAAAGAACTTCTTTCTGTATCATCTGTTTGTCTTTTATTTGTCTGCGTCTTTTGTAACGTCTGGTCTGCTCTGTCTTTTATAATCATATGAAAGTCTAAACTACTACATAAAATCCTACTACCAAGAAAAAAGCACGAAAAGTTTGACTTTTAATGTTAATTTTTATTTTTATTTTAAAATTTGCCATGTCAGCTGCCACATCAACATATCACGTCAGCTGTCACATAAGGAGGGACAGTTTGAAGGTACAATTTGGAGGTACAAATAGCATTATTCAGAAAGAAACAACTTCCAACAACACAACCTTCTCGTCTTCCTTGTACCTCCGCCACGTGGCCCTCTTCTATTGGCTCATAAAAATGCTTGAGTTATCCTAAAAGCAAGCATAATTTTAAAGAAACAACTTCTAACAACACAACCTTCTCGTCTTCTGTGTACATGTATTATTAAATTGTATAGGATAAAGCAACATCATTTAATGCTACGTTTACTATTGTGTAATTATTTCTAATGATATGGTATTAGTGAACACAATCTGTGAGAGAGAACCCGAGAGAGAGAGAGAGAGAGTGGGAGATGGGATAAAGAGAAAGGATCGAGCTCGACTCGATTTTATTTCAATAGCTTCTTTTACTAATAACTAGTTTTAAATTCGCAACTTAAAAATAGTTAAAGTTAAAATTTAATTTTTGATTTTCATTACTAATAACTAATTCTCATGTACGAGTTTAGACGAACACTAACCGAGCCCGAGCAACGTGACATCGACTAGGTTTCTAATACAGTAGCATTTCTGTTAATTAAAAATTTACAATATTATTGAAACTAATATTAATACTAAAATTTAAATTAGTTTTTTATTTAACATTTAAACTTAGATTTAAATTCACAACTTAAAAATAGTTAAAGTTAAAATTCCATTCTTTTTATTTAAAATGTATAATATTATTGGAACTAGCATTAATATTAACATTCGCTTGTCCCGTAGTTTAAGTCGTATTGTACGGCTTGTGGCTTAAGTATAGGCACCCAAAGAACTTGATTGTTCAAGTCGAACGCGTGCACAACACGTTCCTTTGATGCAAGGCTTGACATAGCCCTTGCTTGTCAAGTCGTTGCACGAACACGTTAGACAAGAGTTTTGTTGGACTATCGAAGTCATAGCAAGCACTGTCCCCTGTTGTCTGCTGTTGTCAAGTCACTTAGTCCCATGATCTCAAGGCTCGTCATATAAAGTATGACTTGGGCGATGGAAACACTGTAAACATGTCAGGACTGTAGCTCAGCGGCAGGTTTGGATGTGTGAAGATGAGCGACAAGGGGACAGCTGCTGTTGTAGGCATCGGTAATATGTACTTGACAACGGAGCTCGGTGAGAAGCTCATTCTCAAGGGTGTGCGCCATGTATTGAGTTTGCGCTACAACTTGGTTTTGGTAGGGAGGCTGGAAGATGATGGTTGTCGCAGTCTGTTTGGGAATAAAGATTGGATGCTTGCGAAGGGTTCCCAACAGCTGGCTCGGAGAGATTTGTCTTGTGGCATGTATAGGCTCAAGCCACTGAGCTGTACAGGTAGGCCACAGATACCGGATGGAGGCCCGAGGGGTGCTCGATAGGAGGTGGATCGTCGAGAACTTGCTGAGGAGGGGCTTCTAGGTGCTTTGAGGGATACGGAGGATTCGGATCGTCGAGACTAATCGACGGATGGTGGCGAGTCAAAGATTGAGGGTCAGTCTATCGGTCCCATGACAGCTGGTCGGTCTCCAGGTGGGGGTTGCTCTACGGATCTGGTTTTGATGACGGGTGGTTTGCTAAAGCTTCACGGTACAACATTGGTTTCAGCAGTTCGAAGCCAGGAAGGAGATCAAGGTTTACAACAAACTCAATCTGAGGTGGGAGCATCATCATTCATACAGTTCAGGGGGAGCTGTGGGTCATCGACGACCAATGATGAAGAAGCTCGTCGAAACGTTAACACTTTTCGATGGAAGACAGAAGTTAGGGACAGGCAGCCGAGTCTTGCGGTGAGGCTAATTCCAGTAGTACAAGAGGTGCTACGCATGGCAACTAGCGTCGACGTGACGATTGAGGAGCTGAAGACGAAGGAAGATGCAAAGCAGCTCGGGGGATCGAAGATCAGTGGCATGGGGGAGCAGGAACTCTGTCGCATGACGACGATCAGTTTCTCCATGTTACAAGTCGATAAGTTGACGTTGCAAACACACGAATGGTCTAAAGGCAAGGATAAGGAAGTTATCGATGCGTTAACCCGACAAACGGTCTAGAGACACAAATAGACCAAGATGTCTACGTCTTAATATTAAAATTGATCCTAAGGCAAGACTAGAAAGACAATCATAAGGAGACTATGTTGCACAAAAGTAAAGTAACGTGTTGGTTTTATATGGGTGGGTGAGGAGCTCACTCCACCAGTACAGTTGAGTACTGACACCCCACCAGTTTCATATGCAGGTGATAGGTACCAGCTTGCTCGGGGCGGAGCTCGCTTGGATGCGTCGAGGCGTGGAGTTCCTTGGCGTTTCGAGGCGCGTGGGCGCATTGAAGACTGGACTTATACGAGACATAATGTATGGACATCACCTATCCGAAGCTTCCGCTGGTCTACTCAAATTGTATTGAGAGATAAGAGAGAGAAAAGTGACTTGTAATGTGAGAAGGGCGAGCTTGAGTGATTGTAATCTTGGCCTCGTGCCATAATTGTAATTTTGTTTCAATATCAATAAAGAGCATTTTGAATGACTTGTGTTTTGCATTTAATTTTTTACTGTTGTTATTCAATATTTCTGCTTGGGACTTCTGTGCGACGACCCCGTCGCTTAGCCTGTAATCGGCCGTTATGGACATGCCTTGCGTGAGCGCAATCTAGGCTCACGCGGCATCACGCCTTAGCGAGAACGATTGCTCCTACGAGAGCGGGGCATGATAAGCTAGATTTCTTATATAGTGGCATTTCTGTTAATTTAAAATTTATAATATTATTGAAACTTATATTAATACTAAAATTTAAATTAGTTTTGATTTAACATTTAAACTTAGATTTAAATTCACAACTTAAAAATAGTTAAAGTTAAAATTCCATTCTTTTATTTACAATCACAATATTATTTGAACTAGCATTAATATTAAATCTATAGCGGCATTTCTGTTAATTTAAAATTTATAATATAATTGAAACTAATATTAATACAGTGGCATTACTGTTATTTCCTAATAGTCTTTTCCTTGTTCGGTCACACCCCTCCACGAGCGGGTTATGCCCCCGAAACGAGCGGGTTAAACAGCCTTTTCCAAAGAAAAGAACCCATCCGACTAGAGAGAAACAAAGGAGAGAAGAAGAAGAGTCGCAATGGAGAGGAGCACGAGCAAGATCAACTACAGCGGATGGGCCGTCATCCCTACAGAGATTCTCTCGATGATACTGGTACTGTCGGGATACCGGCGGACGAGGTAATGTGCAATGTGGCCCCAGTTTGTCGTTCATGGTGGAAGGCGCTCAACGGTCCCTTAGACTATTGGTCCAACGTAGACTTGGAACAATAGTGCCGGAGGACCCAGCGAACCGCTAAGATTAGTTTAACCGTAAAGAAGCTCGTGGTTCGCAATGAGGGATATCTACTATCCTTCTCCGCATACAAGCTCGACGAAGTAGCCTTCCATTTTGCATGTTTAAGGCCTGTACAAAATTTTATTTTGTCTTATTCTAATACTTTATTTTTTTCTATTACAAAATTTTACGTATACTTTGTTAATTTCTATTGATGTTTCTCCTTTTTATAATATAGTGGGAAATTTTTAAGGGTGATGCGCATTCCGAAGTGCGACATGAGTGATGAAACTTTCGTGAGACACTTGAAGTTTCTCCCGATGCTGGAAGAACTCGGCATTAGCTACTGCCTCTATATCACGTCGACTGGAAATTTTTCGCCGGCAAGTATTACCACCGTCTGGTCAAGCTGAAGAGGAACATGCCCCCTCCATATTTCATGGTCAGGAATAGATTTGTGATGAACACATCGAACGAGACGGAGGAAAAGGCCGTGGCCGATTCGATACCGCGTCTCAAGCACCTAGAGATAGGCTCAGGCATGTTCAATGGAGACACGCTGCGATCTATCATATACAACTGCAAGGGTCTTCGCGTGCTCGACATACGTGGGTGCTTCAACGTGCACTTCAACGACGACCTCAAAAAAAATTGTGATTTAGTACAGACGTTTAAACGACCCTTTGATGATGTAATCCCAGGAGAACGTGGATACGAGATGTATAGTGATTTAGATCTCATCAATCAGTCCTGGGGTGAATGGTTCTTCTGACATTAGCATGCATGCATGCATGCATTTCTTTCTATTTTTTATATTTACTAGTAAATGTACGTGCTTTGCACGTATAAAAACGTATAATAAGAATTTATCCAATTATAGTTAAATACGTTCTAACTCATTGGTTAAGGTGTAAGGTAATTTTCTTGTTTGGTTGAGTTCGATTCTCCATTTTGACAAAATTTTACTTTTTTCAACAATTTTTTACATAATTAATTTTTTTAAAATAAAATGGACTGTGATATAATGACGACTTAGACGGCTCACTTTTGAGCCGTTTTAAAGTCTCATTATATAGTGGAAGATATGATATCACTATTTTAACATTAATACAACATCTCAGTATAATCATATCCAAGCGATTTCGACATTTTCCCACATAGTGATGACATTTTACCTTCTTCAAGATAAATTTTGACGGTACAAATTTCACTCATATTTACGGTATCAGTGCCATTCACCATAATTAATGGTGATCGATAGACATTTATACAAGAAGAGTGGCCCGGGAGAGATACGAAAAAATTAATTTATTTTTCACAACCCTTTATAATCTATTTATACAGCCAAACAATTCATCTTCACCAGCCTTCAAAACCAATTTATATAGATTCAAAACAAAACTAAACAGCCAAACTATTTAAAATTCACAACCCTTCAGAACAGTCTCAAAATAGAGAAGAGCAAAACCTACATTTGTGGATGGGCCAACATCATCAAGGAGATCCTAGCCATGGTTTTGGTATTAGCGGAGATGTCATCTGAGGAGGTCGTCCGTTTGTCTTTCGTTTTCCAGTCGTGGTGGAAGGCGCTCTACTGTCCATGCTTCTGGTCGGACGTCAAGTTAACCCAGTGGTGCCGCAGGGTTAACCTAACCTCAAAAATTGACGAGGCGGTGAACAAGCTAGTGGCGCGCAGCGAGGGAAAAAAGGACTCAAAATTAGTTTAGATTAATCATACTCAAATTTCTTTGTGTATTAGAACAAATTAAATTTGATTATAATTAGAATTCTTAATTTTTATAATATTAGGTTGTTAATTTGATTTGCATTATATTAAATCTTTACATAGATCAGACTCTAAATAATAAATTAGGGTTAATATTTTGTATATACTTGAACATTTTCCGTCCTAAATGTACCATACTTTGTTAAAAGCACGGAGGATAGCCATTCTCTGTGTTAAAACCACGGAGAATGGCCATTCTCGGTGTTATAAGCACGGAGAATAGATATTCTCCGTGTTAAAAGCATGAAGAATGACCATTCTCCATGTTAGAAGCACGGAGAATGGCCATTCTCTGTGTTAGAAGAACGAAGAATGGACATTCTTCGTGTTAGAAGCACGGAGAATGGCCATTACCCGTCCCAAATTATTTCATACTAAGTTAAAAGCATATAATAGCACCCAAAAAATGATAACAATAGAAAAATTCTACAGAACCTACACACCAGACTCGAACCTAGGCCTTTCATGTAAAAGCCAAACAGCACAACCAACTAAGCTTGGAATAAGAAGAGTCACTGGAGGTCATTGAATATCCTCAACTTCTAATAAGGAATATCCCCAACTTCCAATAAGGAATAAGAAGAGTCGGTTAGGAACGTGTATATATATACATAGGGGTCCCCATTCATTTGAGTAGGTTGCACATTTAACATGGCTCCAAAAAGATCATCTGGTTGGGAACCATGGCCAGAGTCTTATTTTCGTCGTCGTCTAGCCTCTCCGCATGGAGCACCCTCTGTACCGCCTCCGGTCCATGACTGGCTAGAAGAGGTTGCAGACTTCCTGATCTCCTGCAGATTGTCACTGGAGATCATTGCTCGACCTCTTGATCCGGCGCCCAACTTTGACCTGTTGCCGATCACTCCGGAGGAACGGGATTCTCTAGAGAAGAGGGAAGGGTTATGCCGCCTGTGCCATAGGGCGGGTTTGCGCACCCTGCAGGACTTTGCGGAGGTCCTCCGCGAGGCTAGTGATGGGTCTACGTAGACCTCTTCTTTTTCTATTTTTTTATTTTTTATTTTTTTTTCCTCCTCTTGTATCCTTCGCCGGAGAATGTTCTGGCGAAGAAGTTGGGATTTAATGCAATCTAATATTTTGTTAACTCAATTTGGTTTCGACTGCAAGCGACTAACTATTTTATCTATTTTTCAATTAAAAAATCTTGTTACGTCAAATCCATATATCTATGATGATATCCCCATTAATGACTTGTTAAGTCATAGATTTGATTATGCTGCCAGCGTCAAGTTCTTGCCGTCAAATCTATCTTAAATATGATTACAAAGTAAACTAGAGGACAACTTTGAGTGTTTTAATTTTACTCTTTTCAAGTACATAGTCTTGTTAGCAAGTCATCAAACGGGAAAAATTCGGGATGATAAAAATACGAGTATAGATCGGCTCAATGCAAAAAAAATACGTTAAAAAATTCAATCAAATATTAAAAAATGGACATATTGAGATAAGAAACTTCACATTCTTAAATATGTTGTCAAATTTTGTTAATTAAACATGTTTCCACCATGTTTTTTGTGCCAATTTTTTTAATAATTTA
Organism: Iris pallida; assembly: GCA_029216955.1. Classification (NCBI taxonomy): domain Eukaryota; kingdom Viridiplantae; phylum Streptophyta; class Magnoliopsida; order Asparagales; family Iridaceae; genus Iris; species Iris pallida. The sequence goes on along the minus strand of JANAVB010021599.1, from coordinate 17,544,105 downwards.
TACGGAACACGTTTAAAACTTCGCATGCTTAAAGTTTATGTAGTGATTTCACGTGGATATATACTAGTAATAATAGTAATAAATTAATTTTGGAAAGTAGTTTTTAAAATTAGGGTCTCAGAATCCTAAAGGTTGGTGCCCTTATAAAATTTAAGACTCAAAATTATTCTAATTTTTTTCCACTTCCCAAGGTCATATAAGACGGTCGAATTTTCCCTTTCTTCTCTCAAACCCTCTTCCTTCTCCCAAATCCTCTCCAAATACTCCCCCAAACGACTGCTTAAAATTATCAAAATACCGCCGAAGAAACAACGACCGTCTCCGAAGGAAAAAAAATCCATAAAGGGATGCGATACAGGCCCGAAGGGCAGAACTTACAAAGGCGGCGAAAGCCAAGATTATGGTTGCTAGGGCAGAGGCCGAAAGGGCAGAGGCGGAAGCAGCGACGGCGACAGCGACGACGAAAGCGGCGGAGGCAGCCAAGCCACCTGCAAAAAAGGCTAAAAAACTCATTGCTCGACAAAGACCGGAAAATCTATCTTCGATACAGAGTCATCGAAAGACTCAACTTATGAAGATCGAAGGCGTACTCAAGCAAAGGCTAAGGTGGCAATGGATACAGAGTCATCAGCGTACTCCGAGGATTTTGAATCCTCATCAGAAGATGAAAATGAAGAGGAAGAGCAATCATCAAATAACTCCCAGGATGGAGAGGAGGTAAAAAAATTTACAGACTCTAAATCTAAGAAGATTTATAATAAACATTTAAAAAAAGGTTGTTATGCCTGAAAGATTAATTAAGATGGATGATGTCGAAGACGATGCTTTCCTGGATATATTGAAATTCTATCAGTTGGAGAAACTGAACAAATTCTGTCTTGAGAAAATCTCCCAAATAATAGTAAGAGAATTTTACTCAAATCTTCTGGCTAAAATTAAAGAAAAAGAAGAGGATTAACAACTGGTGTTTCTGAGAGGGATACTGATTAGGGTAAATGCTGTTGTCATCAACGAATTTTATGGATTTGATCCAGTTTTCGAGTTTGATATGAAAGATATTGATAATGTTTCCATGAGGGATACAATTCATGAGATTACAGGTGTATTAGTGGGTGCCAAGACCCCTCAAAATGTATACAAAGTTTAATTAAAAACTTTGTATAAATTGTTGCATGCCTACATATCTCAAACACTCAACCCTACTGGATATGAGTTTTCCATCCATCCCGAGAGAGTAAAATTTCTTTATTATATGGGGAAGAAAAAAAAGAATGGATATAGGTTCTTACATGTTCAGTATAATGATGCATCTCGTGGAAAAACCAACTGCAAGGATAGCTCTCCCTTTCGAAGG
>JANAVB010021599.1:17125251-17532751 GCA_029216955.1 Iris pallida | reverse complement strand
GAGAGGTGTCTGGCTCCTAATCAGAACAGCACAAGTCACAACAAGTCTAAAATGATAACAATATGCAATTCAATGCATTCTAGATGAATCTAGGTCAATCTAGGCCAAAGTCAACTCTTGGTCAACCTTGGTCAACCAAGAAGTCAAATCTAGGTCAACTAGGTCAAACAAGTCTAAATTAGGTCAAACTAGCCTATACTAGTCTACATTAGTCTATACTAGGTCACTCCACCTACACTAGCTAGTACACAACACTACAAGGCTATCCAAACCAACTATACATGTTAGTTGGCATTCACACATACCCTTAGGCAATGAGCCATAGCTATAGGCTATAGGCTACCTAATCTATGCATCACAATGATATATATATAGATACATATTTATATTGCATTCCTATACATTACCTATATATGTACATTACATAGGTTATAGTACAATTAATTAGGAAACATCACATATATATATATATATATATATATATATATATATATATATATATATATATATATATATATATATATATATATATATATATAGGCTCAATACTCTATATATACATTACTATATATAGCTACACTACTTAAATTGATATATATATACTTAACATACATTATGCAAATAGAGAGGGTAGGAAAGCATGAGTGTGTGTGTGTGTGATGTGTGAAGAGTGACACACTAGTGTGTGTAAATGAGAGGAAAATGTGTGTGTGTGTGTGTGTTCAGTCCAATATGGGACTGAAACAGTGAACATGTGTACATGTGTGTGTGTAGGTAGGGTGTGAGAGATGGGTAATAACAGTGAGCAGTGAGTGAGGGCAGCCCCTACTGGACTGTACAGAAAACTAGAGAAATCAGCAATGTGTGTGTGATGTGAAGCTTGTGTGTGAAAGAAGAGAGTGACAGTGTGTGTACAGTGAGTAGAAGCCTAACCAGTTCTCAGATTTCTCAGAAAAAATAGGAAAGGAAACCAATTTATTATTTACCACAGATTTTAGGTTTAAATTATAGGAACATACTCAAATCAGTTCAATTACTAAACTGTAAAGGAAAGGAAGGGAATCAATTCAAAACATTCACAGTTTTTCAGTCCAAAAATCTCAGTTTTCAGTCCCACAGTTCCCAACCCCCATTTTGATTCCAACATACCACCAAATCAACCCAAATTCGAACCACTATTAGAAAACATATATGGGAACATAGTAGGGCCTAAAACTAATCAGTTAACAGCATTTAGATAGGTTAATTGACTGCCAAAAATTATATTTCAAAAACTGGAAATTAACAGAATATCATTCATGAATCAGTTTTTATGGTAAAACAGGAAAATGAAAATCAAATCGAACTAAAAAGCAAATATAATGGTTGGTAACTAAAATATATTATGTGAGTATGTCCCAGGGTCCACACGTGTCCACCCTTATGACACAATCGTGTCCAAACAGAAAACAAACACCTACAGTGCACACAGGCACTGTTCTGCACACTGCCTCGTACACGTGTGCACGCGTGTCGTGCACACGACACAAGATACTACGTGTCTCGAGGTCACTAACCTAGGTTCGTGTAGGATAGGTCCTCCTGTCTAGGTGTCTGCACTGAGTCAAAGTGTCCACGTGTCCGACTTACAACTGCGTATCAGTGACAATAAAAACCGACTAAAACTGTCAGTCCCAACCAGTGCAATGAGATTACTCCCTCGGCACGCCACGTGGGCCCCTGAAACTTGACACGTGGTGTGTTAGTCACTGCCCCATGGGGTGTGTCGAACCTCGTGTGTCCTAGTTGTGTGTCGTGTCCGGTACAGCTCCCGAACAGCAGGACAGCGTGCACAGCCTGCACGCGTGTGTGTACCCGCGTGTGCACGTGTCGAATCCGACACGACACGACACAATAAAACTCCCAGTCCAAAAGAAATGCATAAGCAACATCAAATACTAATTTCCTATTCATTTAGTTTCCTAAAAATCAATCGAAATGCCCATTAGGGCATTTCATCAAACACCTAGACCTAGGTCGGATACGTGTCCGATACGGACACAAAATGGGTCCTAAATGACACGAAAATTTAGGGTTAGCTAGGGGACACCTAGATCTAAGTCTCCATGCAAAGAAATTCAGTATTTAATGAAGTTTACATAGATTTACCTATAGGTGACCAAATGCAAGAAAAGCCTCAAATGGGGGGGGGGGTTCCTCTTGCTAGCAAACTTCTCCAAATTGGTAAGAATCTGAGAAAAATAAATGTCAACACAAGAACACCTCATTTAAAACCCATTGCAATTTGTTTGAGGGAAAAATGAGCTAAAATAGAATTTCTATGGATTTTAGAAGTTGAGAAAATACCTCTTTCTAAAGCTTGTTCTTCCTTAGAGGCTAGCCCTAATTTCTAGGAGGATATTTATAAGGGGGGAATCCCTAGGACTAGGTTTATGTGGCCGGCCAAGTGAGTAGGCTAGGGTTAGGTTGGCTAATGGCTAGTTGGTTAGGTTTAGTCATAAATCAATGGTTCAATCACAAGTCATGACTTGTGTCTAATACTTTCTATTCTTATCTCTATTTCCTAATTGATTTTCAATAACTAGAGTATGGTTAAATTAACTTAACCTAGGGTCTCAATCTAACCAAGTCCAACTCAACTAGGGTTAGGTTGCCAAGTTAAGCTAGTCAAAGTCAACCTAGTCAACCCTCATTCAAACAATTCCAAAATAATTTCTAAAAATTCCCATAAATTCAAATAAATTCTAATAAATTCAAATAATCCCAAAAATGTCAAAAATACCCTCAAACTAGAAATATGGTAGTGACAAATTGAAACGGCGGGGGGAACTTTTCGTATTCCCCCCAAATTCACTCTCTCTCCTCTCTCTCTCTTCCGCGGCTTCGGTAATCGGCGTCCTCTCCTCTCTCTCTTCCAAAGGTAATACCCTCTCTCTCTCTCTCGTGGTGTCGTAGGGGCAGCGGGGGCGGCGGACTTGGGGCGGGGGCGTCGGGGGCTGGGCGGCGGGGAGCGGCGGTGGGCGGAGGGTTGTGGGTGGCGGGGCTGCGGGGGGCGGGGGGCAGCGGGCTTGGGGCGGGGGCGTTGGGGGCTGGGCGGCGGGCTTGGGGCGGCGGGCTTTGGTCGGGGGCGGCGGGGGGCTTTGCTTCTCAAATTCATCTGAGTTTATATATTGGCTAAATAATTTGTTATCCATATTGGGTGTTATCCATTAGTTTGGTGGTGTTTGGATTAGTAAATATGAATATGGAGTTTGGGTTCATGGTGTATATGTTCACTGTGTCAAGGACAGTGCGAGTTCTTTATCTGCATAAGTCACTAAATAAGTGAAGTTTTTTCTGGAGTTTGGACATTCACTTCACCAAAGTCACTGAATAAGTGAAGTTTTTCCTAGAAACCGACCCTTAGAGTGTATCAGTTGTGTGCTTCTATATAGATGTATATATCTATACATCTAACTGTGATATACATATATATGTGTATGTGTGCTTTAGAGAGTGAGGAATGAAGGCAGGCCTACCATGCCTATTAGCATGCAGGACGGCTTGGGGTGTAATGTGTGAGTGCAGACATGGTAGGAAATATAGGTAATGCTAGTGTAACTAGACTAAGGTAGTGCTTGCTAGATAGTAAGGACACTCTAGTATCCTAACCAAGTTAATTTTAGCCTAGATATTTAGGATATAGCTCCCATATCCTAGAAGTGGACTCTTGCAATTTAGAAATAGATAGATTGACTCAGTTTGATTAATTGACCTATAATGACTCTAAAACTTGATTTGCTGCTGCAAGCATACAACACCACAAAAATATTTACTGACTCGTCAAGTTGAACCGTTTATAACATGCTCGACGCTTAAGAAGAATCATTTCGACTTAGTGGACTATCGAAGAATCGGTATCGGACTATCGGTATCGGTATCGGTATCGAACTATCGGACTATCGGTATCGAACTATCGGTATCGCTAGCGGACTATCAGACTATCGGACTATCGGTATCGAACTATCGATATCGCACTATCGGTATCGGTATCGCACTATCGGTATCGGACTATCAGTATCGGTATTGCACTATCGGTATCGGTATCGAACTATCGGATCGGTATCGAACTATCGGTATCGAACTATCGGTATCGAACTATTAGTAACAACTGTACTTAGATTTTTCTCTTCTCGAGATAGAATACCAGCGGATCCACCAGTTACATGATTATACTAATTTTATTTAGTTTGTCTTACTATACAGATTTTCACATCCAATCTGTGATGGATCGTTATTTCGTTGATCGTACATGGATGTACAAACGACAACACGAGAGCAGAATAGGTATGAGTGACGATTTTCAGGCAGGCGTGGAAGTGTTTCTTAAGTATGCCATGAGCAAAGCTCAGTTTATGGACGGTAACAAAATCAAGTGTCCATGTCGTAATTGTCGTAATAGACGTTACGAAGAAGTGGTGAGTGTAAGAGATCATTTGACCCGTAAGGGTTTCGTACGTGATTACGGCCTGTGGTCATCGCAAGGTGAACTATATGCAGAAAGACAGGTTGCGAATGCTGCTACTTATGCTTTTGATGATAATGCTGCAGCGGATTTTGTCGTCGATGACGACGAATGCTCTGTTGATTATGGAGACGTGCAGAACCTTGCACGAGATATGGTGTACGATGCGATAGGGCCTAATTTTGATCCGGAGGATCCTAATCCCGAGGCGAAGGAGTTCTATGATATGTTTCAGGATGCTGAAACTTCTTTATATCCTGGTCGTGAGCCACATTTCGTACTGTCAGTGACGATACGGTTGTTGAACATAAAGTCCGATGTTAACTTGCCACAAACTTGCTATGATTGGATTACACAACTAATGAAGGAGGTGTTACCGAAGGAATCAAAAGAACTTCCAAAAAACTTCTACAAGTCGAAGATGATGGTCCGACAACTGGGACTGGGGTACGTCAAGATAGATTATTGTCGCAACGGATGTATGTTGTACTACAAGGAGAACGAGGATATAGAAAGTTGCAGCTTCTGTAATGCGGATCGTTACAAGCCAGTCAGAGAAAAAGAAAAGTCAACTAGAAAACAACGTCCTTACAAGTATATGCATTACTTGTCGATCACGAAGCGCTTGTAGAGGATGTATATGTCTCAGAATACAGCAGAACACATAACGTGGCACAACGAAAAACGCACAAAGGACGATGGAGAATTGTCACATCCTTCGGATGGAGAGGCATGGAAATATTTTGATTTTTGCCATCCAGATTTTTCTACAGAGCCTAGAAATGTACGCATGGGGCTATGTTCTGATGGCTTCGCCCCTTTCGGGCAGTCGGGATCTCAATACTCCTGCAGGCCGGTCATTCTGACTCCTTACAATCTGCCACCATGGATGTGTATGAAGACTCCTTATATGTTCTTGACAGCTATCATACCGGGTCCCAAAAATCCGACGAAGAATATCGATATATATTTACAGCCGTTGGTGGATGAGCTGAAACAGCTTTGGAAGATCGGCGTCACGACCTATGATATTTCCAGGAAATAGAACTTTCAGATGAGAGCTTCACTGATGTGGACAATCAATGATTTTTTCGCATACGGTATGCTGTCGGGATGGAGTACTCACGGCACCCTGTCTTGTCCGATATGTATGCAAAATAGTAAGGCATTCCGCCTTAAGCATGGAGAAAAAACTTCTTTCTTTGATTGTCATCGTCAATTTCTGCCCGCGAGTCATCCTTGGAGAAAGAACAAGGACGCGTTCAGAGCTGGAAAACAAGAATTTTCTTATCCGCCTGCCAGATTGTCGGGATACGATATTTGGAAAGATGTAAAGGACTTACCCACTGTAATAGAAGATCCATCGAACAATCGTGTCGATAGGTTCGGACAAACCCATAACTGGACCAAACAGAGTATCTTCTGGGACTTACCTTATTGGAAAGATAATCTTATAAGGCATAATCTTGATGTTATGCATATCAAAAAGAATGTGTTCGATAATGTCTTCAATACCGTCATGGATATTAAAGAAAAGACGAAGGACAATCCAAAAGCAAGACAAGACATTGCCGAGATATGCAAGCGTCCTTATCTGAACTTGATACAAAGAGGAGCTGCTGGACAATTAAGTAAGCCGATAGCACAATACACATTGAGCAAGGAAGATAGATTAATAATCTGCAAGTGGGTATCTACTTTAAGATTTCCCGACGGCTATGTGTCAAATTTGTCTAGATGCGTTGATCTCAATAAACCAAGCTAACGGGAATGAAGAGTCATGACTGCCACGTGTTTATGGAAAGATTACTGCACATTGCTTTGAAAGAGTTGTTGCCTTCTGCTGTATGGGCTTCATTGGCCGAACTATCAATATTCTTTAGGGATATTTGTTCAACTAAGTTGACTGTGCAACACATGGTTGAACTTGAGGAGAAGATTATCTTAACAATTTGCAAGTTGGAGAAAATATTTCCTCCTGGCTTCTTCGACAGCATGGAGCATCTACCGATTCATCTAGCATACGAAGCCCGTGTCGGTGCATCTGTTCATTATCGATGGATGTACCCATTTGAAAGGTACATAAAAATCGATATAATTTAAGTTGAATTTCAGTAGGTTTTAAAATTCTTTCTTAATTCTCAAGATAATTTGTCTCTCTAGATACCTACACCATCTAAAGAAGAAAGTTGGCAACAAGGCTCATATAGAGGCTTCGATATGCGAAGCATATCTTATCGAAGAGGTATCAAACTTCTGCTCTATTTATTTCGATACTCATGTTAAGACAAATCGAAATAGACCTCAAAGGAATGACGAGGACGTTGAGGATGGAGGAATATTCAATGTAAGGGGCAAGCCTGTTGGGGCTAGTAAAAGACGGTGGTTGACAGACGACGAGTATGATGCCGCTCACCGATATGTCTTATTAAACTGTGACATACAAGAAGTGAGAGATTTGGAGAAGTAAGTCAGTACACTTACACTCGTTATAATCTTGAATTTGATGAAGTAAGTGACTACACTTATATATTCTTATTTTCTCTAATAGTGTATTTAGAGATGAAGTCAAAATGAGGACACCCGATATTACCGATGAGGGACTTCAAAGAGAGGTTGATTGTACATTTCCGTCATGGTTTCGCAAATACGTAAGTAACTGTGATTATAATTGAGATTATAAATATATAATCTAAAACATTTAAATTATAAATATTTGTTTACAGGTTTTATTGCTTGAAATAACACTCACTCATGAGAGTGTTCGTTATCTGGCATTGGGACCGAAGAAGCAAATAAAGACTTGGCCAGGCTATATCGTTAATGGCTTCAGGTTTAAGTCAACTCAGAATGCTATAAATATCGAATTTATCAATGACGGCATCAGTAACAAGGATTCCGGTGTTTGCATAAGAGGCACCATCTATGACGACGAGCCAGACTTTGACTATTATGGAGTGCTTCGGGATATTGTAGATTTACAATATACTGGCCCATATGATATGCATATTATGATGTTCAAATGTGAGTGGTTCGATACGACACCAAATATCGGTTGGAGAATCGATAAACAATTTGGATTTATCGATATAAATTATCGCAGGAGGTATAAAGGGTCCGATACATTTGCGATAGCAAATCAGGCTGTTCAAGTCTACTATACAAGCTACCCAAGGCGTCGTAGTGATCAATTTGACTGGTGGGCAGTATGCAAGATTAAATCTAGAAATATATTCAATGTTGGAGACCCAGTATACCAAGAGGACCAGATCAAAAAGTCCCAATACTTGGGACAACACTCAGATACAATGGATGTTGAAGATATTATTGAGGAAAATAGAGGAAAGAAAGAGGTTGATACACAAGACTTATCTGTCAACCAGGGGAGAAAGAGGCATCTTGTCCCAAATATTAAGGCAGAAGAAGAAGAAGAAGAAGAAGAAGACGAAGAAAAAGAAGAAGAAGAAGAAGAAGAAGAAGAAGAAGAAGAAGAAGAAGAAGAAAAAGAAGAATTTGATGGCGATGAGGATACAGATGAAATCGACGATGAAGATAAGGATGAGGATGAGGAGGATGATGATGAAGACGAGGCTGAGGATGAGAACGAAGACGATGATTAGGTTAAAAATTGTTGTATATTAAAAACACTTCCAATTATGTGAATTAAGTTTGACCTCATAAAAGCAATTACGTGAATTCATGTTTTTTTCATTCGATTATTTACTTATTGCAGATGGCACTCCTAGTCTTTTTCGCCGCGGCGGCACTCGTCTCCCTACTGGTGGTATGTATATTTTAGTTTAGAATTTTATATTTATTTACACTTTTATATTGTTAATTATGTTTATGTGTTCTATTTACAGGTCATGATGGCTGGCCGTGGTCGTGGTGCTGGTGGTGGTGGTGGTGGTGGTGGTGGTGGTGGTCGTAGTGGTGCTGGTGGTGGTCGTGGTCGTAGTGGTGCTGGTGGTCGTGGTCGCATTTAAAATTCTCGGGATGTGACCCCATCGAGCGACCCCGACCCGGAGAGTACCCCGGGCACAGACGCATCCCGCCGTCGATCGACCACTTCATCGAGGCATGAGTCCGGATCTGCTAGCAGATCTATTTTGCTATCGGAACCACCAGCAGCGGATCCACCAGTGGATCCTCCAGTTACTGCACAGTGGGCCCCGGAGTACCCCCATACTCGGTTCCATCCGGTTATTGGAGAGTACATGTACGGACCCGCGGATCCTCCGACGGTACCAGAGAGGCCGAGAGGCGAGTTTCGACGAGAGCTATGGCCCGCGGGGACCTCGTAAGTAAATTTAAGATAATTTATTAAATTTCTTTCATTTATTCAAGATAATAATCCAGTCGTTTCTTCTTTGTAGGTTTTTTTCGTTTAATGTTGCCAGAGCTCTTGAAGAAATTATCAGGGCTAACTTCCATGGTCCCTACCTCAATATTTTGTCGGTGCCCCCAAATGTGAAGTACGTCTGGCTCGACGAGTTGAGGGTATATATCTATATCTTCTGGTTAATTATTAGTTACTCTTTAATTAACCATTTTTTAAATTACGTGATAATTGAATTTCTATGTTAGACGACGTATAGGTGGCCCCCCCATCGCGAGGACGCGATCCGCAGGACCTATAGAAGCGCTGCCTCGAAGAAGATACGGGATATGATTCATGACCTGAAAATGGGACATACGAGGCTAAATTGGATCCGGAAGGAGTATTATAAGGACCTCTTAGGTATGATGGATACTCCTGCATACAAGAAGAAATCGAAGAAGGCGAAGGCGAACCGACAGGCCGCGGGGCTTCATACGGGGGGATCAAGGCCCCACGCAGCGACGCTTGCAGATCTGGTGAGATACCGTAAATTCATTTCACTATCGAATTAGGTATTATTAATATACGGAGTTAATTAAGTTCAACATAAATTTCGTATGCAGGCCCAACAGGCGGTGAAGGAGGAAAGGGCGCCAGAATCGGTCACCATGCACGACGTGTTCCAGTATACGCACAAAAGACGGAAGGAAGGGAGCTTCGTCGACGAGAGGGCCAAGGAGACTGATGTAAGTACTTATGTTTATGAGATTTACGTTAGAATTAAAAGTATTCGGACTATAACTTAGGTAAACTTAGGATTCACACTTAACTTAGTGAAACATAGGATTTAGATTACAACTTAGGTAAATCTTATAATATAAACACATTCATTTGATAGGCTGTGTATCGTGAGGCCCTTAGTCGGGCTCAGTTAACTGACACCGAGGATGTCGGTGAAACGACGCCCGCCCGGACGCCCTCTTCTTTGGACCCTCGTAACGACTTGTTCGTAGATACCGTCGGCGGCTTTAAGAAAGGGCTCCTGTACGGAGTCGGCTCCCTAGGGCCGTTGCACATGGCGACGTAGAGATTTCCATCGACACCGCCTCCTCCCGTGGCCCCGGCAGACGATGATGTTAGGTCGCAGCTTACGCAGCTGCACGAGGCAGTATCGTCCTTGCAGGAGCAATTTGCCACGTACTTTCTGCCTCCGTCTGCTGCTGCCGGTCCGTCTACTGATGGTGTCGGTCCGTCTTCTACTGGTTCGTCGACTGCTGGTGTCGGTCCTTCTTTCGTGGGTTATCTTTCTTTCAACCCTGATGCCCCTATTATACCGCCGCCGACTGTGACGGTACTCCTGGATCTCATGTTGCCAGAGCAGCTACGCCGACTTCCGAGCAATGTCTACGATGGCTTGCCGCCGTACCTAGTGGAGGAGTATATTCGTCGGTCGCAACAGGGATTACCACCACCGGGCAATTGAACTCCTCCTCCTCCTTAAAATATTGTAATTAAGAAAATTTGGAATATTTGTGGCAATTTTTGCCACTACCACATTTCTAGCTTGAGGGTATTTTGGTCATTTTTAAAATTTTGGAATTATTTGGAATTATTAGTATTAATTATAATTATTAGAATTTTTAAGTGATTTTTAGTATAATTGTTTTGGTGCTATTATTGACTTTGACTAGTGTTGACTTAGGAGACTGTCCTAGAAGCTAACCTAGGTCATGACTACTTGGTTAGAGCGTGTAACCCTAGCTTGACCTAAGTTAGAGATATCAAACTCATTAGAATTTATTTGGGGAAATTAGGATTTGAATAGGTTAGTTAATGGCTTGTGGTTTCACAAGTCATGATTTATGACTTAAGCCCATAGAGGCCCAACCCAACACCATGTAACCCTAACCTAGCCCAACACAGCCCATGGCCGGCCAACCTAGTCCTCTCCCTATATTTAATGTCTCCTAAAAGTTAGGGCTAGCCTCATTTAGGAAGTTCTAAAGTTTAAGAAAGAGGTATGCTCCAACTTCAATAATTCCTAGAAATTCCTATTTAATTCCTTTTTCCCTCAAACCAATTGAAATAGGCTCTAAATTTATTCTGCTTGCTGTTTGTGGTGAGAAATTTCAGAGTGTGAGCAATTTGAAGAAGTTTGGTGGCTTGAGGATCCACTCTCATTTGGGGCTTTTGGATGCTTTGCAAACCTATAGGTAATTTCGAATCTACACCATGAAATGTTGTTTTGATTGCATATTTAGGAAGCCCTAGGCCTACCCTAACTGTAGGTATAGCTAACCCTAGGATTCGTGTCCAATACGTGTCCGTATCGGACACGTATCAGTGGATGTATGAATGTGTTTGATGAAATACCCCAAAGGGCATTTCGATTGAATTTCTGGAATGTTTTTGAATAGGATTCTAGGGTTTAGTGTTGCTTATGGGTTTCTGGTGTTCTGAGTTGGTTTTGGCGTCGTGTCGGGTTATGCAGGACACGAAAACACGCGGTTGCACACACGCGCACGAACTGTGTCTTTCCCCTGCTACTCGGGGTTGATTTCGCGCAGCACACGACACGTAGGCACGTAATATTTGACACACGTATTGGGGCAACCACTGACACGGGGTTCCCCAAGTGACACGACCTCTCGTATCGTGTCGGACATGGTATCACGTGTGCACGAGGAGTGCACTGTGCGTGTACGTGCTGTGGGTTGTTCTGTGTTATTATTTCCATTTACATGTTTTAATTCATGAATTAATTTGCTAAATTAGATCCTAACATGATTTATGTTATATGTTAGATTTGATTTACATGTTAGTTAGGTTATTGATGTGGTATTTGAATTTGATTGGGTAAATTCATTCGACTGTACACTGTCACTGATACACAGGGACTGATACATGGAGTTTCTATTTTTACCTGTTAATTCCTATTGTTAATCCCATTTTAAGTAATATTTCCAACTGTAAATTACTCTCACATATTTGTTAGTCCATGTTAATACAATGTTACAATTTGAATTAGGCTTTTTGGTTGAGAATGAGATTTTGACATTTGTGTTGGTTTTCGAATGAAATAGAACTAATTTTGTTTCATTGGTAGATTGAGTTCAGTTCTATAGCTGAACTGAATGATTCCAGTTCTTAATATCTGAGTAATTCCTCCCTATTGCACTGACTGATTTCCTATACCTGAGGTTAATCCATTCCTTAATGAACTATAGATTACACTAAATTGCCTATAACCTGAGAATTGATTATTCTTGATAACCTGGACTGATTTACATTAACTGAGATTTGGTTTCTTCTCAATGCTCGAATTTATTTCCCTTCCTAATGAACTGAAATCATGACTTTTTATTAGTTCTGTACATGGTTGAGTTCAATGTAGGTTTTGGTATTGAGTTACCTGAAATCTGTTCATGTAAACTGTTATCTCATTTTCCTATTTTCCTGAGATTTATGATTCCTTAACTGAAACTGAAATGATTTACATGTTACTGCATTCCCTGTTTCCCTATTGACAAGTATGTACGCTGTTACATTTTCCAGATTTCACTATAGTATGCTCGAACTGATTTCTTTTCCCTTTCCTGTCAACTGTTTTCATTTCCATAACCTGAGATTTATTTATTCCTATTATCACTCACTGGTTCAGGAACACCACACACATGATTCTCTGTTTTCCTTGGCATATGACACTGCACACAGGGTCACACTGTGCACAGGTTTACCATTCAATGTAATACCCTCACTGTTTTCTTAATTCCTGCTAACAGATACCCTCATGCCACACACACACACAAGTATCTATTCACATTTCACTTTCCTATCCCAATATATATGTGTACATACATATATACATGTATATATATATGTAATTGAGATGTATATATATAGGTATCCTATATATATGTGTGGTATACATTAAGGTAACCTATATGCTAATAAATGTTACTATGTTATATTATATAAATATATCAATGAGTGTATTATATTTTAGATATATATAATGTTGTGTATATGTGATATGGTTTGGTTTTAGGCATGGTTGTTTTCCATAAATAAATTCACTTTATTTATGAAAAACAAATTGGCGACTCTGCTAGGGAAAGCTGTCTCCTCCAACGAGATAGCAACAACTCAATGCGATACTTCGTCGATCGGCTCGACGAAGAAGACGATGGTCGTACAATTCGACCAATCTGCTTACGAAGAAATGCTCAAGACGAAGGAGGGCCGAACTGCTTCCTCCGCTCTTCCGGCTGCTAAGAAGAAGGGACGCTCTGTCTATGTCCCTAAGTCTTCTCCAACAGCCCAAGACGTTTCTGTCACTTCTCACGCTGACAAGAACACGTCTTCAACTTCAACGAAGCACACTTCGGCTTCTCTGAACATGGCAACAGTGGCTTCTCCTAGTCATGCTGACAAAGTGGGTTCTTTAACCAAGTCAGCGTGTCCAAGGAAAACCATCTCTGGACATGTCAAAGTCTCTTCTCCCTCTTCTCTTACGACAGCAGTCGGCTCTTTAGCCATTAATGACTCTGCGCGTATGGCAATCAAAGGACAGCGTACGACAAAGTTAGCGTACAAAAGCCAACAGCAGGCAGCGTACGCTAAGCCAAAGCCAGCGTATGCTAATAAAAAGGCAGGGTATGACCAGAAGTCCAAATTGAAGTCAGCGTATGCTAACAGATACAGTCCTTTGGCTGTTTCAAAATCAGGCTAGGGGTTCTTTTCCACAGAACATACAAATGATTCCTCCACAACTTGCACATCTTGTACCAACCAAGGAGAAAGACTCTTTAGTCAACTCCTCTACTCCTAAGGTCTTTACCTCTGGAGTTAATTTGACTAGTACTCTTACTAGATCAAACAAAGGAAAATGCCTTTTGGCTACTTCCTCTAAAGATGGATTATTACCGACTCCTAGTCGGAATAATACCCATCTTCCTTCTCTCAAAATTTCTCGATCTGAGAAAGGCAAATTACAAGTATCCAAGACTGATACCAAAGTCATATCTCCTACGGATCTTCGTAACAAGCTTAATCAGAATCATCTCAGTTCCACTTCTGGTATTAAGAAGCCTGATCAAACTGAGACAAGTATACTAGACCCTGATGCAGAATATGCCAAGAACTATGTGGCTCAAATTAATCAGTCTTTATACACTCAAGAAACGAGAAGACAGAAGAACAAAAGACAAGTTTCTACACAGAAACTATCTTCAAGTACTGCCCAATCTGTTCCTACAGATCTCCGGGAGTATTTGCAAAATAAACGGAGAATCGACACTCCATCAGGCTATGACATTGCTCATATTTGCCATGAAAAGCATGGTTGCAACTTCCAACCTCGAGTTGTGATTCAGTGTTGTTGTTCACCAAAAAGACGATCTGTTTTCGAACGGATTCAATATGAACCAATATTGGATGAAGATGAACCTCTTTATGCTTCTGTCAACATGACCTCCAGAAATATTGGGGGTAGCATACGGTCTGATGTTATATCAGATTCTGAAGATGGTGTTTATCTCGGTACCCGATCCAGGACCGGAGCCTTGGCCAGGGTCTCTTCTTCTTCTCATCCAAATGATAATCCAGAGATCAAAGAAGACTTCCTTGGAGAGTCCAATTTTCTAGTATTGACTCCTGTAAATAGCCCCAGAAAAGATACTGACTCTCACAGCGATGATTCAGAACAGACTGTTTCATCATCTATTCCTCGAATGATTACCACTTACATGGTAGACGGTAATCATGAACCTTCAACTAGCACTGAAGCTCATGAGCAGAGGATTTCTTCCTTGGAACAACAGTTACGAGCTATGGCAGATACATTGAATGCTATGCACACTCTTATGCAAGCTCAGCATCAAACTCAGCAAGTCTAACAGACAGTACCACCAGTGGTATTAAATACTCCTGTTGCTCCAAACCCGGAACCCTCTACTATTCCGGGGGTACAATCTATTGTTCCTGTACAACCCACTCCAAGTCAGTCTGGAGCTGGGGGTGGTATATTACACTCAACAAGTTACAACTCCACAATCTTCCAGAATTGTTACTGAAGAGTTAAGAAATCTCCGAACTCAGTTTGAGGCATTTAAACAAAAGGATGGTTTACAAAGGTTAGGCATCAAGCAACCTTATCCGATAGAATGGAAGCAAGTGTCGTATCCACCAAAATACAAACCTCCGACCATCTCTTTCTTTGATGGGACTACCTCTCCAAGTCAGTTCATTAATCACTTTAAAGTAATGACTGATCAGTTGCAACCAAGCGATGCCCTCCTCACTCGGGTGTTCGTCGGATGTCTTAAAGGAACAGCTTATGAATGGTATAGAAGTCTCCCTGACGGGTGCATTACCTCATTTGTCGGTTTCAAGCAAATATTTCTTGAACGGTTCTATGAAGGACTCAATGACATGACCATGTCAGCCCTCATAAGAATTAAACAGAAAAATAATGAGACCACTGAGGACTTCATTGAAAGATTCAGAAGAGAAGCCCTTAAAATGCCTTTCGAAACTCCCGATGCTGTTACTATCGATACTTGCAAGTCGAATCTCTTACCAATCATCAGCATGTGGACATGGTCCACTCAGTTCCAAGATTGGCCTTCATTCATCGTCAGTGCCAAAGCTGCCGAGGTCAGTGCTGAGACCTTCAAAGGTCTGGGGGTACAAATGGCTCCCAAGGAATCAAATCAGAGTGCTAGCAATAGTACTCGACCCAATAATCGCAAAGGGAAAGAGGCTCTTGAAGTCAATCTCCAGAGCAGTAGTCAAGAGGTAAAGACTACCCAAGCTACTCCAACTTCAACTCCAACAAATCAACAACAGAGACCTCCTCGGCCGAAGGAAGAATATTCTTTCGATGATGACGATGTTCAGGGTATCTTTGAATGCTTGCTCAAAGGTAATAAGATTCAATTGCCCGAAATCAAAAAGCCTGATGAAGCTAACAAGACAGATCATCCAAAATACTGTCCATATCATAGAATGCTGGGTCATACAATCCGGTCTTGCTATGTATTAAAAGGAAAGATCCAAGAGATGATTAAATCAGGAGCTGTGACACTGACACCCAAAGACAAGACAGTCACGGCAAATATAATTTTAATGCAGTTCGGTGACTTCCCTCCTTTAATGGTAGAAAGTGGGATTGTTCCTATCCCCAAATCAACTCTCGAAGTTATGAATATCCCACCAGCACAGAATGAAGGACTTGTTCCTGTCACAACTAAGAAGGGAGAGATCATGTGGATCCACCCGGATTTAATGATGGAGTTTGAAACGTCTTCCTCTTCTCCTCGGAAGACTCCCTTATCTAAAAAGAAGTTCGGAAAGACTAAGTCATGCAATATGACTTCTAGTTTCACACCCGATTTTTATCTAACCTCTACTTTCATCTTGGCAGGAAATTCACTCCCTACGGAGATAAAATCTGTACCTCAATCTGAAGATAGGTACAAGCCTGCATTTCATCTATACAGTTCACAATCTCGTGAATTAATGGCGAAGATGGGTTATAATCTAGCCACTGCTCCTGGTTTGAACTCAGGCAAAGGACTCCGAGCACCTTTAGCCATCACCATGAGACATAATCAATCTCGTATTGGTCTCGGTTTATGGAATGAAGCTCTCATCAAGCATAAAAGAACCAAGAGCAAGATAAAGAATTGCAACATGGTTTCCATAGACCCTGAACCTGAATCTGAAGTCGAGGTTCATGCTGGAACTCGGTCAGGAAAAATATATCTGAAAGATTATGCTGACATTCCTGGAGAAACTTTTGATGTCCCTCCGGTTACAGCTCCAACACCAGTCTCTACTGAAGAGCCTTCAAAAGATCCTGTTGAGACAGTTCCTTCTAAGCCAACAGTAGCTGACAAAGGCAAACAACAAGTCCGCTTCGACAAACCATTGAAGAAGTTATCTCCTACAGGACTTGAAAAGCCTTATAATTTTGATATATTGGCTCAACTAGCCAATACACCAGCTAAATTATCAATCTTTGAGCTCTTACGCCTCTCTAAAGAGACTCGAGAAACTCTGAGTGAAGCACTGCTGCAAGCAGAAACTTGCCTAACTCTCCTCAAGAAGTTGGAAACATAACCTGTCTCTCATTGCCATAATGTATTGGAATTTATTCCAAATATTACCTTTACGCAGGACGATATGCTGCTAGAGGATAATCGACATGACCGTCCTTTATATCATACAGGATATATCGATTCTATGAAGGTTGACCATCTACTGATTGATCCAGGATCCGCTCTTAGTATTATGCCAAAGGCTATGCTAGATGCACTGAAAATACCTGTGCATAGTCTTTCCAGCACTATCACTACCATTTTGGGATTCAATCAAGGAAAAAGTGAGCCTTTGGGCAAGATTCGCCTCAAATTTCAAATAGGCGATCTTCGCACTAAAGTTACTTTTTACATCATCGACAATCATGGTTGCTTATACAACGCTCTATTGGGGAGACCATTCTTGCATGAACATAATGTCGTTCCTTCGACTCTTCATCAGTGCTTCAAATATGTTGATGATAATGGAGAAGTTCAAAAAGAGGTTGCAGATCTCTATCCATTCAAAGGAGTCGAAGCTTACTTCAATGATGCTCGCATGTACAAAGATGAATACTCAAAAGTCTTGCAAGCTATGGATAACGACGATGAGATATCAAAAGTCGATACCTTTGTTATTCCTGTAAAAGGGCGTATCACTCCTCCGCAGTCTGCTAAATTATCTGAAGAAGGCTCACTGATAATTCCTGTCAGTGGACGCACTACTTCATTACCTGCCCAAGCTCCACAAGGCTCACTGATAATTCCTGTCAGTGGACGTACTACTGTATCGTCTTCCCAAGCTCCACAAAGTTCGCTGATAATTCCCGTCAGTGGACGTGCCACTCCTCCTCCATCTTTTCAGACTAGACTAGATACTCTAGTCATTCCAGTCAGTGGACGTACTACTTATCCATGATCTTCTTCAAAGGAGCTCACCTCTTCTGAGCCTTTTGTTATCGATCTTAATCGAAACAAAACTTCTGACCGCTCTTCCTCTCCCCCTTTTGTTATTAATTTGACTAAATCTGATAAGGCTCAGCCTCCTGTTGTAAATACAGTATCTAATATTAATGAAGCATCTCCTTTGCAGTATATTGATGTCTGTAATCATGTACAAAGTTATTTACAATTGCTAGATAGCTTAGAGCCACTAACTATAGGAGTTGTTCAAACTCTTCATACAGACGTATCATTGGAGTCCATACAAAAATCATACTTCGTGGTCCCTATTAGAAAGAAGGGAGAAAATCCAATATTCTTCTATAAAGGACCCCAGAATCCTCCTAACCTGGAAGAAGATGATACAAACGACGATACTGGAAGGTTACAACTGCGTCGCTACAGTCAGCAATCCAAAAATATCATCAAGAATATGGGTTATGACTTCAGAACCAGTCTCAATAATGGAAAAGGAAGAAGAATGCCTGTTCGAATTCCTCCATTAAAATACGGAAGGACAAAATGTGGTTTAGGTTACATTGCTCCTACCTCCTTTATCAACATAGTCCATGAAGATTCAAAATCCGATGAAGACGAACGATCTGAGTCTTCCGATTCTCTCTCTTGGGATTCTGACATGAGTATTGGCGATCTCCATCGCTAGAAAGCTGAGGGAAGAGCTAGCTCGTATTCAGGAGCAAATTACCTTCATGGAAAAAGAACAATCAGAGATTGCTACTGATCGTAAATCTGAAGCTGAACGCTGTCAATTTTTACAGCAAGAGCGAGAATTGATGCAAACCAATCAGATTGAAGAGACCAATCGCCGTAGCTCTATTATTGTGGAATATGACCAACGGATGATTGGAGCTGAAACAGCAGAGCGAATCAAGAAAGCTCATGAAGAAAAGATAAATAATGTAATCGTTCGTATTCAGGAGATAATTACTCCTCCTAAATAGATCTTTTACATTTATAAGCAAGACATGATCAAGCTTATTCATGATTATATCGATGTCTTCGCCTGGAGTTATGAGGATATGCCAGGATTAGATCCAAAGATTGCAATGCACAAACTTAATATCATGCCAAATGCTAAACCAGTCAAACAACAACATCGACGATTTCGTCCAGACATTATGGATGCAATTGAAGCTGAAGTCAACAAACTTATGGCTTCCGGATTTATTCGAGAGGAACAACATCCTGAATGAGTGGCTAACATCGTTCCTGTCCTTAAAAAGACTGGCAAGATTCGAGTTTGTATAGACTTTCGCGATCTAAAATCAAAGTTAATTCTTCTCTACAAAAGTTATCTCGATATTGTTATCCCCAGAGGAAACCGATATTCTACCATGTATCATTTTCCCAGAGAATTTAATATTTTGTCTTATTAGATCCCCAGTGGATTTAATAAAGATCTTGTATAGAAAATCATGTCCATATTACCTCTGAATTTTCTATCTCAGTATGTATCATATTTTATATTCTCTGAAAATGATATCTCGTCTTTTGATTTCCAAGTCCAAAGATCATGGAAAATAGAATCCAAAGATATCTTTATATCTGAATTCTGTTTTCTCTAATCAGTATTAAACTAAAATTATCTTTGGTTTAGTATCATGATAGAGTTATAAAGTTTATTTGTATATTCTATTTTATTGAAATATGTCATGTATTATTTACCTCTGAACATGTTTTCTACAAAAATATCATCCACAGAATTGAAATCAAGCCAAGATATTCATTTCAATCAAAATCAGAACATTAATTACAAATGGGTACCAAAACTTCAATACATGATAAATATAAAAGATCTATTTAGGAGGAGTAATTATCTCCTGAATACGAACGATTACATTATTTATCTTTTCTTCATGAGTTTTTTTGATTCGCTCTGCTGTTTCAGCTCCAATCATCCGTTGGTCATATTCCACAATAATAGAGCTACGGCGATTGGTCTCTTCAATCTGATTGGTTTGCATCAATTCTCGCTCTTGCTGTAAAAATTGACAGCGTTCAGCTTCAGATTTACGATCAGTAGCAATCTCTGATTGTTCTTTTTCCACAAAGGCAATTTACTCCTGAATACGAGCTAGCTCTTCCCTCAGCTTTCTAAGCTCTTCAGCTTTTGACGCTTCATCTTTCTCTAAGCGCTCCATATTCTGATGAGTACTTATTATTTCTTCGTCTTTCGCCATTAACTCTTTAGAAGACTGAGCGAGGAATTCTGTCAGAGCAATGTACTGAGCTTGAGCTTCATTTTCCAATTGAGCAATCTCAGCTGCAGTCAGAGACTTAATATCTTCCTTTTTAATCTCCCAGTATTTATGGATGTTGAAGAACAGTTTGGCAACTCTAGAGGGGGGTGAATAGAGTTTATATAGAAAAATAGCCAGTTAAAAATAACTCTTTCACCGATAATAAATAATCAGAGTAAAGTACGGAAAATAAATGAAGAGCAGAAGAGCATACGCAAACACAGCGATTTTAACCTGGTTTCCCTCGTGGAGGACTAGTCCAGGCCTGAGAACTCTAGCTCAGGATTAAATCCACTATTTGTGAAATAGTAGTTTACAACCTGTGCCTTTTCTTCAGAAGAGCACGTCAACTTCTAACAGAGGATCGCAGTGGCGATTTGCTTGGAATTGTCCAAGCGACTTCTTCGACTCTTGCACAAGAATCCTAACTGAGAGATGCTGAGCACTCGAGACTTAGGAGGCTTGTGGCTAGTAGATGGGAAGGGTATGGCTTATTGAGCTTATAAGAGAGAATAGAAGAGAAGATTGGATGGATTGAAATGAGAGAATTCATGCCCTATTTATAGTATTTTTATAGGCAGAATTCGGCCAGAATTCGGGTAGAAAAATTCAAAAATTTAGCCGTTGGACAACTAGCAACCAGCTATCCCTAAAATTAGGGTTCCTGATTTCTAGGGGACAGAGTTCGGCCCGAACTCTGTGTGGAGGCAGAGTTCGGCCCGAACTCTGTCTCCAGAGCACAGAGTGGTTCTAAGGGGACCAGTGGGCAGTTTTTGGTTCAGTGGAGCTTGGGATTTTGGGTAGGTTATAGACTAAGTTCCAAGAGCTCAGCATGACTCAGAGTACACAAGTCTAGACTCAATGAAATTATAAAATACAGACTCCAGAACACACTGAGAGCCGGAGACTGAGCTGTCATCTGTCTTGAACTGAATGCAGTCGTCGTGTGTCGTATTGAATTAATACAAATATTATTTAGTCAATGTAGTCAATATTTGGTTGACTGTGACTTTGTGTCAACAATCTCCCCCATATTGATAATTGACAAAATAATATATGTATATTCAACATTCATACCTGGACACAGTTGATTATAGCAACATAGCTCCCCCATACTCGATGCCGAGCTAGAATGTAATAGCTCTCCCGTAATCAGTGAACGGTGCTGAGCTAAAAGCAATAGCTCCCCCGAAAATAGTGCATGAAACCTGTATAATATCTCCCAAAAAGCACAAACAAGCACAGATATACCAAAAGATAGGATATGATACCAATACCAAGAGAATATATCCAGACATATATATCCAGCCAGAATATACATAGTTCTCCCCCTTTTGGCAGTTAGCAATATAGACTGCAGATGAATGAATAATAGAGAAACTGCAGAAGATAATTATAGTAATACAACCACACCAAGCAGAGAAGAAATAGTATAG
Source organism: Iris pallida (assembly GCA_029216955.1). Classification (NCBI taxonomy): domain Eukaryota; kingdom Viridiplantae; phylum Streptophyta; class Magnoliopsida; order Asparagales; family Iridaceae; genus Iris; species Iris pallida. Next base: position 17,511,206 of record JANAVB010021599.1, on the reverse strand, counting down.
AAATAATCAAAAGAAGTACTAGCATAAAGTGTCATAACCAAATGTCAAACACATAACCAGAGTTTAAAAACATCCAAGTACATAAAACTGAAACTAACTAAAAATGAAAATGCATCAACTAATGTCATCATCAGCAGCAGCAGCAAGTAGTAGCCAATCTCCATCACGGAGCACGAGAAGGTCCTGGAATATCTGAAGGACCAGGAAAGGAGCGACGAGGGTCCACAAAAGCATCATCTGGATCCATGTAACGTATAACCCACGGATCATCAATGCGATAACCCTTACGATCGGGATCCCGCTGCATGGGAATGGCCATAGTAGGATGATGGGACATGGAGTACCGAATATCATGCAGCGAGTTGCAGAGTGCACTCATCTGTAGGGTAGTACGGTAGTCCATCTGAGCCCACCGATCAGCTTCTAAGTAGAAACGATCCTAGAGCATGGTCTGGATGGAGTCAAGAGTAGCAGGTGGAGGTGGTGCATCCTGACGGAAAGGAGGGGAGTTAGACTCCGCATCATCAGAATGCTCAGAAGCCTCAGGAGAGGCGACAACTGCCTGAGTATGTCGTGCCTTGGACAGGAAAGCAGGAGCAGGCAAGAATGGACAGATATCAAGTGGTATGTTAAATGCACGAAAGATCATAGGAAGGTACAAAGGATAAACCAGAGCTCGTGGTTTCTTCCTACAGTGAATCATCCAGTCCATCATTGTACGTGGAAGATTGAAAGAAAATCCAAAGTGAAGATGATAAAGAGCAGATATCTTAAGATAAGTGATGTCATCATGGGAACCTGTTTTGGGTAGAATGGTGTTAGAAATAATCCAATGAAGATCAGAAAAATATGGGTTGAGATATTTAGCCGTGAGCTTGCGAGGATGTGTGTATGGAGTACACAAATCGTCCTTGAAGCTCTCAAGGGAAATTCCGTCGGGAAAATGGAACGAGCGAGCGTCAACTAGCTTTTCCCAAGAATTGGGCTCTTGAAGACCAAGATATTCGGCTAAGTCAAAGTCATCAAAAGATATATTGATACCTGCAACTCGTGAATAAATATGGAGATCATCAAAGGTCATGTTGCAGTAGAACATTTGGACAGTATGACGATAGATAGCAGAAGTGGTAGTGACAAGCTCATCAAAGCAGAGGTCATGAAATAAAGAATCATATTGAGAGAAGATAGAAAAATTAATGGGATGTCCTGCGAATACCTGACGATTTCGATAGTCACTAAACCAGTTGTTTGAGGCATCTAGTGAAACAAATAATCGGTTGTCATAGGTAGAAGGGTTTCGAGGACGAGGTGGGTTGAACAACGGATGAGGTGGTTAAAGTTGTTCAATGATTCGTTCATTCGTCGGAGGAGTATCCGAAGAGGAAACACTCTCAGTTCGAATCCTCTTTCCACGATTGAACAAGCGAGGGGCCATAAAAACTTAATAGAGTGAAGTATAGAAGATAAGAATGATACCTCAAATGATTAATAAACGGTGGAAGAGAATGATGAGAAACCCTTTTTCCTTGATTTTGAGGAGCAATGGAGCACTCTAGATCAAAAACTAGGGTTAGGGTTTGAAGGAAAGAGTTTGGAGAGGTGAGGAAGGTGGCAATAGTGAATGAGAGAGAGGGAATCCCGAAATAAAATAGGGGTTTGTCTTTGGTCGGATGACATATGGACCATAGGATCTAAATTGATCCAACGGCAGAGCCAGATCCCGACACTGGAACTTAGGGACCGAACTCGGCCCGAACTCTGTTAGGGGCAGAGTTTGGCCCGAGTTCTGGATCAGTGGTCCAGAACTAAAGGCAGGCTGAAAAGATAGAAAAATTGATTAAGTGTTGAACAAAAGAGATTTTGAGGATAAAAGATTGATGAAAACAATGAAGTACATAGAGAGGTACACAAAGATCATAATGAACTTTAGGAAAAATCAATTAGGTAATAATAAATCAGAACAAACCATATAATAAACAAGGAAATATATTGTAATTCAGTATTTCAAATTTGCCATGGGTTAGCTGCAGGGGCCGGATCCCAGCTAGCGGTAGTCCTGAGGACTAGTGCACCGTGTCGCTTAGGCTTTTACGCCTTTTTGTCAGAAGGACCCTTTCGGCTTGTACCCATAATAAATTCGTCATAAAAGAATCAAAATATACTCGATATTTACGCAAGTAAGTCTCAACTTATAACTGCTTCATCCAAAATTCCGAGTTCACGACAAAGAAAATTGAAGCGCTCTTCGGATAATGGCTTAGTAAAGAAATCTGCTAGCTGATGATCAATGTCAATAAATTCTAAGTTAATCGTGCCATTTTGCTGATGATCACGCAAAAAGTGGTGTCTGATCTCAATGTGTTTAGTACGTGAGTGGCAGACAGGGTTCTTAGTCAAATTGATGGCACTAGTATTGTCACAGAATATAGGAATATGCATGAAAGATAATTTATAGTCTTCAAGGGTTTGCTTCATCCACAGAATTTGTGTACAACAATGCCCAGCTGCTATGTATTCAGCTTCTGTTGTGGATAGTGCGACAGAGTTCTGCTTCTTGCTAAACCATGAGACTAAAGCCTTTCCTAATAAATGACACGTACCGCTAGTACTTTTACGGTCGACCTTGCATCCAGCAAAGTCAGCATCAGAGTAACCGATGAGGTCAAATGATGTTGACTTGGGATACCATAGGCCCACTGTAACCGTACCCTTAAGGTATCGAAAGATACGCTTAACCGCGGTCATGTGAGATTCCTTAGGATTTGCTTGATATCTAGCACATAGGCAAACACTAAACATGATATCGGGGCGACTAGCAGTTAAATAAAGTAAGCTGCCTATCATACCTCGATACTTACGTTGATCAACGGGTTTGCCGCTCTCATCTGGTTCGAGTTTGGTTGAGGTAGCCATTGGAGTGCTGATTGGTTTGATGTTGTCAAGATCGAACTTCTTCAGCATGTCCTTGGTATACTTTGATTGACAGATGAAAGTTCTATTAGCCAGTTGTTTTACTTGCAGACCAAGAAAGTAGTTGAGCTCTCCCATCATGCTCATCTCAAATTCCGTCTGCATACACTTGGCAAATTCTTGACAAAGAGTTTCATCAGTAGACCCAAAAATAATATCATCAACATAAATTTGAATTAATAAAATAGTGTCTTTGAAAGATTTTATAAACAGTGTAGTGTCAATTTTCCCTTTTGAAAAACCTTTCTCAAGTAAGAAGCTACTTAGCCTTTCATACGAAGCTCTGGGGGCTTGTTTGAGGCCATAAAGTGCTTTCTTTAGCTTGAACACGTGGTCGAGAAATTTGTGATTTTCAAAGCCAGGAGGTTGTTTTAATAAAACCATTCAGGAAAGCACTTTTCACATCCATTTGAAATAATTTAAAGTTTTAAAAATTAGCAAAAGCACAAAGCATCCGAATGGATTCTAGTCTAGCAACAGGAGCATACGTCTCATCGTAGTCGATACCTTCCTCTTGGTTGTATCCTTGAGCTACTAGACGAGCTTTGTTACGTGTGACTGAACCATCTTTATTTACTTTGTTTCTAAAAACCCATTTAGTACCAATTATCGAGTGATTAACCGGTCTAGGAACGAGTTCCCATACTTGGCTTCTCTCGAATTGGTTGAGTTCTTCTTGCATAGCAGAAATCCAAAATTCATCACTAAAAGCTTCAGAAATGTTTTTAGGCTCTACTTGTGAAATAAAGGCAGTGCTAGCAACGGAGTCTCTTAGTGATGATCTAGTAGTTACTCCACGTGAAACTTCTCCTATAACTAAATTTTCTGGATGAGAAGGTTTGAAAGAGAATTTCTTAGGCAAACCCTCCAGAGAATTAGTTTCGGTTGAAGTATTCATTGGAGTAGAAGTTGATGGCTCAACGTCATCATCAAGAGTACTTGCTGCACTGTTGTCTTCATCAAAAGTCACATTTGTTGACTCTTCCACAATAAGTGAGCGTTTATTGAAAACTCTATATCCCTTACTCTTGGCTGCATAACCAAGAAAGATACCATCGTCAGCTTTGGCATCAAATTTGCCTAAGTTGTCTTTGGTGTTAAGGATAAAACATCTACAACCAAAAACTTTAAAATAAGAAACATTGGGGGTTCTCCCAAACCAAAGATCATAGGGTGTTTTCTTCGTAATGGGACGAATAAGTACCCTATTTAAAATGTGGCATGCTGTACTTACAGCCTCTGCCCAAAAATATTTCGGAAGAGAAAATTTATTCAACATGACTCTAGCCATATCGCCAAGAGTCCTATTCTTCCGCTCCACAACACCATTTTGTTGAGGAGTTCTAGGATAAGAGAATTCATGATCAAAACCATTTGCATTACAAAAACTTTCAAAATCATAATTTACGAATTCGCCTCCATGATCACTTCGGATTAGAGTAATCATGTAGCCTTTTTCGTTTTGAACTTTCTTTACAAAAATTTTGAAAGCAGAAATAGCATCGCTCTTATTAGCGAGAAAGAAAACCCATGTAAATCTCGAAAAATCATCAACAATAACAAATGCATAAAGTTTGCCTCCAAGGCTAGCTATTCTACTAGGACCAAATAAATCCATATGAAGTAGTTGCAAGGGTCTAGTAGTACTTACAGAGTTGATAGAATGAAATGAGGATTTAGTTGCCTTGTTTAGTTCACATTCGGCACATACCGTGTCCTTTTTGAACGTGATGTCAGGTAATCCTCTTACTAGCTTCTTGGTAGAAAGCCTGGATATAGCATCCATGTTGGCATGACCAAGACGCTGGTGCCAAAGTAGTCGTTCGTCTTTGTGGGCATATAGACATCTACCTGCATTGTTAGTATTTATAGAAAGATAGAAAATGTAGATGTTGTCCTCTCTTTTCCCTTCAAAAGCAATGTCTCCTGTTGACCTATCATAGATGTAGCAACTGTTTTGTCCAAAGTTAATATCATATCCATGATCAGCAAGATGACTAATGCTGAGCAGGTTATGCTTTAACTCGGTCACTAGGCAGACATCCTTTATTACAGGAGAAGGAGGATGACCAATGATACCATTACCTATAATGTGCCCTTTGAGATTGTTATCGAAGGATACGTATCCTTCTCTCTTCATCGATAGTGATGCAAAAAGATTTGCGTCTCCCGTCATATGTCGCGAGCATCCACTATCGAGAATCCACTTACTTTCAGTTGAGGAGGGAAGGTCCACCTACATCAAGAGTAGATGTGACCTTTGGTACCCGAGTTCTTGAGGGTCCTGAAAAGTTAGTCTTTGGGAACCAAGCATATATCCTTTTATCTACAAGTCTTCTAACTCTGCACTGTGGTGAGATGTGTCCATGTAATCCACAATAAGTACAGATAGCATTCTTATTATACTAGGAGCATGAGAATAATATCTATAAGCAACAGGATGAGGATGGACATGATGTGAAGAGTTAGCATGGTGAAGATGATTATGCATGGAATAAGTAGCATGGTGATGGTGTCTATGAGGCATAGAATGATGGTATTGTCTATGATGTGTGATATGCTGATATTGTCTAGATGGCATGGCATGATGATTTTGTCTATATGGTATATGAGGACCTTGTCTATATGGCATTGCATGATGATTTTGTCTATATGGCATGGCATGATGATTTTTATGTGTGGAGTGATGTTGATTGTGTCTTTGTGCATGATGAGTATGTACTGAGTGAGAATTGTTCTTACGTGCACGTGGTTTGTGAAAGTTTGTGTATATAAATGCATGGTTATGTGCTGCATGAGAATGACGTGATTGACTAGCATGAGTGGTATTGTGCCCATGTGATTGGGTTTGAGGTTGAACAACCTGTTTACCCAATTTGGTTTATAATCTTTTAGAAACAGCTTGCAGTTCATCAACCTTAATATTTAAGCCATATATCTTAGTCATGGAAATCTTGTGTCTACTTTTTTCTTCAGCAAGCAACGTGTTGAGTGTAGTGATTTCTTGAGTTTGTTGCTCAATACGTGCTTCAGCATCATGCAAGCTTAATTTAAGCTTGGATACTTCATCAGTGTCATTAGTGGGTGACGTGTTTCTAACATTATCAAGAAGTAAAGAAATTCTTTGTCTCTCATCTTCTAGACTTTTGATTTTGTCCTTGGCATGTTTATATTTACCGATGACCTTTTTATGATCATCGAGTAAATCAGTGAAAGCATCGCCAAGTTCATCAAAAGAGAAGTCATCCAGAGTTTCGTTAGATACCTTGTTGGAAGTTGCCATCAGGCACACATTTGCTGTATCTTGAGGAGAGTCCTTTTCTTCCTCAGAGTCACTCGCTTCACTTTCATGCCAGATGCCTGTGTTGGCATATTTCTTTGATGAGTTCTTTTTGTATGGCTTCTCATAGCGGTTGCTCTTCTTCAGGAATGGGCAGTCTTTTCGGATATGTCCAGTTTTCTTGCAACCGTAACAAGTTGGTTCCTCTTCATCGTCTTCTTGAGATTTCCTTCTTCCTTCGATTGAAGCGAAGGAATTTCCTGAAGTTGCGAACCATGAGAGCTTGGTCTTCATCATCCGAGTTATCTTCTTCGGTCTCATCATGATTAGCTCTTCGTTGATGAGCTTTGAGTGCGATCTCCCTGGTCTTCGGAGCAGGCTCTTCGAAGTCCTTGAGGTCAAGCTCGTGAGTCATAAGCTTACCCATCAAGGTCTCCATTGACATTGTTGTGAGATCGTTTCCTTCTATGATGGCTGTCACCTTAGGGTTCCAAATCTTTGGTAGCCCTCTGAGTAGCTTACGAATCTTCTCGTGGTTTGAGTACTGCTTTCCAAGCGAGGATAGAGGATTGATGATGTCGAGGAATCTTGTGAACATTTGAGTGATCGTCTCACTTGGCTTCATCTTGAAAGCTTCGTATTCTTGAGTGAGACGGCTTATTTTGGATTTCTTGACCTGTGTGGTTCCTTCATGCGTCACTTCTAGAAGTCTCCATACTTCATAAGCAGTGGTGCATGTAGAGACCCTGTTGAACTCATTCCTGTCTATAGCACAGAATAAAGCATTAATAGCCCTAGCATCTAGACTTGCCTGTTTCTTCTCCTCGACAGAATATTTGTCGTGTGGTTTCTCAATGAGGTCACCATCGACAACTATTCTGGCGAGCTTTTTGTAACCGTCAGTGACGACAGTCCACAGGTCAAAGTCTAGAGACTTAAGATAGAAGCTCATCCTTGTTTTCCAATATGTGTAGTTAGTTCCATCAAATAGGGGAGGCCTATGAGTGGACTGACCTTCACCATGATTGGAAATCAAGGATTGTGTGGTTGCCATGGATCAGCTCTTAGGATGTTAGTCCTTGTAAAGAGAACAGAGCTCTGATACCAATTGAAGAACAGTTTGGCAACTCTAGAGGGGGGTGAATAGAGTTTATATAGAAAAATAGCCAATTAAAAATAACTCTTTCACCGATAATAAATAATCAGAGTAAAGTACGAAAAATAAATGAAGAGCAGAAGAGCATACGCAAACACAGCAATTTTAACCTGGTTTCCCTCGTGGAGGACTAGTCCAGGCCTGAGAACTCTAGCTCAGGATTAAATCCACTATTTGTGAAATAGTAGTTTACAACCCGTGCCTTTTCTTCAGAAGAGCACGTCAACTTCTAACAGAGGATCGCAGTGGCGATTTGCTTGGAATTGTCCAAGCGACTTCTTCGACTCTTACACAAGAATCCTAACTGAGAGATGCTGAGCACTCGAGACTTAGGAGGCTTGTGGCTAGTAGATGGGAAGGGTATGGCTTATTGAGCTTATAAGAGAGAATAGAAGAGAAGATTGGATGGATTGAAATGAGAGAATTCATGCCCTATTTATAGTGTTTTTATAGGCAGAATTCGGCCAGAATTCGGGTAGGAAAATTCAAAAATTTGGCCGTGGACAACTAGCACCAGCTATCCCTAAAATTAGGGTTCCTGATTTCTAGGGGACAGAATTCGGCCCAAACTCTGTGTGGAGGCAGAGTTCGGCCGAACTCTGTCTCCAGAGCACAGAGTGGTTCTAAGGGGACCAGTGGGCAGTTTTTGGTTCAGTGGAGCTTGGGATTTTGGGTAGGTTATAGACTAAGTTCCAAGCTTAGCTGACTCAGAGTACACAATCTATAGCAATGAAATTATAAAATACAGACTCCAGACACACTGAGAGCCGGAGACTGAGCTGTCATCTTCTTGAACTGAATGCAGTCGTCGTGTGTCGTATTGAATTAATACAAATATATTTAGTCAATGTAGTCAATATTGGTGACTGTGACTTTGTGTCAACAGATGTGTTGCTTCTAAATCATTCAGGAATGTTCAAAAACCATTGGGTCTCATAACCAGCCTGTCTTAAAGCTGAAAGTGGGAAACTAGTCGCCTCTCGAAGACTCAAAAGGGCATAGTCTCACCTTCATAAGTCGTCTCGAGAATGTATCCAGATATGAATAAATAATATCTGAATACATCCCATGATCTTGCTATCCCTGTGTCAAAACCGGGAGTCGCTGCAAATAGTAGAGGAAGGAGCAAGAGGAGCTCTATTCTGGGAGCTGAAGTGAGTACTTTTGGGAGAACTCGACAAATATGAACTCCCCTCACCCACATCAGTTTGGACAAGTGGGGCTTGAGTAAAACTCATAGCCGGTGCAGTTCCTACAGCTGTTGGAATCAAAGAAGCATGATCAAAACTAAAGGACAATAAAGCAAGGAAAAGATGAAACTTTGCTGAATAAAATATTACCTGGAGCTGGTTCATATTCAGTTTCCTTCGGATCATTCAGACCGGCTCGTAGTCTGTTCAGAGTGCTTTCTGATACGGAATTTATTTCACTGCTGCCCGCCCCAGAAGTACTCGGAACTTGAACTTCTATATGCCTCTCCGGCTCTGGTGTCAATCCTGAGTGTTGACCAATTGTCTTCAGTACATCAATTGGAGTTTTAGACGGTGATTCATCGTCTATCTCCATATCTTCTTCTCTAAAGAATGAGATGACGGTTCATAGTCAACTTGTTCTCTCTCTGAAGCTTCAGCAATTGGTTCGAGAGAATTGGCTTCCTTCACTGATTCTCCCGAAATCAGTAAGTCATTAGCTGTTTCAGTCTGATGTTCGGCCTCTACCGCAGGTTGACTGATCTCCTACGCATCATTGGCCATTGGTAGAATCGATCCTATATCAGAAGGCATGGATGACCCACCAGGTTCAGGAATATCTTCTTCAACAGGTTCTGTCTTTACAGAAAAATCAAAGGCAGCTTGTTTTTCTGAAGCCAATCGCACAGCACGATCGGTGGGACTCTCTGCATCGAGACAAATTACGGATTTAGTTTTTGAAACTATCACTTTCCTTCCTATTCTTTTTGTGAATGGAACAGTAGGATAATTGTCTTTTGGATCACTACCTGCTTCATCAGCATCTCTGACTCGAGTGGAAACAGGAGAAGCCCCCGGAATAGTAATTCCTCTACGATTTCGAGCCTCTGCCCGAGTGACTTTTTTGGGGCAGGTCCAGCAGCACCTTTGCCCCGCTTCCTCTTCGGGGTATTATCAGCAGATATACTCTCTTCAGCACTCCCGATGGGTACATGTAATGGTTGATGAAGGTCATCAGAGAAGAAGGTTTCTAAAACTTCATCATCAACTTCATCAGTAGCCAGCGGATCTTCTTGGTCATGACAATCTCTAGGCAGGGCTGATTTAGCTGATTTCTTTTCAATATGAATAAAACTTCTACCTAAGATGCTGAATTTTTCATCAAAGGTATTAGCTGATACATAGAATTTGGCATAAGACGCCAATATTCTAGCTCCTCTCTGATAGGTGACCGGATCTGGCATGGAAAAGGTAGCCCCTGTACCTTTAGCAATGTAATATATCCAAGCTCTGGCACCATCAATCAACCCGTCTTGATAACCAAAATATGTCGTTGTATTGTCCACGTGCAACTGATCATAACCAAATTGCTGAGCAAACCTGCTCGGAAGATATGGTTCTAGATAAGTGATGTTGTCACAACGGCAGATTAAATGAGATGGCCTGATTCTCTTCAGCCATTCATGTTGAATCTCATCCAATTCATTGCCACCAATGCCATCAATCAACCTCCCAGGCATGGTTCATAACTAACAGGTGGAGGAACACAAGTGAAGCTCCATAGTTCTCCCCTGTTTAATATAGTTCTGCAATTCCGTCAAAGTGTCGTATTTCCACTTTGGTGTGTGACTGTATCTTTCCAGAAAGGTGTCATCTGGTCTAGCCATTCCAACATTCATAAGAGATTCGAAGTGCAGAAGCAGCCACCCAAATAAATATATAAAGGGCATTTCTACCCGAGAAAAGGATGTAAGGCTCTTCCTTGCCAATTCGAACATTCTGTCTGTATATGCCCTTAATCCAGCATTCAGACGGCAAGTCATTGCTGTCAGCAAATCCATCTTATATCCGAAAATCAGACGGACTGCTGCGAAGACAACTCCTCTGTGCATCCTGTCTGCTAACAGGTGCCAGGACTACGAATTTTCTCAGCCAGAGAGATATAAATCCGGCCAGATGACCTTCAGCGGATAATTCTCGGCTGCCCTGCTTAATATAGGTCTCAAACCTATCACCGGCTTTATAAGTGCTTCGTCTTCCTCAATGACGATGTCGTCATGAGTGTGTCCGGAGAGCCTGTCAATCTCGCTTGAGTCAGAGGTTTAAATTCACCGACATATTGCTCAGTTTTCTTCTTCTGAACTTCATCAGTACGGCCTGAAATAAATAGGCGCCCATTAGAAGAATAACAGTTAGAATCTCCTTCCCCACCTTGTCCTTTATAAAAAGCCTTACAAATACTGTAATGGCACATCAATTTCTCAAAGACATAAAGAACCATTAGGTTGGCTTCGAAGATCTTATTCATTTCATCAACGAAAGGGATATACTCTCATATGGCAAATCTGCTGTTGGTAGCTGAGAAATATATGCCATTTCATGAAGGGCGAATCCCATCTCGCCTCTTGGGGTCATGAAGGTGCCGGTACGGTAGTTTACCTCTCCGCTAACGCCAAGAACAAATTCGGTTTGGCCTAAAACCATAGCAGTGCACTTAATGGCATCATATAGACCTATCACCTGTAACTGTTCACCAAAATTCTTCAGAATCCATTTCACAAGAGTAGTCCATCTGGTATTATCCGGATTTACCAGACCAGTCAGCCTCATAAACTGTTTTGGGTAGATCGCATTTTCCAGTTGAGCAAATTCGTTTGCAAAAATTGGGACTCTGACTGGCTTCAGCAGTGCCGAGTCCTCAGGAGGGATGGTGGCAGGTAGCAGTCCTCGCAAAGCTGTGACATGTGGTTCAGTACCACTGCGAAATCTTCCTTGACGATATCCTATCCACCCAGCCTTTGCTTGTCGGGATGGAGTGATATCCCACTTCATTTGTCTTTGACAACTCGCATGAAATAAGCGAGCTATGTTGATGCTTTTTGATAAACCAGTCAGATACATTGGCTGATTCACATCACCATCCCTATAATAACAGTATGATACTTTGTCCAGAGCGGGCTGAGAGTTTATGTCAATAGCATCTCCGAAAAAAAATGCTGGCTTCGAGTGGGTAACACCATCTACACTCGTAAAGGCAGTCCACTCATCAGGTTCAACAAGGTGTCATTTTCCTGATTTGTCAAAAGAGCTATTCTGTAGAAGGTCCATCGAATTGGGGAAAACGAACATGTGATAGGTCACTTCTATAGTATTTCCTACCATCCTTCAAATTCTGCCTCCTGAGCCAGAATATCCACTGCAAAAAAGAAAGATTAGAAATCTTCAACACAAAGAGATGCAAAGTTCAAAATACGCTCAATTTTTACTAAGCGTATGGCAGACTCAAAGTTCACCATACCTCATTTTTACTAATCGTATGGCAGACTCAAAGTTCAACATACGCTCAGTTTTTACTAACGTATGGCAGACTCAAAGTTCAACATACGCTCAGTTTTTACTAAGCGTTTGGCAGACTCAAGTTCAACATCGCTTTTTCCTTAAGCGTATGGCAGACTCAAAGTTCAACATACGCTCAGTTTTCCTTAAGCGTATGGCAGACTTAAAGTTCAATATACGCTCAGTTTTTACTAAGCGTATGGCAGACTCAAAGTTCAATATACGCTCAGTTTATCCTAAGCGTATTCAAAGATCACTTTTTACGCTCAGTCTATCTTAAGTGAATGATTTTAAAAGTTCAGTTTATGTTCAGTTTGAGCGTATCAGCATATGGTTGACAAGATGATCATCAAAAACATACGCTAACATAGGAGTTAGCGTATCTCAGTGAGACAACTTGACATAGCATATTCTTCCAAGACAGCGTATTTCGACATTTCCATCAAAAATACGCGTATCTTACAGAATACGCTCCAAACATATTTTTCGTATAAACAAAAAATATGGGATACAGCTAAACCCTAAAGAGGGAAGCGTATTTTTTTTTTGACGTATTTGACCCTAAAAAGGGGATACGTTTTATGATTTGGTTCTAACCAGAGCCAAATAGGGGATAGTTACTGTTCATCATCATCATCCTCACCATAGAGAGGCTTCAATGGGCGTTTACTTCGTCGAACGTGCTCATTGGTAGTCTTCTTAGCAGCGACGGCGGCGGGCTGAGATGACTCCGCCGGAGCCTTCCCCTTTCCCTTCGCAGCAGCATCAATCTTGGGCGCCATTGGTGAAAACTGAATCGAAGAAGAAGAAGACTGGAGTTTTTAGGGCTTTTCTCTCTCGAAGATGGATGCAAAAGTAAAGAAATAAATTAGGTTTTGGAAGACCTATTTATAGAAGAAAAAGAAGTTCAAACGGCGGATATTCTTTAAACAGAATCCCTAAAGATTTGCACTGATATTGAGGAAGATAACAAACTTATGCCAGCGTGTCAGGACTTATTCCCACTTTAAGTTCAAAGTAATTTCGAACTTTTGAAATTCATAAAGTTCGAAAACTTTGAAGGGGGTCTTGTAGGGTGTGAAAATTACACGCTGACATAAGACTCAGCCAAAGTCATACGGTAAAAGCCATACGCTCAGCCAAGGCCATACGCTCATCTAAAGGCCGTACGCTCAGTGAATATTTTATTATTTCCTGAGATGACAGCACAGCATGTATTTAATAAAGGATGAATCTGACACTTCATCTTTCGTGCAAAGACAGCTGCCCCATGAAGATTAGCCGTCGTATAGGTTTTCGAGAAAAGGTTTTGTCTCTTACGAGGACAGCTCAGCAGCCATCACAAATAAAGAGCCATCATTACTGTTATTTCTGACACTGTCAGCCATCATATCTGCAGCACGACGCTCAAGAAATATTTGTCAGTATTTGAAGATATGGTATTTGAGAAGATTGAGAAACAGCCACGTGTCTACTCCCTCAATGCATACGGCTCCTTCCCAACTAAGTGAGCGTATGGACCTCATACGACTCCTTCCCAACTAAGTGAGCGTATGGACCTCATACGACTCCTTCCCAACCAAGTGAGCGTATGGACCTCATACGACTCCTTCCCAACCAAGTGAGCGTATGGACTCCATACGACTCCTTCCAACCAAGTGAGCGTATGACTCCATACGACTCCTTGCCAACCAAGTGAGCGTATGGACTCCATACGACTCCTTCCCAACCAAGTGAGCGTATGGACTCCATACGACTCCTTTCCAATCAAATGAGCGTATCAGCTTTATATCCAAGTCAGCGTATGCAAGACATGTGCCTTCAAAAGCTAGCGTATGGCTCTTCTTCAAAGACAGCGTATCATAGCAAATGCATCCAGGATGACTTTCAACATACAGTCAACACACGTTCTCACGTGTCCTGTACTCAGTTATCCACTTATTCAGAAGTTATGCAATGTGGCATTCATGCCATCAATCTCTCCTAGATATATTCCACTATTTTCAACCGCACTCCAACGTGTCTCCATCAGAATTCGCTATGCGTCCCTGCAGTTATGTACACGTCAAGTAACTGACTGAGCGTATGCTTCAGAACAGTTATCCAGAACTCTATAAAAGAGAGTTTCTTCATCTTCATCAGACACGACAGTCAATTTCAGAGAGAACAGAGAGATTGCCCAGTTGCTGTCCAAGTTCTTCGAAGTTCGAGTTTTCTTCATCGCATCGTCCAAGGGATAAAGTAATCGTCTTCTAGATTAGATTCCTACAGTTGTAATTTTTCAGATACAAAATAAATAAAGTGAATTTATTTATGGAAAACAATGGTATTGCCTAATAGCCTAGACTAGGGCTCTTAGCCTATGGTTGTGGCTTGAATGCCAGTATAGAGTCTAGTTAGACTTGTTTAGCCTTGTTAGAACTAGAATAGACTAGATAGACTAGTATAGACTTGTTTGACTTAGGTTTGACCTAGTTGACCTAGTTTGACTTCTAGGGTTGACCAGAGTTGACCAAGAGTTGACTTTGGTCTAGATTGACCTAGATTCATATAGAATGCATTGACTTGCATCTTATTATCATTTTAGACTCATAGTGACTTATACTGTTCTATAAGAGACAGACACCACTCCTCGAATAATACTTTTTTCTTGGACATTCAGATAGCAGGCGAGTACATTCTCTGATCTTTTCATACCTGTCTGGGACTATATTCTTGCTCTAGATTACTTTACTTGATGCTGACACGTATCTTCACGGATTAGTACTATATGGATCCTTTCCTGAGATGTTATCCCTCTACGGGTGCATCGGGTATTTCATGTTCATGTACTTTGTCATGTGCATCAGGTACTCCTTGTACTCGTACTAAGTTTATGTATTCACATGTTCTCATGTGCTTCATGTACTATCATGTGCCTTATGTTCTACTCATTACATGAGTTCACGTATCTTTAGATGTATTCATGTGCAAATAACGTAACTTGAATGGATCCTTGTGTATTGATTGGGGCGGGGTGAGTAGAATTGGTTATGTGATCATTATCCCCAGTAGGTATTCATGTGCCTCTTAGTTGTATTCATGTTTCCCTAAGCCGTTTACATAACCATATTGTACTCTAAATCACTTAGCCACTTACAGTCTTTACTTATCATGTATTTACTTTCAGTTACAAAATATCTCCTGTTTTCCTGTACTTTCTTTCCAGTATTTCCTGTATTTTACTCTATTGCATGCTTTATACTCCTAATCTGTTATGAACTGTTTTGAGAGATATGTGCTCGTTCCGTCCTGATTGGACCTGTTGAAAATTTTACAGAGGACGAGGAGGAGGCCTGCTTAGATACTTTCTATGGGACAGCCTTAGAGGACACTTGTGATCCGGACTTCTAGTCGGATCCCTTAGCTGTAGAGACTGTTGCTCCATAGATATCTTTATCTTATTTCAATGTATTGGAGTTTTGAGTTGTTTATTTGGATCTGTATTATTTCTGGTTGTCAGAAGAGTTTATCATAGACACTTAACTTTCTCTCTATTTGTATTTCCTGTGGATTTGGGTCTTGCATCTTTTATATCATTCTATCTTATCGTATTCTACCTTAGATGTGATTGAGATATATTCTGTTATGTCACCCCCATTTCGGAAGTATAACTGTTATTACCTTAAACTGTTAGATGTTGTGACCTAGGACAGCGTTCTACCGCCGACACTGCGGCGTAGGTGGACGTACCCACGTCTCGTACCCTTACTCTAGGGTGCGGGTCGTGACATATTTTTAGTGGTGGCCCATGCAGGTCTAGGTTGGAAATGTAGTGGTATTCGAACTAGAATATCGCTGCAGCCTGCAGCAGTTAGTATATTTTTGAATGTACTCAATCACACTAGGAAAAACTCCTTATCAGATTCCGTATATCTATTTTACTGATTATTGTCTTCCTTAGAAATTTAACTGTCCTCCTTTGATGTTTCGACTCATTCTTAGTATTATTTCTTGTTTGATCTGTGTCTCCAGGATGGTTGAGACGAGATCGCATCGCCCTGGACTGGGAGACGCTGGAGAGGGGTCTAGCACCTCTCGACCTCAGCAGCAGCCAGCTCCCGGTGCCACAGGGCCAGTGCAGCCCTCAGGAGTCAGTGTTTCTACAGCTTTTGGAGGAGCACCTCCACCAGTCAGGAGGCCGAGCATTGTGATTCCTGAGATCCTTCCACCGCAGCAGCCTCCGCCTGCGGGGATGGTAGACGCTGCACATCTCTTCTCCTTCGTAAGAGGATTCTAGAGTCGCACCTGCAGCAGCAGCAGAGGCAGACTGCCAATTTCGACAGAGGATCGTCGAGGCACACCAGCTGGTTCGCACTACATCGAGATGGTTACTGCTTAGGGGCCCAGCAGCAGCCCCGTCGGAGGGAGAAGAACATACAGGACTTTCAGAAGATGCATCCCAGAGAGTTCTTTGGCACAGAGGGCATCTATTATGCAGACGACTGGATAAAGCATATCGAGGAGATCTTCCGACTGGCGGAGATACCAGATCGACTCCAGATCGAGGTGGCGGGCAGTCAGATTCAGGTCTTAGCCCGTACGTGGTATCAGACAGATCCCAGGGTGGGAGTTGAGGGCCATACTTGGGCCCAGTTCAAGGAGCTATTTAAGGAGCAGTTCTTTCCTGATGTGGCCTTGGAAGGTATCGAGGCACAGTTCGAGGGTCTGGTTCAGGGGAACCAGACGGTAGCTGAGTATGCTGGGGAGTTTTAGATTGGCCGGTTTATAGATGACTTGACAGAGAAGACGAAGGTGATGAAGTTTTACCGAGGCTTGATTAGAGAGGTTCGGTCGCTGACTAAGAGCGACCGGAATGCTATATTTGCTGAGATATTTTCTGGGGCTATGGCAGCGGAGGACAACCTGGGGTTGAAGCAGAAGAGGGGTCGTGACTTCCAGGGTGGTAACAGCAGTCAGGGTCAGGCCAAGAGGCCTCACTTCCAGCATCAGCAGCCACAGAGGCCAGTTCAGCAGTATCAGCAGCAGTATCAGCAACAGGATCGGGCACCTTTTCAGCAGGTAAACATCAGCAGCAGAGAGGGCAGTAGGTACACCGTCAGTAGCAGGTAGTCATTTGTGCCTTCTGCAAGAAGCCGGGGCATACGATCCATGAGTGCAGAAAAAGCTAGGCAAGTGCCTACTTTGTGGTACGGGGGATCACCAGTTGAGGGATTACCCTGGGGCTTTTGGACGTGGAGCTCAGAAAGGTGGAGCCAAGGCTCCAGCAGGCCAGCTGAAGGGGCCATTGCCGACCCAGCAGCAGAGGTTCCACCAAGCACCAGCAGCAGGCACGAGGTGGACAGCAGGGGCGAGCTTTCGCCAGAGTTTGAGTACACCCGACGGCAGGCAGAGCAGGATGGCGAGTCTTCTATGGAGCATCAGTTGAGGAGCAGTGGCTCCACATCCCTTGATCGCAGAGTTTATGGACGTATTTCCAGAGGAGTTGCCAGGGCTTCCACCGGATAGGGATGTAGAGTTCTCGATAGACTTGGTTCCCGGCACGGAACCGATTTTCAGCATGTCTATCGAGTGAACAATAGTGAATTGGTGGAGCTGAAGAAGCAGGTGGATGAGCTGTAGGACAAGGGCTTCACCCGATCGAGTTCTTCACCTTGGGGTGCATCGGTACTCTTTCTATCCAAGAAGGATGGGTCGGTACGGATGTGTATCGACTACAGGGCACTCAATAACCTGACAATCAAGAACAGATACCCACTGCCGCGGATCGATGATCTCTTTGATCAGTTGAGCGGAGCTCGGGTGTTCTCTAAGATTGATTTGAGGTCAGGTTATCACCAGGTGAAGGTGAAGAGGGAGGATATTCCCAAGACCGCTTTCAGGATGCAGTACGGGCAGTTTAAGTTTTTGGTTATGTCGTTTGGGCTGACCAATGTACCAGCAGTGTTTATGAACTTAATAACAAGGTGTTCCACCAGTACTTGGATAAGTTCTTGGTGGTATTCATTGATGATATCCTGGTGTATTCCAAGACAGAGGAGGAGCATGAGGGGCACTTGAGAGTGGTTCTAGAGACACTCAGGAGGGAGATTGTATGGCAAGCTCTCGAAGTACGAGTTCTTCCTAGACAGGGTTGACTTCTTAGGTCATGTGGTGACTGGAGATGGTATCTTAGTGGACCCGAAGAAGATCACAGCAGTTGAGGCTTGAACAGCGCCGACTTCAGTGGCAGAGATCAGGAGTTTCTGGGGCTGGCAGGATACTATATGATATTTATGCAGGATTTCTCCCGGGTTGCAGAGCCATTGACTCGGTTGACCGGAAGGATACTGAGTATGTTTGGTCAGAGGAGTGTCAGGCAGCTTTTGATGAGTTGAAGAAGCGGCTTACGACAGCTCCGATTCTGACATTGCCTTCAGGATCAGGTGGATTTACTATTTATAGTGATGCTTCAGGGAAGGGGCTGGGTTGTGTCTTGCAGCAGCATGGGAAGGTGATTGCCTATGCTTCTAGGCAATTACGTCCCCATGAGAAGAACTACCCTACCCATGATCTGGAGCTGGCAGCGGTGATTTTTGCTCTGAAGTTGTGGAAGCACTATCTGTATGGCGAGAGGGTGGAGATTTTCACAGATCATAAGAGCTTGAAGTATGTATTTACACAGAAAGAGCTCAAAATAAGGCAACACAGATGGCTAGAGTTGATGAAGGACTTTGACATCTCACTTTAGTATCACCCAGGGAAGGCCAACGTGGTTGCTGATGCCTTGAGTAGGTATCCGACAGCCATGTGTTTGACTATGGATCGACACTTGCTTGTAGACTTGGAGAGCCTTGGATTGAGGTGATTGTGCCCGGAGTGCAGATGCAGTTATGGGGCCTTCATATACAGTCGGACTTGATGGAGAGGATCAAGGTGACGCAGTTCGAATGTGGCTCTGCGGTGTATCCGAGAGCAGGTTCGTGCAGGATTGGTGGATGGCGAGTTTTTCTTGCAGAGGATGGTGCCTTGAGGTACGGTTCTAGGTTATGTGCCTAGCGGGGAGCTCAGGGAGCAGATCATGCAGGAGGCTCACAGATCGCAGTACTCTATACATCTTGGTGCCAACAAGATGTACAGGGATCTGCGAGAGCATGTCTGGTGGTACGGGATAAAGCGGAAGGTAGCTCGCTTCGTAGCTAGATGCTTGGTCTGTCAGCAGGTCAATATAGAGAGGCAGAGGCCCGGAAGATTATTGCAGCTGTTGCCCATTCCAGAGTAGAAGTGGAATATATCACCATGGATTTCGTATCTGGGTTGCCACGTACACCAGGAGGAAAGACACGATTTGGGTCATCGTTGACAGGTTGACCAAATCGGCCCACTTCTTACCTTTCAAGGTGGGTACGTCTACAAAGAGGCTTGCGGAGTTGTACATGTGGCAGATAGTCAGGATTCATGGAGTTCCCGTCAGTATTATCTCAGATCGGATAATCGCTTTACTTCCTATTTCTAGAGGAGTCTGCAGACTAGTTTGGGTACTCAGCTCAAGTTTAGTACTGCATACCACCCCCAGACGGACGGACAGTCAGAGAGGACTATTCAGACGCTCGAGGACATGCTGCAGACATGCGTCCTATTTTGGAGGTTCCTGGGAGGATTATCTATATTTGGTGGAGTTTGCTTACAACAACAGTTACCAGGCCAGCATTGAGATGTCACCTTTTGAGGCTCTGTACGGGCGTAGGTGTCGTACACCCTTATCTTAGGATGATGTTGGAGAGCGAGCCTTACTGGGACCAGAGATGGTTGTTGACGCAGCCGAGAAGGTGAAGCTCATCAGGGACAGACTTCGCATGCGCAGGACAGACATCGGCACTGGGCCGATAGCCACCGGAGGCCGTTGGAGTTTGAGGTATAGATTTAGAGATAGGATTAGAAGTAGGTTGTATTTTTTGTGTTTGTTTGATTGATCATGTTTAACTTTTTTTGTAACTTGAGACCGCTTGTGATTAGGTTGGAGACATAGTTTTTCTGTAGATATCTCCGACTCGTGGACGATACGTTTTGGTGGAGGTGGAAAGCTTAGCCCGTGCTTCATCGGCCCTTTCGTTATCAGCGGAAGAGTCGGTGACGTGGCATACAAGCTAGACTTGCCACATACACTAGTGGAGTCCATAATGTATTCCACGTATCACAGTTGAGACGGTACGTGGCTGACCCTAGCCATGTGCTCGATCATTCGGAGATTGAGGTTGGACCTACTCTTAGTTATCCAGAGCAGCCTGTGGAGATTCTGGATCGCCGAGAGAAGGTACTGAGGAACCAGGTGATACCCTTGGTACGCGTCGCATGGAGGCATCATTCCAGGATAGTCTACCTGGGAGCGGGAGGATGAGATGCGCGAGCGGTACCCCTATCTTTTTGGACCTTGAGGTATACTTTTCTATCCTTCTCAGCAGTTAGTTTCGCCTTTAATTTCGAGGAAAATTATTTTAAGGGGGGTAGATTTGTCACTACCACATTTCTAGCTTGAGGATATTTTGGTCATTTTTAAAATTTTGGAATTATTAGTATTAATTATAATTATTAGAATTTTTAAGTATTTTTAGTATAATTGTTTTGGTGCTATTATTGACTTTAACTAGTGTTGAGTTAGGAGACTGTCCTTGAAGCTAACCTAGGTCATGACTACTTGGTTAGAGTGTGTAACCCAAGCTTGACCTAAGTTAGAGATATCAAACTCATTAGAATTTATTTGGGGAAATTAGGATTTGAATAGGTTAGTTAATGGCTTGTGGTTTCACAAGTCATGATTTATGACTTAAGCCCATAGAGGCCCAACCCAACACCATGTAACCCTAACCTAGCCCAACACAGCCCATGGTTGGCCAACCTAGTCCTCTCCCTCTATTTAATGTCTCCTAAAAGTTAGGGCTAGCCTCCTTTAGGAAGTTCTCAAGTTTAAGAAAGTGGTATGCTCCAACTTCAATAATTCCTAAAAATTCCTATTTAATTCCTTTTTCCTCAAACCAATTGCAATAGGCTCTAAATTTATTCTACTTGCTGTTTGTGGTGAGAAATTTCAGAGTGTGAGCAATTTGAAGGAGTTTGGTGGCTTGAGGATCCACTCTCATTTGGGGCTTTTTGATACTTTGCAAAATAGGTAATTTCGAATCTACACCATGAAATGTTGTTTTGATTGTATATTTAGGAAGCCCTAGGCCTACCCTAACTGTAGTATAGCTAACCCTAGGATTCGTGTCCAATACGTGTCCGTATCGGACATGTATCAGTAGATGTATGAATGTGTTTGATAAAATGCCCCAAAGGGCATTTCGATTGAATTTCTGGAATGTTTTTGAATAGGATTCTAGGGTTTAGTGTTGCTTATGGGTTTCTGGTGTTCTGAGTTGGTTTTGGCGTCGTGTCGGGTCGTGCAGGACACGGGAACACGCGGTTGCACACACGCGCGCGAACTGTGTCTTTCTCCTGCTACTCGGGGTTGATTTCGCACAGCACACGACACGTGGGCATGTAATATTTGACACACATATTGGGGCAACCACTGACACGGGGTTCCCTAAGTGACACGACCTCTCGTGTCGTGTCGGACACGGTATCACGTGTGTACGAGGAGTGCACTGAGCGTGTACGTGCTGTGGGTTGTTCTGTGTTATTATTTCCATTTACATGTTTTAGTTCATGAATTAATTTGCTAAATTAGATCCTAACATGATTTATGTTATATGTTAGATTTGATTTACATGTTAGTTAGGTTATTGATGTGGTATTTGAATTTGATTGGGTAAATTCATTCGACTGTACACTGTCACTGATACACAGGGACTGATACATGAAGTTTCTATTTTTACCTGTTAATTCCTATTGTTAATCCCATTTTAAGTAATGTTTCCAACTGTAAATTACTCTCACATATTTGTTAGTCCATGTTAATACAATATTTACAATTTGAATTAGGCTTTTTGGTTGAGAATGAGATTTTGACATTTGTGTTGGTTTTCGAATGAAATAGAACTGATTTTGTTTCATTGGTAGATTGAGTTCAGTTTTATAGCTGAACTGAATGATTCTAGTTCTTAATATCTGAGTAATTCCTCCCCATTGCACTGACTGATTTCCTTACCTGAGGTTAATCCATTCCTTAATGAACTGTAGATTGTACTGAATTGCCTATAACCTGAGAATTGATTATTCTTGATAACCTGGACTGATTTACTTTAACTGAGATTTGGTTTCTTCTCAATGCTCAATTTATTTCCCTTCATAATGAACTAAAATCATGACTCTTTATTAGTTGTGTACATGGTTGAGTTCAATGTAGGTTTTGGTATTGTTACCTGAAATCTGTTCATGTAAACTGTTATCTCATTTTCCTATTTTCCTGAGATTTATGATTCTTAACTGAAACTGAAATGATTTACATGTTACTGCATTCCCTATTTCCCTATTGACAAGTATGTACACTGTTACATTTTCCAGCTTTCACTATAGTATGCTCGAACTGATTTCTTTTCCCTTTCCTGTCAACTGTTTTCATTTCCATAACCTGAGATTTATTTATTCCTATTGTCACTCACTGGTTCAGGAACACCACACACATGATTCCTTTTTTCCTTGGCATATGGCACTGCACACAGGGTCACATTGTGCACAGGTTTACCATTCAATGTAATACCCTCACTGTTTTCTTCATTCCTGCTAACAGACACCCTAATGCCACACCACACAAGTATCTATTCACATTTCACTTTCCTATCCCAATATATATGTGTACATACATATATACATGTATATATATATGTAATTTAGATGTATATATATAGGTATCCTATATATATGTGTGGTATACATTAAGGTAACCTATATGCTAATAAATGTTACTATGTTATATTATATAAATAATCAATGAGTGTATTATATTTTAGATATATATAATGTTGTGTATATGTGATATGGTTTGGTTTAGGCATGGTATTGCCTAATAGCCTAGACTAGGGCTCTTAGCCTATGGTTGTGGCTTGAATGCCAGTATAGAGTCTAGTTAGACTTGTTTAGCCTTGTTAGACCTAGAATAGACTAGATAGACTAGTATAGACTTGTTTGACTTAGGTTTGACCTAGTTGACCTAGTTTGACTTCTAGGGTTGACCAGAGTTGACCAAGAGTTGACTTTGGTCTAGATTGACCTAGATTCATGTAGAATGTATTGACTTGCATCTTATTATCATTTTAGACTCATAGTGACTTGTACTGTTCTATAGGAGACAGACACCACTCCTCGGACAGTACTTTCATTTTGGACATTCAGATAGCAGGCGAGTACATTCTCTGATCTTTTCATACCTGTCTGGGACTATATTCTTGCTCTAGATTACTTTACTTGATGCTGACACGTATCTTCACGTATTAGTACTATATAGATCCTTTCCTGAGATGTTATCCCTCTACGGGTACATCGGGTATTTCATGTTCATGTACTTTATCAGTGCATCAGGTACTCCTTACTCGTACTAAGTTCATGTATTCACATGTTTCATGTGCCTTCATGTACTATCATGTGCCTCATGTACTACCCATTACATGAGTTCACGTATCTTTAGATGTATTTATGTGCCAATAACGTAACTTGAATGGATCCTTGTGTATTGATTGGGGCGGGGTGAGTAGAATTGGTTATGTGATCATTATCCCCAGTAGGTATTCATGTGCCTCTTAGTTGTATTCATGTGCCCCTAAGCCGTTTACATAACCATATTGTACTCTAAATCACTTAGCCACTTACAGTCTTTACTTATCATGTATTTACTTTCAGTTACAAAATATCTCCTGTTTTCCCGTACTTTCTTTCCATTTCCTGTATTTTACTCTATTGCATGCTTTATACTCCTAACCTGTTATGAACTTTTTGAGAGATATGTGCTCGTTCCCGTCCTTATTGGACCTGTTGAAAATTTTACAGAGGACGAGGAGGAGGCCTGCTTAGATACTTTCTATAGGACAGCCTTAGAGGACACTTGTGATCCGGACTTCCAGTCGGATCCCTTAGCTGTAGAGACTGTTGCTCCATAGATATCTTTATCTTATTTCATTGTATTGGAGTTTTGAGTTGTTTATTTGGATCTGTATTATTTTGGTTGTCAGTAGAGTTTATCATAGACACTTACTTTCTCTCTATTTGTATTTCCTGTGGATTTGGGTCTTGCATCTTTTATATCATTCTATCTTATCGTATTCTACCTTAGATGTGATTGAGATATATTCTGTTATGTCACCCCCATTCGGGGAGTATAACTGTTATTACCTTAAACTGTTAGATGTTGTGACCTATGACAGCATTATACCGCCGACACTGCGGCGTAGGCTGGACGTACCCACGTCTCGTGCCCTTACTCTAGGGTACGGGTCATGACAATTTTGGATTATTTGTGGTATGATCGGATTATAACGACGGATATTAGGTTACTCTTTAGGATAATTGATGTCTATTTTCTATTAATTTGGTTTGGTCTATGTGATTCTTGATAATTGGTGTGCATTAAATTCGTATGTGCATAATTGGTCTATGTGATTCTTGGATAATTGGTGTGCATTAATATTGGTCTACGTGACTGTTGAATAATTGGTGTGCATTATATATTGGTTTGGCTTATGCATATTTTTGTGAACAGGGAAAGTGCTGCAATTTTTTTCAAAAAAATCTCAGTTATCGACGGACTAGTGACCGGTTAGCGACGAATATTTCCAATTTTCGACTACTTTTGACGAAATTTCCGCCGCCAACTAGAGATTTGAAACTGTTTCCAGGTAGCGACGGGTGGTCGACGGAATATCCGTCGGCATGGTTCTGGTGGTATATAATTCGACGGAATAGCGGCAAAATCGTCGCCAAGGCGACGGATAATCAGCCACTAATCAGTCGCTCTCTCGACGGCGTAGCGACGGAAACTCCATCGACAAGGTTCTAGAAATGTTGGACATTTCCAGAACCATGGCGACGGATAATCAGCCACTAATCAGTCGCTCTGTCGACGGCTTAGCGACGGAATAGCGACGACTCATCCGTCGCCATGGTTCTGGAAATGCCAAGCATTTCCAGAACATGGTCGACGGATAATCCGTCAGTATGCCGTCGCTAATCCATCCTTTGTTAGCGACGACCATCGACGGAATAGCGACAGAACGATACACTCTGTTACGCTATTACGACGGTTTACCGATGGACACTACGTCGCTAGTGTCTACACAGTTCAGTATTTAATACCTGAAATGGATAAAAGCCCGTCGGAAAGTCGTCGCTAATGCTTCGTATTGTGAAGTCGAAAAGCCGTCGCTATTCCGTCGCTTGATGACTACGTAGCGACGGACCGTTATTAGCGACGAGTTGATTGCCGACGGATTATTTTGGCCAAGACCCGTCAGTGATCGGTCGCTAATACAAATTCCCGACGGACGGCGACGGATCTGGCCGTCGCTAAATCGAGTAGTGCTCTCTCTCTTCTCTATATATATATATATATATATATATATATACACACACACTAGCATATGTGCACGTGACTTGCACGTTTTTAACATTTCTTAATTAGTTTAGGAAGACTCTTTATGAAGACCAAAGGGTAATCTTCCTAATTACTAAGTTGTCCTTATTAAAATTAATGAACTTTTTAATTAGTATAAGTATGTAAGGGTATTTTCGGAATTCAAAAGTTTCACCATCTAAGTTTTCCTATTATATAGTAGAATATATATATATATATATATATATATATATATATATATATATATATATATATATATATATATATATATATACTACTCGGACGGGCTAAACTCGAATTCGATCGGATAAACCGTTAATGAGTTGTGTTAGAGTTAAGATACTCGGACTCAGAATCGGATTGCGTTAAAATATTTGAATCCGATCAAAAATCGATTTGGGTTAGTTCATGTATATATATATATAATATATAGCCCCCTTCTTATATGGGATAAGTTTACGGGATAGGCCAATTTCTTATGGAGAGAAAAAAAAACTCAAAATATCATGCAAAAATATACGTATGTTTCTCTTCTGAATTTATTTCTCTTTAAAAATTTAAATCTCTCCTTTTAAAAAGAACATCTTTATCTTAAAAAAGAAGACTTAACTACTAGAGATTAAACAGATAGAGATAATTTATTTTTGAAAATAGAGATAGATAAATATTTCATTTTTAAATACAGATAGATTTTTTAAAGAAATAATCTATCTTTAGAAATAATACAGCTTTAACATTTATATTTTAAATATTAATTTTAAAGTTAATTTTAATGTTAATTTTGATATTAATTTTAAGTTTTAATTTTAATTTTAACATTAATTTTAATTTTAATGTTAAAGTTAATCTTAGTATTAATGTTAATGTTAATTTTAATTCAAATTTGAATTTAAATCTTATTTAGTTTTAATTTTATTTTAATAATAATTTTAATATAGATCTTTAATGTTAATGTTAATGTTAATATTAAAGTTAATATTAATGTTAAAATTAATATTAATGTTAAAATTAAAATTAATATCAACAATATTAATACCAAAAAATATATTTGAAACAATATTAAAATTAATATTAAGATTAGATTAACGTTAAAACTAATATTTAACTTTTAAAGGTATATTTAATTTTAAAGATATATTTAAAATAATCCCATCTCTATTTAAAAAAATATAAAATTAATCTATATCTATTTTTTAACATAGATAAATAAATCTCTCACTATTTTAAAAATGAATAGACTTATCTTTAAGATAAAGATATGTTTGTTTTTCAAAGGAGAGATTTAATTTTTTAGTGAAAGAGATTTAGAAGAGAACCATACATGTATTTTCTTATTCTGAAAGTTTTGTCCCGTAAGTTGTTCCCGTAGGAGAAGCTCTCTGTATATATATATATATATATATATATATATATATATATATATATATATATATATATATTGTTGGTATCCGGTGTTGGGCTATAACCCGGGCCGCGGTCTACGCCGCTTAGGCCACCCGGATGTAAGGGTGGGTGGGGTAGGGTAGGGAGGAGGTTCAAACCCTCTACCTCCCTCAGGTGGACCATCCTCCTAACTACTTGAGCTAGGACTGTTAGAAATTAAAAGGTTATCGGCCTCTGGGAAAGTCGCGCACATAACACTGTCCTGAGAGTTAATCCAGGTCTATATGCAGACTTTGTCCGAATGCTCCTAGTGGTAAATTCTTCGCTCCACTGGTATCCTTGTGGTACACAACGCAGAGATAGTAACCCTTGACTTAGCTTTGCCCAGAGCAGTAACAAAGCACAGCGGCGATTCAGAAGGACAAAAATATGTGAGAGTTTTTCGTAGAGATTTTTCTGTGCGAGGAAGAGAAGAAAGAAGACTTGTTATATAGAAGCATAATTGTGCTTCTCCAACGGACATAAATAAAGTCCAATAAAGCCTGACGTTACAATAAAAATTGATGAAAGAAAATGTGGTTCAAAGAATCTTGACAAAATTAATGTGTCCAAATGTTTCAAAATCTAATGGATTGTAGCAGTCAGAAAATTAAGAGGAGCAAAAAGATTTTTAGGGTCAGCTTGAACCCGAAGAGAAATTAAATCGACATTCGGTGCCTACAGATGGGCACGTACCCTGTTACGTGTGTCGAACCGAGCCGGACCGAGGGGCGGCGTACGCGTGTGGCCATATGCCTACCCATACAATACTTCAATGAGGCAAAAAGAAGCAAAGTAATATATGCACAAGTAATCTCCCACACCAACCGATGTGGGATTATATTAAGTTAGGTACTTCAGCTTTTGCTCATACAGCCAGCAATCCCCTCCTCCCCCCCTCCAAAAAAAGGTCAAGTTCCAAAGAAATAGAAGGAAAGAAAATAAGATAATAATAAGAGAATTTTTGGACAATTATATACTATGCATAGATGAGATGGACTACAGCCTTGAATCTTACGTAGTGACTATTGTTTGTCTAAAGAAGCACTTGATGGAATATGCCTTGAATCAGCCTTCTTGAATCAGATTCAAAAATAGCACACATAGTACGCTAGAGGTACTTTGGGTTTATCGGTTGGCGCGTTTGATTGGCCATGCACACTTTTCCATATTCATGAGAGTTGTATAGGATCACCATGTCCTATAGTCGTGGCCTTCATGACCTCTCATATAGGTAAGTCCTCAAGGGTTGGTGATATGAATCAACCCTACATATCATGAAGTTACGTGTAGACAACTTTAGCGGGGGGTGAATAGAGTTTATGTCAAAAATAACTAATTAAAAAATTAACTCTATGCCAGTCTAGAAGCTAGAAATATAAATAAGAGTAGTAATACGAAAATTAAGAGGGCTCAGAAGAGCATACACAATACAGCAATTTAACCTGGTTTCTCTCGTGGAGGACTAGTCCAGGCCTGAGAACTCTCGCTCAGGTTTGAAATCCACTATTTGTAAATAGGGTACAGACACGTGCCTTTACTTAGAAGAGCATGCCAACTTCTTACAACTTTGTAGAGGTGAAACTTGGAATTGTCCAAGTGACTTCTTTTCAACTCTTGTACAGAACTTCTAGCTGAATCGCATTTGAGCACCTTGGGGCTTAGGAAGTTTTGTGGCTAGTAGATTGGAAGAGTAAGGCTTAGAATGTATAAGGCTTAGAAGATTTGAGAGTGAGAGATGATTTATAATGAGAGAATTCAAGCCCTATTTATACTAGTCATGGGAGGCAGAGTTCGGCCAGAATCTGTCTCAAATATTCAAAAATTTGAACGTTGGACAACTAGTAGCATGGTGTTCCTAAAAATTAGGTTCCTGAAATTAAGAGGGCAGAGTTCGACCCGAATTCTGTCTACCTTGGGCCAGAAAGTTTATATGGGCTGGATTTGGTTTGGTTTGGTTTGGTTCAGGGATTGTTTGTTTTGTATGGTGGAGTTTGGAGAAGTAAGTCTAGGGATTGAGATGACTCAGTGCAACTCAACGTACATGTTCCTAGACTCAATAAATTAAAATTATAGACTGAGTACAAGTACATTTGTAATGTAACATCTTGTTGATGACGTCTGTCTTGAACTTGATACGTTGTAGATGATGTTTTGTCTTGAGCCCGATGTTAATTCTCTAAATTCTCTAAATTAGGTTGTAGATGATGTATTGGATCATATCAAATATCATTTTGTTAGTTCTCTAAATTAGGTTGACTGTGATCCAGTTTGGGTCAACAATCTTTTCCCTTTTGATAATTGACAAAATGATATTTGTATGTCGCAACATTCATACCTAGACACATGTTGAAAGGGAGTAAAATAGTTTGTACGTATAAAGTTGCTCCTTCGCAACTAGATATGTTGGCTCTCCCGTAAATAGATATTTTGTCCTGATACAAAGTTCTTATCCAAGCACAACTTCATAATATCATATCCAATATCACATCATATTGGCATAGCTCCCCCGTAAAGAGACAAAGTGAAGAGAACAATCACACAACTTTAACCATAACCAAACTTTAATAGAGACAACTAGCAGTTTTGATAAACCAAAAGAAAAAAACTTGCAGTCATACATATAAAATAGAATAAAAGCATAGTAGAAATAGTACTAAAGTCATGAAATGACAAACTAAAAGCATAACTAAAAAAATCAGCAGCAACAGCAGGTAGGAGACCACAGCCATCACGAAGCATGAGAACGGGATGGACCGGCCAAATCGGATGGCTCGCTGGCAGAGCGACGAGGATCAACAAATGCAGATCATTATCTAGATACCGCATGGCCCAAGGGTCGTCAATCTGGTAGCCTTCACGAGAAGGGTCCCGACCCGTAGGAAACAACATAGTGGGATGCCGAGCCATGTTGTGCTGGATGTCATGCAGGGTATTGTTGATGGCACACATCTGAAGAGTGGTCCGATAGTCCAGCTGAGTATAGCGATCGTCTTCCAAATGGAAGCGGTCGCACAACATGTCTCTGATGGAGTCGAAGGTAGCAGTTGGCTCAGGCTGAGGGGCATCAGGTCAGAAGACTCTTTCTCAACAGGAGCAGGAGGAACAGGTGCAGGAGCAGTCCTTCAAGCCTTAGATAGATAGGCAGGAGCTGCTAGAAACTGGCACTCATTTAAAGGAATATGGAAGGTAGCAAAGATCATTGGAAGATATATAGCATAAATAAGCGATTTTTTGCTTCTTTCTTGCACGAATCATCCAGTCCATCATCGTGCGTGGAAAATTGAAAGGGATGGTGAAGTGTAGATAATATAGTACTGTAATCTCATGGTAAGTGACTTCATCAATAGATCCAACTTTGGACAGGATGGAAGAGAAAATGATGCAATAAAGTTCATAGAAGTGGTTGTTGAGATACTTGGCACAAAGTTTACGAGGGCGATTATTGGGTGCACACATCATATCCTTAAAGCCTTCTAGTGTTATATCGCTAACAAATTGGAATTCACGAGCATTGACAATGCACTCCCAAGAATTGGGGTCAGGGAGTTCTAAATATTAAGCCAAGACAAAGTCGTCGAACACAATGTCGATGCCGGCGACCCGAGAATAGATTTTATGATCGTCATGGGTCATGTTGCAATAGAACATTTGAATAGCATTGAGACAAATAAGTGAAGATGTAGACACAAGTTCATCAAGACATAGATCCTTAAAGTTAGGATCAAATTCAGAAAATATTATAAATTGATGGGATGTCCCGCTACAACACTACGTGAGCAAAAATCGTAATACCACTCGTTAGAGGCTTCTAACGAAACAAAAATATGCTTATTATAAGTGTTGGCATTGGGAGGAGGAGGAGGATTAAACAATGGGTGAATGGGCCGGATTTGGAGGAGGAGAAAGAGGATTGGATGATAAAGCTTCTTCAGTCCTAGTCCTCTTCCCTCTATTAAAAAGTCTAGGGGCTATGATAAAAGCTAATGTAATAGAGATGGAGAATTACAATTGAAGTAGAGATGGAGAACTAAGAGATATACCTCAAAAATGAGTAATGAGGATGGAAGAGAATCACCCAAAACCTTTAAATCTTGAGTTTGGAGAGTGGGGAGCACCAAAATAGTGATTTATAGGGTTAGGGTTTTGGAGAAAATAATGTTGGAGAGAGGTGGAAGATGATGCCAATGAAGAGAGAGAAGGCAAATTCGTGGTTTTAAAAAGTATGGCCGACTGCACTAGCAAAACGTGGGCCCTTGATCAAACAGATTTGACGGCTAGGAATGGCTGCATGTTCTGAACTCACTACACATGGTTCCGCCTGAGTTCTGTCGGAGGTAGAGTTCGGCCCGAGCTCTATGAGGGTGGTTCCAGAGCTCCAACATGTTAAAAAATATTGACAAGATAGATAAAAGATGGTCTTGAATTAACAATAATGGATTTTATAAGCCATAAAATAAATAAAACATACGACAAACTTTGTGAATCGTTGTTCAGAATATGTGCATCATCTCAGGTTAGCTGTAGGGGCCGAATCCCAGCTAACGATAGTCCAAAGACTAGTACATTGTATCGCTTAGGCTTTTACGCCTTGTTGTCAGAAGGACTCTTTCGGCTTGAACCCAAAGCAATGCAACAAATACGAACTTGATTGTATAAGTATTTGTGCAGGTATGACTTATTGTATGACATTTTCATCCAAAATTTCTAATTCTCGACGAAGAAAGTTGAAACGCTCTTCGGCAAGTGGTTTACTAAAAAAGTCTGCTAGCTGATGATCAGTGTTAATAAACTCTAGATTAATAGTGCCTTGCAATTGATGATCACGTAGAAAATTGTGTCAAATTTCTATATGCTTAGTGTGTGAGTGACATACTGAGTTCTTAGTCAGGTTAATTACACTAGTGTTATCACAGAATATAGGAATGTGCTTAAAAGATAAATTATAGTCTACAAGGGTCTGCTTCATCTATAAAATCTGAGCACAACAATATCCTGCAGCTACGTATTCAGCTTCTGTTATAGATAGTGCTATAGAGTTTTGCTTCTTGCTAAACTAAGAGACTAAAGCTTTACCTAATAGATGACACGTGCCGCTGGTACTTTTA
This sequence comes from Iris pallida, assembly GCA_029216955.1. Taxonomy (NCBI): domain Eukaryota; kingdom Viridiplantae; phylum Streptophyta; class Magnoliopsida; order Asparagales; family Iridaceae; genus Iris; species Iris pallida. Next base: position 17,479,204 of record JANAVB010021599.1, on the reverse strand, counting down.
CAGTCGACTTTGCATCTAAAAAAATCGGCATCAGAATAACTGATCAAGTCAAAGGATGTGGTTTTGGGATACCACAAGCCCACCGTAATAGTGCCTTTAAGGTATCAAAAGATACACTTAACCGTGGTCATGTGTGATTCCTTAGGGTTGGCTTGATAACATAGGCAAACACTAAACATGATATCGGGACGACTAGCAGTTAAATAGAGAAGACTACCAATCATACCTCGATACTTACGTTGATCGACTGGTTTGCCGCTTTCATCAGGTTCTAATTTAGTTGTAGTAGCCATCGGAGTACTGATTGGTTTGATGTTATCAAGATCAAATTTCTTCAGCATGTCCTTTATATACTTTGATTGGCTGATAAAGATTCCTTTTGAGTTTTGTTTGACTTGCAATCCAAGAAACTAGTTAAGTTTTCCCATCATGCTTATTTCAAATTCATTCTGCATATACTTGGCAAATTCTTGGCATAAAACCTCATTATTAGACCCAAAGATGATGTCATCCATATAAATTTGCACTAAGAGAATGGTGTCATCAATTGATTTTATAAATAGTGTTGTATCAATTTTTTCTTTTGAAAAGCCTTTGTCAAGTAAGAAAGTGCTAAGGCGTTCATACTAAGCACGAGGGGCTTGTTTGAGGCCATAGAGAGCTTTCTTAAGTTTGAAAACATGATCGGGAAATTTGTCAATTTTTAAAACCAGGTGGTTGTTTTACAAACACTTCTTCTTTAATAAAACTGTTAAGAAAAGCACTTTTGACATCCATTTGAAAAAGTTTGAAATTTTAGAAGTTTGCAAAGGCACAAAGCATACAGATTGATTCAAGTCGTATAATAGGAGCATATGTCTCATCGTAGTCAATACCTTCCTCTTGGTTGTATCATTGAGCTACGAGACGTGCTTTGTTACGTATGACTGAACCATCCTCATTAACTTTGTTATGAAAGACCCATTTAGTACCAATGATCGAATAATCAGTAGGTTTAGGAACAAGTTCCCAAACCTAATTTCTTTTAAATTGGTTGAGTTCTTCTTGCATTGCAGATATCTAAAATTCATCAAAAAAAGCTTCTAAAACGTTTTTGGGTTCTATTTATGAAATAAATGCAGTGTTAGCAATAGAGTCTCTAACAGATGATCGAGTACTTACTCCTTTTGATACCTCACATATTATCAAGTTTTCTGAATGTGATGATGTGAAACGAAACTTCTTTGGTAAGCCTTCCAGAGAACTGGTTCCAGGTGTTGTATCATATCCTTTTTGAATGTAATGTCAGGTAGTCCTCTCACTAGCTTCTTGGTTGAAAGTCTTGATTTGGTATCCATATTTGCATGTCCAAGACGCATATGCCATAGTAGTCTTTCATCTTTGTGAGCATAGAGGCATCTTTCTGCATTATTAGTAACTCTAGACAGATAGAATATGTATATATTATCTTTCTTTATCCCTTCAAAAGCGATGTCTCCAGATGATCTATCATATATGGAGCATTTAGTTTTCCCAAAGTTAATATCATATCCATGATCAACAAGATGACTAATGCTGAGCAAGTTATGCTTTAACTCTGTTACTAAATAGATATCTTTAATGACGAGAGAAGGAGGATTACCAATAGTATCGTTACCTATGATATAACCTTTCAGATTATTGTCGAAGGATATTTCCTCTTCATCGACAGTATTGCGAAAAGAGTTGTATTTCCATTCATGTGTCGCGAGCACCCACTATCGAGAATCCACTTGCTTCTAGAGGATGAAGGAAGGTCCATCTATACCACGAGTAGATGTGACCTTTGGTACCCAAATCTTTGAGGGTCTTGAAAGGTTAGTCTTCGGTAATCATGCATATAGTTTTAAATCAACTAGTCTTCTAATTCTATACTATGGTGAAGTGTGTCCATGTTTACCACAGTAGTGACATGTAGCATGTATATTGGTGTTAGGTGTAGGATAATAGTGATGTCTATATATTTGTCGTGATGTATGAGAACGTGTGTTCATAAAAGCATGCCTGTGTGTGCCGTGTATATGTATGGGTGTTTGTCGTGCTGCATGTGAATATGTGTACATAAAGGCATGATTGTGTACATCATGAGTATATATGTTTTTCTTGTGACGTGTATTCTTGTGTTGAGCAATCTTTTGTCTTGTGTACGTGTTGTGACTGTGAGATTGAGTTTGGGGCTGTACAACTTGTTTCTTCAATCTGATCTCTAATCCTTTAGAGGCATTGTACATATTATCATACTTGGCAGTCAAGGCATCAATTCTTACAGCAGCAATATTATACTTTTTTTTCCATCTGAGAGTTCTTTATTGAGTGCTGTGATATCACGTGTTTGTTTCTCAATACGAGATTCAGCATCATGTAAGCTTAATTTAAGCTTGGATACCTCCTCAGTGTTCTCCGTGGGTGGTATGTCTTTAACATTATCAAGCAAGCATGAAAGTCTATGAATCTCAACTTCATGAGTCTTGATCTTATCCTTTGTATGTTTATACTTGCTAAGTAACTTCCTGTGATCTTCAAGTAACTCACTAAAGGCATCTATAAGTTAATCAAAAATAAAGTCATCGAGTGGATCATTTGTTACCTTTTTGGACGTTGCCATTAGGAAGACGTTTGCAGTATCTTCGGGAGAGTCCTCTTCTTCTTCTGAGTCATTGGCTTCGCTCTCGTGCCAGATGCTTGTGTTGGTATACTTTCAAAAGGTTGGCCTTTTGTACGATCTTTTATATCGGCTTTCTTTCTTTGTTGTAGGGCAGTCTTTCTTGACATGTCCCGTCTTTTTACAGCCGAAACAGATAGGCTCTTCATCGTCATCTTTGTGTTGTTCCTTCTTCCTTTGGTTGAAACGTAGAAACTTCTTGAAGTTGCGAACCATGAGCACTTGATCATCACCCTCGGAGTCATCATCGTCTGTTTCTTCTAGAGCAGCCTTTCGGCGATGAGCTATAAGCGCGATTTCTTTTTTCCGTTGGAGCCATTTCTTCAAAGACTTTGAGATCGAGCTCATGCGTTATTAGTTTGCCCACCAGAGTTTCCAGAGATATGGTGGTGAGATCATTGCCTTCGATGATTGCCATGGTTTTGGGGTTCCAGTTCTTCGTTAGTTCCCTTAGCACCTTGCATATCTTCTCATGATTGGAGTAGTCCTTACCGAGGGAAGATAGAGGGTTGGCGATGTCGAGGAATCTAGTAATCATTTGTTTGATCGTCTCATTGGACTTCATCTTGAATGCCTCGTACTCTTGTGTTAGATGACTAATTTTTGATTTTTTAACCTGTGTGGTTCCTTCATAGGTCACCTCCAGAAGCTTCCATTCTTCGTGTGAGGTAGAGCATGTAGAGTCCCTGTTGAATTCAGTCTTGTATATAGCACAGAAGAGAGCATTAATAGTCCTAGCATCTAGACTAGCATGTTTCTTTTCTTGATCAGTATATTTGTCGTGGGTTTATCTATCAGATTTTCCTCAACAACAATTCTAGCAGGCTTCTTATAACTATCTGTGACTATGGTCCATAAATCAAAGTCTAGAGACTTTAGGTAGAAACTTATTCTGGTTTTCCAATACATGTAGTTGGTTCCATCAAATAGGGGTGGCCTATTAGTGGACTGTCCTTCACCATAGTTAGTAAAGATAGGTTGTGTGGTTGCCATGGATCAGCTCTAGGATGTTAATCCTTTATCAAAAGAACAGAGCTCTGATACCAATTGAAGTTACGTGTAGGCAACTCTAGAGGGAGTGAATAGAGTTTGTGTCAAAAATAACCAATTAAAAGATTAACTCTATGCCAGTCTAGAAGCAACTTAGTAATACGAAAATTAAGAGAGATCATAAGAGCATACACAAATACAGTAATTTAACCTGGTTTCCCTCGTGAAGGACTAGTCCAGGCCTGAGAACTCTTGCTCAGGATTGAAATCCACTATTTGTGAAATAGGGTATACACATGTGCCTTTACTCAGAAGAGCATGCCAACTTCTTACAACTTCGCAGAGGTAAAACGTGGAATTGTCCAAGTGACTTCTTTTCAACTCTTGTACAGAACTTCTAGCTGAATCGCACTTGAGCACCTTGGGGCCTAGAAAGTTTTGTGGCTAGTAGATTGGAAGAGTAAGTCTTAGAATGTATAAGGCTTAGAATATTTGAGAGAGAGATGATTTGAAATAAGAGAATTCAAGCCCTATTTATACTAGTCAGGGGAGGCAGAGTTCGGCCAAATTCTGTCTTAAATATTCAAAAGTTTAAACGTTGGATAGCTAGTAGCATGGTGTTCTTAAAAATTAGGTTCTTGAAATTAAGGGGGCAGAGTTCGGCACGAGTTCTGCCTAGGGCAGAGTTCAGCCCGAATTCTATCTACCTTGGGCCAGAATGTTTATATGGGCTAGATTGGTTTAGTTTGGTTCAGTGATTATTTGTTTTGTATGGTAGAGTTTGGAGAAGTAAGTTTAGGGATTGAGATGACTTAGCGCGACTCAACGTACATGTTCCTAGACTCAATAGATTAAAAAATTACAGACTGAGTACAAGTACATTTGTAATGTAACAGCTTGTCGATGACGCCTGTCTTGAACTTGATATGTTGTAGATGATGTTCTGTCTTGAGCCCGATGTGTCGTATTGGATCATATCATATATTATTTTGTTAATTCTCTAAATTAGGTTGACTGTGATCCAGTTTGGGTCAATATATCATGCTTGGACTTATTAAGAGTTTAAACTCACCCTAACCATATCACCCTGAAACACTGTCACCATAGGGATGGGGTATCCATGTATACATGTACAACCTCTTGGGCATTTATTTTAAGAGAATTTAATCTTAGGGTCAGTGTTCCATAATAGTCATCTAGTACAGCTTGTTCTTACCTATTGAATCGGCTTCTTGGGATCTCCAGTCAGACTCGATTGGGTTGCCACTGTTGGTGACTAACTTATGGGCTTAACCCCATTTACCTCGATGATTTTAGGATCATGTCCTAGACAGACCCTTCCTCAAGTAGTCTACAAGGTTCTTTTCTAACTTTATATAGTCAAGAACCACATATTTGCCTAATAGGCTCTTTATCGATTTGAAGCCCAGTTGCAGGTGCATGTTCATCTTAGCATTCACAGAATCATGTTTTAGTAGTTATATAACAGATTTATAATCACAGTTTATAGATATTGTAGGAACATGACTAACAGAAATATGTATATGCATAATAAGATTTCTAAGTCATTCGGCTTCTGTACAAGTAGTGTCCCAAGTTATCATTTCAGAGTCCAATGTACTCCTATAAATGATTGTTTGTTTACATGATCCCCAGGAGATTGCAACACATCATAGGGTAAAATATATCCAGTAGTGGATTTTACATCATGTGAATCTGTTATCCAATTTTTATCTGAGTAACCTTCTATGATATCAAGGTGTCTAGTATAATAAAGTTTATAATCTAGAATACTCTTAAGATATCTAAATACTCTATCCAATGTAGTCCAATTGTAAAACCCCTCAAAATTTAAAGGAATATTTAAATTTATTTTTAGATTTTATTTAATTCTAATTTATTTTTATCTTATTTATATTATATAAAAGGACTATATTTATGGTTGAGTTTGAATATGCAAGACAACTAGAAAGTATGTCATGCCTAGCGTAGTCGGGTGCTTTAACTAGCATGCTAGCCATGTTAGGAATGCCATGGTCATACTGTAGTCTCTTGCATGTTAGCCATTCAAATTATGGCACAACTTATATTTTTATTTAATCAATTAGTTAAGAAAGCCTTTATGACTTTTTAGGAGACCCGGTTACACCAAACCTTCCCAAACCTCTTCCAAGCCAAACCCAACCCTATGTAGGCATGTTGGACATTAATAAATATTAATAATTACATATATTTGTATTTAATTTAGATTTGGATTGTATTTTATAGATAGAATTAATTAGTTCTATATTAGAAAATACCTTTTTAAATCCTCAATCCAATCAATTAGCCAACTAACCAAACAACCAAATCATACCAAGTGGACCCCCACCATAGATTATTCGGCCAAGAAAAACCCCTATGGCCCAACACCTCATAGGAATAGGATTCCCACTCCTTTTCATGCATGCAACCCAATAAAACCCATATATATACATCAACTTAGCCCAAACCCTAACCCTAACTTAATTCTTCCTTTCTTTCCATCTCCATAGCCGACCACCCCTCTCCCTCTCTATATTTTTGGTAGCACCTTCCCCCCATAGCCTCCATACATCATCGCCTCCATTGCACATCTCTCCATCTTTCACAAAAACTCATCTCCTCCACCATACATCCACCCAACCCCTCAAAACAAACCTTAAAAACTCCATATTCTCCATCCAACCATCTATATCCATTGCCAAACCTTCCATACTCACAAAAAGAGGATTAGTAAGCAAGGATAGCGAAAAAGGTTGGAGCTTTGGCGAGGAGAAGTCGTCACAACCTCTCTAGCAAGGACCTTTGGTAAGAAATCTTAATCTTTCCATCTCAAACCCTTACTACAATTCTATAGAAAATATTTTATTAAATCTGTAGAAATTATATTTTGATGTATTTTATTATGTATAATCATCCATAAAGGTTTCATGAAATATAGGCGTAATATTCATGTTTCGGTAGGATCAAAATTAACCCCATTGTGAAGGAACTATGAGTTATTGGTGCCTATTCTTGAAACTAAATTTTATTTGTGTTCATATACATAAATTAGGATTTTTAAGTATTTTTACACGATTTTAGCAACTCAAATCTAGTCGAGAAAATTTTATGTCAAAACTAGCTAATTTCGGGTAACCGGCTGACCTAGAATGTCCCAAACTTGTAGTATAACTCAACCCTTGTACCTCTGATATTATTCTGTGAAATAAGGTATTTTAATGATGTTTAAAAAATATTTTTGGTTATTTTAGCAATTTTGAGTCATTAACTATGTTCCGGGCGAGTTTCGGGTAGACTAGCTGACTTAGTAATCAACCAGTCATAAATGTCTCTAGAAATATTAATTCTGGAAGTTCAGAGATAAATCTGTAGAAAATTAGTTTAAATATTATTTTTATGATTTTTATATAATTTTTAAGTATGTTATTGAAGTAGGGGCATAATCGACTAATTAAGAGTTGGAAACCCTAAAACTGTGTTTCGATGTCTCGTGGAACCTGTGTGTGATTGTATGGATCTAAATGGTTCCAAGAGAGATTGAATAAAATTTTAACACATTACTTTGACTAATTAAGTCGTATCGTAAGTTTTGTGAGTAGTGACTTAATCTAGTTAATTAATTATCTAGGAGTGTCGGGTTCCGGAGGCGTGGACACGGGAGCGGCGTTTCATATTTATAGCACAAAATCAAGCAAGATACCTTGCCACCTTACTCTGTGATTTATATATTCTTATTTTCATCTGTTATTTTTAGCATTTCTTATTTGTTATTATAAAACTGTGCGTCCAAGTCACACTTGGGTGTAAGCGACTCTATCGATCGTTTTCTTTCTTTTATTTATTTTTCTTGCATTGACTTAGTCTAGTGACCACCCATTGTTGATGAGATATTGATATATCTCATACGGCCTTGACACTTGCTTTACCACATGTTGTGAGTCACATGTAGGACACGTACCCGCGTAGTCGGCTGGCCACCGATACGTATGGAGCGTACGACGGATAGGAATAACTGCCAATAGAATTGCATGTTAGAAGACTTGGCAGTTAATAGAGGTTTATATCAGTCATGGAGATGATGATACTAGGCATTGGGTGGGGAGAACAATACCTGACGTATGGGCTTCGATTACACTTTTCTTATAACCCGGAAGCTCCGTTGGAGATACGGGTATGCTTACCCTCAGGTTGGCCACTGACGTTCTTGAATGTTATGCGCTTGGTCACTGGTGCCCAATAGGGGACTATACCGGATCCTATATTCAGCCAGGGCTCATGCGTCGAAGGATTGTATCTCAACTGCATATTCACAGTAGAATGATTAGGTACCATATTACATGCATCACTTTTTTTTCTATTTATTATCACAATTTATATGACATGGTATTTTCTTGTATCTTGCTATGTCCCTCTGAGGACTTGGTTATCTCTCCAGGATTAAACGACTTTTCGTAGGAGTACGGAGCGGCTCTAGATCTAGCTTACATTGATGATGAGGCAGTTCCTACTGATTTCTAGTCTATTCCTTATTTGAGACATTAGTGGATATTTTATATCTTTTTTTATTTATTTTGCGGAGGTTGGACTCCGATCTTGTGAGACTATTTTTATAGCTATTTGGAGTGAGTATGTTCACGCGGCTATCTTTTGATATACTCATTTATTATCTGGACTATGTTATCTTCTGTATTGAACTGTGATGAGATTAAATTATATTATATTATGGCCTGTGATTATATTATACAGCTTATGTACGTATACGAGGATTCCATATATTGGAGTATTCTTCGTATATGTGCAGCTGACATGTTTGCATACTTGGTCCTAAGTATTTTGGGACTGGGGTGTTACATGTTTTTGTGGTAGCCCATGCAGGTCAGAAAATATTGTTAGATTACATGACTGTGCCCAACAAGCCTGCATATAGGAATAGGAATAATATCTCATCCAGAACTACTACCTCCTTTGACTTCCAACCTTTTCGAAACTTCTTTGATTATTTGACTTACCTCATATCTAACCTTTCCTAATATCGTCCTATTCTTCCTCGTGCAAATAGTATGAATCTAAGAAGTGGATGCACTTCTGCCTTGGCCCTCACATCTGGTGAAGAGGCTACCCCGGAGGGACAGAATCCTCCAATGACTTCGGTGACACCATACCAGCCGGGACAGTTGCAGCCTACTACGATGCCGATGATGGTACATCCAGATATTACGGCACCTCCAGTCAGCCAGGTTGGACAGACCACTATCGTACCACCGGAAGGGAATGTACCACTGCCTCTACCACCACCATTCCTTCAGCAGTTTCTACCACAGTCGGGACCTCAGATGCCTCCACTACCGACGGATGGGAGCCCTACTTCCCAGTTTATGTATGCCACGATGTAGGCTCAGTGGCAGCAGCCTGAGCTGTTGAGACAGACTATGATGGCAACATTGGCTAGACCTCCACCTCCACCTCTAGTACCAGCACCAACACCGACTCTACATCCTTATGAAAGCTCTATCAAGAACTTCATAGACATGAACCCCAAGGCCTTCAGAGGAACGGAGAAGCCACTAGAGGTATCACAATGGCTCATTAGTACGGAGAAGCTACTGAAGGCATCCCAGTTGCCAGTTCGAGATTGGATGATAGCAGTGGACCTACTATTAGAAGATAATGCTCACCACTGGTGGAAGGCGGAAGAAAGACGATTAGGCACTGGGATCACTTGAAAGGAGTTCTATGATCTATTCTATGAGAGATTCTTCCCCATTCATGTTTGAGATGGTCTATACGACCAGTTTCTTTATCGAAAGCAAGGAAATATGACAGTTGATGAATATGACTCAGAATTCAATTGCCTAAGTAGATTTGGTACGGGACTGATCCCGATAGAGTTAGAGAAGGCAAAGAGATTCCATCAGGGGCTTGCACCAGAGCTCAAGTCATATACGACTACACAATCTCGAGTCTCCTACTCGACTGTCTTGGAGGAAGCTCGTGCTCAAGAGATTCTTCACAATGAGCAACAGCAGACATTGAAACGTCATACACAAGCGGTTGTATCGGCTAGAGCTATCCCGAATGGACCAATCAGGAGGTCCACATGACAGTACCAGCAGAGGACTATGCCCTACCAGAAGCCCACTTGCAACTTTTGTGGAAAGCAAGGTCATATCAGGAATGGCTGTCGACTTCGCCTGGGATTATGTATAAGATGTGGATCAGGACAGCACTTGGCCAGAGATTGCCCCGAGCAGCAGACACTAGTACATGCACATCAGCCTTGAGGCCTACATCTTCAGCTCCTCGCCTACCATTACCTCCCCAAGGTGTATAGTACAACAAGGCTAGAGCTCAGGACCCCAGTCAGAATTACGGGTATGCCTTCTCGCTAGCAGTAGAGAATGCGAAACCAGTAAGGAAAATCATAGCATGTATGATTTTAATTGTCATATTTCCTATTATCATTATTTTGACACAAGGTCCATGCATCATGAGTTAGCCAAGGCCGGAGAAATTCAGGCAGTAGGATGACTGTATAAGCACGAACATCGGACATGACTTAGATTCTTAAACTTTGAACTACTTGTTTTTTCTTTCAATCATAAATCCCGCATACTTATACTTTGGACTATCGTGACTAAACACTGCAATTATAGCCTAGTTTTTACAAGCTGATCCTTTATCGAGCTTGTTCATGACATGTGTTTATTGGGGACGCCCACTAACATATTGTCTAACCAGAATTCTGTGCATGATGGTCTGATCAACCTTAGTATAGTTGGTTCACTTTTTATTTGCTTATCCTACATAGATTGAGATACAGATGACTCTAGGATCTCATCCGCAACTGCCTTGACAACTATATTTGAATTATTAAAATGCCTCTGGAATCCCATATTTGTACTCGATCCGCTCTCCCTGGAATACTTATTATTTTCGTCTTTACAAATTTCGAAAAGACAGATACTCATATTGAGGGAAGATAGACCCGTAATATCCTTCTCAGTTCACCATACCATCTATAGCCAGGAAGCTATATTCATACAATCATTGACATCTGATTGGAATCAAAGTACGGTCTTTAAAACTTGACTCATATCTATCACATCTCGAATCCTATTACATCGTGTAAGATTCTTCCACAAATTGAGGTATGACCTTCCGACTCAAACCTTCCTAACTAAACCATAGAGCGGTGTCTTTGTTAAATTATAGAAATAAATTATGGTAGAATATAGATCGTAGAGCCCCAGTAGAATTTAGAATGTACTAAGATTGCCAATTGATTAGAATAAGTAGTTTCTGTTAGAGTGATAATTAATGCTTTATGAACTCTCACTTTCTATCTAGATCATTTTGGGTCCCCGACTATGACATTGAGATTCGGAGCACGAGACCAGCTGTTATCTTCTAACAAATTCTATATGCAAGACCTAGACGAGTCCACCTTCATGTAGACATATCATGTCCCACTAAAATACGTCCCCTTGTACTCTATTTTCAAGATACGATTTTCGAGTAAAAATGGCTAATTATAAACCTTACCGTAATACCGACGAACCTTTCGGCTTCAATTTGAGAACCAAACTCAACTCAAAACTTTCGACCCGATATATGGTTGTGATCTACTCGAAGCCCACTATGCACCTGCCCTAGTGTGTAACTCAATTGAGACCCTGTGTGCCACTTATACACAAGGGTCATGGGAGGCATATTTTTGACTTACGGCACCTATCTAACCAATCCGATTCGGAACTAGCCCAACCTCTCAAGTTAGGACTTGTTCTAGGCTACCATAGCCTAGTAGAGATAGTATAAGTTGATCTTACGAGATTTTGTCCCACCAATATAGCTTAAATCCGAGATGGATTCATTCAATATGAAACTCCTGCACCTTTTATCCCCTTCCAGAAGGCTCGTAACGATGTTTATCACGGATAGCCAACTTCTATAAGTTGGGTAGAGCCTTGAACCAAGAACACTTACCCTATAAAAATTTAGCCAATAGGGTTCCTTGTACAACTACCCTCATTTGTTCGAAAACCAAGGTACGACTTTCATGCGTTAGCCCTTAAAATTTTGCATTTGCATTCGACCCCCCTATCGTAGTTTTAATTTCGAGGACAAAATTTCTTTAAGTTGGGTAGGATTGTAAAACCCCTAAAATTTTAAAGGAATATTTAAATTTATTTCTGGATTTTATTTAATTCTAATTTATTTTTATCTTATTTATATTATATAAAAGGACTATAGTCATGGTTGAGTTTGAATATGCAAGACGACTAGAAAGTTTGGCATGCCTAGCGCAGTCGGATGCTTTAACTAGCATGCTAGCCATGTTAGGAATGCCATGGTCATACTGTAGTCTCTTGCATGTTAACCATTTAAATTATGGCACAAGTTATATTTTTATTTAATTAATTAGTTAAGACAGCCTTTATGACTTTTTAGGAGACGCGGTTGCACCAAACCTCTTCCAAGCCAAAGCCAACCCTATGTAGGCATGTTGGGCATTACTAAATATTAATAATTACATATATTTGTATTTAATTCAGATTTGGATTGTATTTCATAGATAGAATTAATTAGTTCTATATTAGGAAAGACCTTTTTAAATCCTCAATCCAATCAATTAGCCAACTCACCAAACAACCAAATCATACCAAGTGGACCTCCACCATAGATTATTCGGCCAAGCAAAACCCCCATGGCCGAACACCTCATAGGAATAGGATTCCCACTCCTTTTCATGCATGCAACCCAATAAAACCCATATATATACATCAACTTAGCCCAAACCCTAACCCTAACTTAATTCTTCCTTTCTTTCCATCTCCATAGCCGACCACCCCTCTCCCTCTCCATATTTTCGGTACCACCTTCCCCCCATAGCCTCCATACATCATCGCCTTCATTGTACATCTCTCCATCCTTCACAAAAACTCATCTCCTCCACCATACATCCACCCAACCCCTCAAAACAAACCCTAAAAACTCCATCTTCTCCATCCAACCATCTATATCCATTGCCAACCCTTCCATACTCACCAAAAGAGGATTAGCAAGCAAGGATAGCGAGAAAGGATGGAGCTTTGGCGAGGAGAAGTCGTCACAACCTCTCTAGCAAGGACCTTTGGTAAGAAATCATAATCTTTCCATCTCAAATCCTTACTAAAATTCTGTAGAAAATATGTTATTAAATCTGTAGAAATTATATTTTGATGGATTTTATTATGTATAATCATCCATAAAGGTTTCATGAAATATAGGCGTAATATTCATGTTTCGGTAGGATCAAAATTAACCCCATTGTGAAGGAACTATGAGTTATTGGTGCCTATTCTTGAAACTGAATTTTATGTGTGTTCATATACATAAATTAGGATTTTTAAGTATTTTTCCATGATTTTAGCAACTCAAATCTAGTCGAGAAAATTTTATGTCAAAACTAGCTAATTTCGGGTAACCGGCTGACCTAGAATGTCCCAAACTTGTAGTATAACTCAGCCCTTGTACCTCTGATATTATTCTGTGAAATAAGGTATTTTAATTCTGTTTAAAAAATATTTTTGGTTATTTTAGCAATTTTGAGTCATTAACTATGTTCCGGGCGAGTTTCGGGTAGACTAGCTGACTTAGTAATCAACCAGTCATAAATGTCTTTAGAAATATTAATTCTGGAATTTCAGAGATAAATCTGTAGAAAATAACAATACTAATAACTTAAATAGATTTTAGTAACAATTGAATATATTTTTAGTTAGGATTTTGAAAATATATAAGATTTAAATAGATTTAATTAGATTTGAAATTGATTTAATTAGATTTAATAGACATGTAGATATTAGTATTGAAACGTGAGAGAGAGAGAGAGAGATGTATGATTTACTCAATTTAACTTAATGTTATATTTTAGGAAAGTATTTAATTAATAGACTAAACTAAATTAAATACATTCATAAATATTTGAGAAGTTCGTATTTCAAGGATCATTGGGTTTACACCTCTACATTCATACTTTTCTGTCGATGGACCATCTATTCCCCATGCATCTCCTACGTTGTTTCTAACACCACTTGCTTCTTCTACTGCAATATCGCCACCACCACCTATCAATGGTTAGGATACTACATGACAACTGCACCTACTTACCTATTTTGGATGATCTTTATATTGCTCTTCGTAAGAAGTGACATATTTGCACTATGCATCCTATTGGTAGTTTTATTTTCATCATCGCCTAGCTCCTCCCATGAATAAGTTTGCCTAGTCTCTTTCTTTAATATATACACCTTAATTTATAGAGGAGTCCCTTCAATATCCGAGATTGCAGACTGCTTTGAATAAGGAGATGCAGACTCTTTGGGCTAATAGTACTTGGAATTTGGTTCCTCTACCACCTGGCTATTCTTTTAGTTGTCGGTGGGTATTTACTATTAAGCATAATTAAGATGGTTTTTTTGAGCGATTGAAAGTGTGTCTTGTTGCACGAGACTTTACTCAGCAGCCTGGGATTAATTATGAGGAAACTTTTCTCCTATTGCTAAACTTAACACTCGAGTGTTGATATCTCTTGTGGTGCACCGTAGATGACAATTATATCAGCTATACTTCAAGAATGCTTTTTCAAAATGATGATTTAGTTGAGACAACTTCTATGAAACAGTTCTATGGTTACGAGACCGAGAGTCTTTTTTTTTGTCATCTCCGAAAGACCATCATGTAGAAGCATGGGTCACGCGCCTCAGAAGAAAGAATGTGACCCATGCCCCACTCAAGTATTGAGCCACTCACGTATCTCAGGCTGACCGTGCCTCACCTAGGCATCAAGCTACCCATGACCAATCAAGGCAGCATGGTGGTTACGCCTCATCTAGCATCATGAAGAGATGCCTCGATCTCTCTGCGAAAGATAGCTGAGGTCTCAAAAACCAAAGTCATAATTACTTTAGCTACTCACGCCTCTCTAATGGTGCGCCACTCTCTTCCTCACGCCTCACTTCTATTGGCAGGCCTGATTCATCGCACCACCGCCTACGCTTATCGATTGCTCTCTTTTACGCTACATTTAATGAGCATGGCTCTCTCGAGACCACTGTTCAACGTTTCTGTAGGAACAAAGTTGAAAAGCAGAATACTCTAGAGGGGGGTGAATAGAGTAGGCAGCGGAATATTGCTAATTAAAAACTTGTTAGCAGTTAGATCACATAAATAATATCAATAATCATAAAGTAATAACTGTAAAGAAAAGAGATCAGAAGGCAAACACAAACACAGCGATGTATACTGGTTTCCCTCTTGTGAGGACTAGTCCAGTCAGAAGAACTCTAGCTTCCAGTTGAATCCACCATTAGAAAATCCCGCAAGTTATCATATGAAGTCCTTGCAACTTCTAAAGATGCGAGCTTTGATACGAAGAACTCGACCAACTTCAATTTTGAAGAGTCTTTTTTCAATCAAGCCTCTGATTACAATTTCTTTGAAATCTTCTAGACCGTACCGTACCGACAAATTGACCAGAGAATTGTAACTGGCTTGGGATTTGAAAAGGAAAGCTTTTTAGAAAACTCTTTGGAAGAAACGTAAGCTTTAGAAGAGAAGAGATGAAAGTGAATGATTGATTTGAAATGATCAGAATTCTTCTCTATTTATAGTTTTTCCAAAGGCAGAACTCTAGCAGAATTCAGGTAGAATTCAGACAGAACTCTTTGTAACAATCCATAACTGAAGGGAGACCAAGTTCAAAATCCAACATTCACATAACGTTCACTAACCGAACTCTGGCCGAACTCGGGCCAAGTTCTGTCAGGGTTAGTCAGGGATATTTTAAAAATGATTTTTGGCTTTTTGAAATCCTTCAGAAGCTTTTTGTAAATAAGGGATATTTTTCAAAAATATAGGTTATTTTTTAAAACGATTTTGGATAGCCTATTTGCCAGTACGACTAGGTGTACAATGTATTCCTAGACTCAATAAAAGTAAAAATTACATTGCATAAAGAAATACAGTATTGAGTGGCAAACATAACTTCGGTCTTGAACTGAGTAGATATCCAATCTTTGATCAGTGTCCAAGTGTCCAAAACGTCTTTGAGTAAACATCCGTATTAAACATCCGCATATCGAGACAGAGTTTGATCAATTATTAAATTCAGGTTTGACCATGACCAATGGGCCAACAATCTTTCCCATTTTGATAATTGACAAACCTTGACCGATATAACATCTTTGGTCTTTATCAAAATAAATTGTGCCAGAAAATGTACCAAAAAAAAGTTGTTCCTGTAGATTGTTCATATCCTGTAATCTTACAGATCGAAGATGTTAGATCTTATTTCTTCCTCCGTTGTCACTTAGCAAAATAATTGCAAAAGAGAAAGATCCCCCGCAATATATGCATAAGTAACAATCAGTGAAAAAACACAAAATATAGATATAAAAAAATTTATTACAGGCATGGTATAAATATCACAGACAGTAAGGAAATGTGATAAGCAAAAAATATTTTACAGGCAGTTTAAATGAAAGCATAATAAAAGATAATACTAAACTGAATAAAAATATGCTAAAGAAAGCATAAAACATGTTCATCAGACAAAAGTTCATAAAAGAAATCATAACCACGCATGCAAATATGAAGAGTACTGATACTAGCTTGGAATGTCGAAGCATTTTCAAGTAAACAAAGATAATAGAATCAGTCTCAATAGTATGACATATAGACAATAATATCTAAATCACATATCATTCTCATCATTATCATCATCATCTGCAGTGCCAGCATGTCCACCATGTCCGGATGGACCAGCTCCAGATGTGTCAGCTCCAGAGGTGTGTGGAGTAGCACCCGAACTATGGTACCAATCATAAGCGTTCCCTGGCTAGAACAGAGAATGGATTGCTTCATCCTCAATATGGTAACCAGATATAGTAGGGTCTCTAGGAAGAGAACTGGCAGAATGACCCGTCTGAGCAAATTGGAGATCGGCAAACGAGTTAGCAATAGCTTAGAACCGAGTCACATCACGAAACTCACGTTCCCTGTAAGTGTCAACAAAGAAAGTCTGCATATCCGAAAGGTGCTGATGGATACCCTCAAAAGTTATAAGGTAGGTCTGAGGAGGAATAGGTGCAGTAGGAGTAGGTGCAGGAGGTACATGAGCAGTGGCAATGCTACGATGAGAAAGCTTAAGAAACTTGGGCTCAGCGTCCAGAGCACAAGTGGATAAATCGATATCAAAATACTGAAAGATGCGAAGGATAAGCATCGCATAAGAGAGATTGCGGTCTCTTCCGTGACATCTTCCCATGATCTGGATGATAGTCTTAGGGGTAGAAAAAAGAATCCCCTTAAGAATATGATAGAGGACAGAGAGTTCTAGTACAGTGACATCATCTTTCGAAGTGGATTTCAGAAGAATAGTGGAATAGATGATGTGATGTAACTCATAGTTAAACAAGTTTAAGTTATCGGCCTTGAACTTTCCAGGACGAGCACGTGCTGGCGTACAAAGCTTATTCTTGAAACTAACAAGAGTCGTGCCCTCGGGAAAGTCAAAGTCAGTGATGTCATCAAGCGGGGCACATTCGTTTGGAATATCAAAGATTTTCGCTAGCAACACATCATCGAACTCGATATCAATCCTGCCAACATGAGTTCTTACGGTAAAGGTGTCTAACACAAAGTTACAATAGAATATTCTAAGGGTATTAGTAGCTATAGGGAATTGTTGGTTAACGAGATGGCGTAACCCTAATGCCTCAAACAAAGGATGATGATCTGGAAATACAGTCCATTTGATCAGAGCGCCTGTACATATTGCACGCATAGCAAAGTCGGCATACCAAAGTAAAGCTTGGTCATGAGTTTTGAAGTAAAAATCATCCGACACGCCGTCAACCGATTGGACCGGGGAAAGAGGGAATCCGTGTTCAGATCGGAAGACGATGCCTCTTTATTGGCATTAGTCTTCTTCCTCTTGAAAGGATTGAATCCCTTAGGCATTCTTTCCCAAAACTAGATAACCTAAGAATTTAAAAGTGGAGGAAAGAAGGAGTTATACCTTCCGAGGATCAAGTATGTTGTAGAGGACGCGATTCTCCGCACGAATCCAAATTTTGGATGGATTTCTCCACGTAGATTAGAAGAAAAGGAGTGGAGAAGAGCTAGGGTTTGGGGGGTCATTTGGCTGCTGCTGCTGCTGTGATAATATAATTTGGAAGTGATGAAGAGGAGGAGGCCTCGGGTTCTGACTTAAAAACTTATAGCACCAACAGAACTCTGGCCGAATTCAGACCGAACTCGGGCCGAATTCACCTAGGGTTCTCCTGGGTTTTAAAAATTTTTGTGGGCCACATCTTTTTTATCAACTCATTTCAAATATTTAAATCAAAGTTTAGTAGTTTTAAACTTCAAATAATATAATTAATATTATTTTATAAATTAACTTTCGTTACTCAGTGTCTATTTCAGATTAGCTATAGGAGTACTGTCCTAGATAACAGGAATTCACTAGGGAATAATTAAGTACCGCTTCTCTTCGACCGTAGTCGTGATAACAGACAGACTTTTTGTAGGCTTGTCTCGAAAACAATTATTCAATATTGAATAAATTAATAAATAAAGAAAATTAATTAATATTATTGACATCTAAAATTCCTAATTCTCGACGTAAATAATTAAAACGATCTTCCGCTAGAGGTTTTATGAAAATGTCAGCCAATTGATTCTGTGTGTCTATGTATACAAGATCTATATCTCCATTTTATTGATGACCTCTAAGAAAATTATGTCGAATCTCGATATGCTTAGTACGAGAATGACATACTGGATTCTTAGTCAAATTAATAGAACTAGTGTTATCACAGAAAATGGGTATGTGTGTGAAATGTAATGCGATAAATTTTTTGCACAACAACTCCTGTGGCGATATACTCAGCCTCAGTTGTGCACAACAACGTCTTGTGGCGATATACTCAGCCTCAGTTGTTGATAATGCGACAGAATTTTGCTTCTTGCTAAACCAAGAGACTAGGGCTTTTCCTAGGAAATGACATGTGTCGCTGGTACTTTTTCTATCCACTTTGCATCCTACAAAATCACCATCAGAATAACCGGTTAGGTCAAACGATGTGGTTTTAGGATACCATAAGCCGACAGAAGAAGTGCCTTTAAGGTATCGAAAGATATGCTTAACTGCACACAGATGTGATTCCTTAGGATTGGCTTGAAAATGTGCACACAAGCAAACACTAAACATAATGTCTGGTCGACTAGCAGTTAAGTACAGTAAGCTACCGATCATACCTCGATACTTACGTATGTCAACGGGTTTGCCTTGTTCATCAATATCAAGCTTGGTTGAAGTGCTAAGTGGTTTAACTGCTTCCAGGTCGAACTTTTTCACATCGCGAGATTTCAAGGGTACCGAGGGTATCCTATATGTCGACGACTGGATCGAGCATATAGAGGAGATCTTCCGTCTCGCGAAGATACCAGCTAGGCTTCAGATAGAAGCAGCGGGCAACCAGATGCAGGACCTTGCCCGCACATGGTACCAGACCGACCCCAGGGTTAGTACACAGGGGCAGACTTTGGAGGCTTTCAAGAAGCTCTTCAAGGAGAAATTCTTCCCCGACACAGCACTTGGCGCCTTGGAGACGCAGTTCGAGAATCTGGTCCAGGGGAACCAGACAGTAGAGGAGTACGCTGGAGAGTTATGCCATCTGGGAAGATTTGTGGAGGGCATAAGAGAGACAGCGAAGGCTAGGAGATTCAGGAAGGGCTGATTAAGGAAGTTAAGTCCTTGACCAAGAGCAATAGAAATGCTACTTTCGAGAAGATTTTGACGGAAGCTATGGCAGCAGAGGACGACCTCGAACTGAAGCTGAAGAGAGGTCGTGATTCATATGGAGCCAGCGGCAGTGGAGGCCCATCCAAGAGGCCCCATTATCAGCAGCAGCATCAGCAGAAGCCGTTCCAGCAGCAGCAGTTCCAGAGTCAGGGTCGTACGCCTTTTCAGCAGAAGGAGATACAGCAGGCGCTAGACATCAGCAAGTCAGCAGTTACACTTTTTGTAAGAAGCCAGGATATGTGTGGTATGAGTGTAGGAAGAGGCCAAGCAAGTACCTCTTTTGTGGTTCAGCGGAGCACCAGCTGAGGGAATGTCCCGTGTCTTTGGGACATAGAGCTCAGGGAGCAGGAGCCAAGGCTCCGGCAGGACAGCAGAAAGGACCATTGCCGATCCAGCAGCAGAAGTTTACCCACACCAGCAGCAGACCAGAGAAGGTCAACAGGGGCGAGCTTTCGCCATGTCAGCCGAGGATGCAGAGGCAGTAGGAGATCTGATAGCAGGTTCTGTTCTTCTCGACTCCTTTCCTACGTTCGCTTTGTTTGATTCAGGGGCTTCCCATATTTTTGTGTCTGTATCTTTTGCTATTAGACACCAGCTTTCTTCGAAACCATTGCCTAGGACTTACAAGATTACGACTGGGGGTGGTATCATCCTCGTCCGTGATGTTTGCAAGGATCGGAGAGTAGTTTTGGGAGGCCGAGAACTGGATGTGTGTCTGCTCGTAATGCTATTACCGAACTACGATATTGTACTCGGTATGGATTGGTTGAGCAGGCACGATGCCAGTATAGATTATCACGGTGGTAGAGTTCTCTTTAGAGTGCCAGGAGAGCCAGAGTTCGAGTTCACGAGACGAGAGACGGACCAGAGCAGCGGAGTCTTCTGCGGAGCTTCAGTAGAGGAGCAGAGCGTGCCACATCCATTGATAGCTGAGTTCATGGATGTATTCTCGGAGAAGTTGCCAGGGTTACCTCCGGACAGAGATGTGGAGTTCTCTATAGATTTGGTGCCCGACACAGAGCCAATATCTCAGCACGTCTATAGAGTGAACAACAACGAACTAGTAGAGTTGAAGAAGCAGGTAGATAAGTTGCTGGACAAAGGCTTCATCCGATCGAGTTCTTCACCATGGGGTGCACCAGTTCCCTTTGTGTCGAAGAAGGATGGGTCAGTACGGATGTGTATCAACTACAGGGATCTTAACAGCCTCACGATCAAGAATAAGTATCCGCTGTTGAGGATCGATGATCTGTTCGATCAGTTGAGCAGAGCGAAGGTATTCTCCAAAATTAATCTGAGGTCAGCTTACCATCAAGTGAAGGTAAAGAAGGAGGACATTCCGAAGACAACATTCAGGATACGGTATGGCCAGTTTGAGTTCATGGTGATGCCGTTTGGGTTAACTAACGCCCCGGTGGTATTCATAAAATTGATAAACAAGGTGTTCCTCCAGTACTTGGACAAGTTCATGGTGGTTTTCATCGACGACATCTTGGTATATTCGAAGACCCCAGAGGAGCACGAGGAGCATCTGAGAGTGGTTTTGGAGACCCTCAGGAAGGAGCAGCTTTACGGTAAGCTTTCGAAGTGTGAGTTCTTTTTGGACCAAGTTGATTTGGGTCATATTATGACCAGAGATGGGATCTCAGTAGACCCGAAGAAGATCAGAACAGTTGAGGCATGAACAGCACCGAGTTCAGTTGCGGAGATCAGGAGCTTTCTAGGATTGGCAGGCTACTATAGGAGGTTCGTTCAGGATTTCTCCTGGATTACAGAGCCATTGACTAGGCTGACCCGGAAGGATGTAGAGTTTATTTTGTCAGAGGAATGTCCGATTGCTTTTGATGAGTTGAAGAAGCGACT
This sequence comes from Iris pallida, assembly GCA_029216955.1. Classification (NCBI taxonomy): domain Eukaryota; kingdom Viridiplantae; phylum Streptophyta; class Magnoliopsida; order Asparagales; family Iridaceae; genus Iris; species Iris pallida. The sequence continues at coordinate 17,457,797 of JANAVB010021599.1, read as the reverse complement.
GACGACAGCCCCGATTTTGATATTGCCATCAGGATCAGGCGGGTTCACTATCTACAGTGATGCCTCATAGAAGGGTCTGGGTTGTGTCTTGCAGCAGCATGGGAATGTGATTGCCTATGCATCTAGACAATTAGAACTACCCTACCCATAATTTGGAGTTGGCGGCAGTTATCTTTGCTCTTAAGTTATGGAAGCACTATCTATACGGAGAGTGTGTGGAGATCTCCACAGACCACAAAAGCTTGAAGTATGTGTTTACACAGAAAGAGCTCAACATGAGGCAGCACAGATGGTTGGAGTTGATCAAGGACTTCGACATTTCCTTGCAGTATCACCCAGGGAAGGCCAACGTGGTTGTCGATACCTTGAGTAGGTATCCGGTAGCTATATTTTTGATGATGGATCGTCACTTGTTAGCAGATTTAGAGAGCTTGGGGATCGAGGTGATTGTGCTAGGAGTTCAGATATAGATGTGGGGCATTCAGATTCAGTCGAACCTGATGGAAAGGATCAAGTCAACTCAGTTCGAGGATGTTACTCTGCGGTGTATCCGAGAGCAGGTTCGAGCAGGATTGGCGGATGATGAGTTTGTTATTACAGATGATGGCGCATTGAGGCACGATTCCAGACTGTATGTGCCTAGTGGAGAACTTCGGGAGCAGGTTATAAAGGAGGCCCATCGCTCTCAGTACTCTATGCATCCAGGTGGCAACAAGATATATATAGATTTAAAGGAGCATGTATGGTGGTATGGGATGAAGTGGGAGGTAGCTCGCTTCGTAGCCAGATGTTTAGTCTGTCAGCAGGTTAAGGCAGAGAGGCAGAGGCTAGGAGGACTGTTACAGCCATTACCCATTTCGGAGTGGAAGTAGGAGCACATCATGATGAACTTTGTTTCTGGATTGCCGCGTACACCAGGAGAAAAAGATACGATTTGGGTCATCGTAGACAAGTTGACCAAATTAGCCTACTTTTTGCCATTTAAGGTGGGTACGTCTAATGAGAGGCTAGTAGAGATGTATATGTAGGACCGATTGTAGGAACGAGTTGTAAAGCGCAATACTCTAGAGGGGGTGAATAGAGTAGGCAGCAAAAATTAACTATTTAAAAATGTTAGTAACAAGATCACATTATATATATATATATATATATATCACATATATGTAAATGAAAAGTAGAGAGTAGAGAGCAAACACAAACACAAGGATGTATACTGGTTTCCCTCTTGTGAGGACTAGTCCAGTCGGAAGAACTCTAGCTTCTAGTTGAATCCACTATGGAAAATCACCACAAGTTTTCATCCGAAGTTCTTGTAACTTCTACAACGTGAGCTTTGATCTGAAGTACTCGACCAACTTCAATTGTGAAGTGTCTATCTTCAATCAAGCCTCTGATTACAATCACTCTGAAACTTCTAGACCTTACCGTACTGGCAAATTGACTAGAGGATTGTAACTGGCTTGGGATTTGAAAATGAATAGCTCAAACACTTTGGAAGAAGTAGTAGGCTTATAGAGAAGAGATATAAAAGTGAATTGGTGTATCAGTGAATTGAAATGATCGAAATTCTTCTCTATTTATAGTTTTTTTAAAGACAGAATTCTGACAGAATTCAGACAGAATTCGGGCAGAACTCTATGAGAAAATCTCGTTGGGATCCGTAACTTTGGGAAGACCAAGTTCAAAAAGAAACGTTCACTAACCGAACTCTGGCCGAGTTCTGTTGGAGTTCTATCAGGGTTTTTGTAAATTGGTTTTTGGGCTTTTTGAAAAGTCAAACAGATAGGAAGTAGTTTGGGCTTTTGTAAGTGGGTTTATTTTCAAAAAAGAAAGGGTATTTTGAAAACATTTTTTGGGTAGCCTATTTGCAGTACGATGCAGTTTACATCGTATTCCTAGACTCAATAAATATGAAAAATACATTGATAAAATAGAAAAACCAAGAGCCCTTTGATGACGCCTTTCTTCAGATATTTAAGCAAACATGAAGACGCCTTTTTCCTTGACGACGGTCGTCCAAAGATAAACAGATTTGGAAATCTGAATACAGTTCGGGGGCTTCGCCCCTGAACTCCTGACGGGGGGCGCTGCCCCCTCGACCCCTGTCCGCTGACCGGGCAGCGGAACCCCCGATGCGAGGCCCCGGATAGGTCGTTAGGCGGTTCAGAGAAATCTTTTTGTATAACGTCGTCTTTGGCCCATCAATAATTCTTTATTGCATGTGTCCTGGTTTGACAAAGCTTGATCATGCTTACTGTATATCTATAAGAACATGTTAGACGAACAAAACAATATGATACAAGCATAGCAATATAATATAGAACATTTAGGACAATGCTAACATTAGGACAATACTAAGTTTAAGTAGCAACATGATAGTGATTACATGAATATTAGTGACGTTATTATGTTAAACTCAATTGATTAGCCATATTCAAAAACATGATATAATCATTGGGCTAACAGTAAATGCGGCAGATTGTTAGGATACACGGAGTTCCGTGGAGCATTGTCTCAGATCGGGATAGTCGTTTTACTTCCCATTTCTGGCGGAGTCTGCAGACTAGTTAGGGCACTCAGCTCAAGTTTAGTACTGCATACCACCCTCAGACGGATGGATAGTCAGAGAGGACTATTCAGACACTCAAGGACATGTTGCGGACTTGTGTCTTGGATTATGTAGGCTCCTGGGAGGATTATTTGCATTTAGTTGAGTTTGCATACAACAACAGCTTCTAAGCCAGCATTGGGATGTCACCATTCGAGGCACTGTACGGGCGTAGATATCGTACACCCTTGTCTTGGGATGACGTTGGAGAGCTAGCTTTATTGGGACCTGAGATGGTTGTTGACATAGCCGAGAAGGTGAAGCTTATCAGGGATCGACTTCGTATGGTGCAAGATAGACAGCGGCATTGGGCCGATAGCCACCGAAGACCTTTACAGTTTGAGGTACAACTTAGACTTAGGATTAGGTTTAGTTTGTTTTGTGATTTTTGTTTTGTTTGATCATGTGATTGTTATAGTTAAGCTTGAGACCATGTTTGTGCTAGGTTAGAGATCTAGTGTTCCTGAGGATATCTCCGATGCGTGGTACTATTCGCTTTGGTGGAGGTGGAAAGCTTAGTCCGCATTTCATCGGACCTTTCGTCATCAGCGGAAGAGTCAGTGACGTGTCGTACAGACTGGACTTGCCTTTTGCATTAGAGGGAGTCCACAATGTATTTCACGTGCCACAGTTGAGATGGTATGTGGAAGATCCCAGCCATGTACTGGACTATTCCGAGATCGAGGTGGGCCCTACTCTTAGTTATCAAGAATAGCCTGTAGAGATTCTGGATCGACGGAAGAAGGTGCTGAGGAAACAGACGATACCCTTGGTTCACGTAGCTTGGAGTCACCACTCTCCAGGTGAGTCTACCTATGAGAGGGAGGACGAGATACGCAAGAAATACCCTTATCTTTTTCTGCCGTAAGGTATGACTTTCTATCCTTCATATCTATTCAGTTTTGTCTTTAATTTTGAGGACAAAATTCTTTTAAGGATGATAGATTTGTCACACCCATTTTTTCTAGTTAAGGGTATTTTGGTAATTGTAAATTTCTTTTCATTATTTTAATATATTATATTATTGGTGTAGATTTTTGGCCTTTTGATAGTATAACCTTGGTGAAACCTAGTCTAGTGTCTCACCATGACTTAGTGACTTAGTTAGCATGGTTAGTTAGTATTAATGAATCCTATTCTAGTTAGTTCAGATTAGAAGCTAGTTAGCATGTTTGATTAGAGGCTAGTTAGAACCCTTTTTAAATAATGAATCATTTTTAATCATAAGAGGAAGCCCAAGCCCAACTATCATAAAACACTAGCCCACTCATGTTGAGGCCGGCCAGGTTAGGTCTAGGGAGCCTATTTAATATCTCATATTGAGAATTCCTTCTCTTTTTCATTTCCTTCTTCTCCTGGCAAAACCCTAAGTAAGTATCCTTCATATTTTTCTTATTTCTTTCTCCTTTTAAACCCTAGTCTCTTGCATTAGGTTCTAATATTTGTATATGAATTATTGATGGTGAGAAAATTCAGAATTGAAGTACATCGGACTTTTGGAGCCGCAAGGAGGATCTTCACATTTGGAGCTTTCTATAGAAAATTTATCTCAATAGGTAATCTCTCCAAAACCCTTTAATTTCATGAATTTTTCCTATACGTGCATCTATCTAGGTGTTCCCTAGCTGTAGGATGAGTTTTGTAGGATTTGACAGTGGTTTGGTGTCCGTATCGGACACGTATCAGTTTCTTTGTGAATGTGTTCGATAAAATGCCCCAAAGGGATTTTTATTCGAAATTTTAAAATCTAATTGAATGGATTTGTAGATCTATACATGGCTTATGGATTTGTGTCACACTGGGGGAAAATTTGTGCTGTGTCCGTGTCCAAATTGGGCACGAACCCGCTCGCACGCGAGCCGCACGTGTGTCCTGCTATTCGGGCACTGTAGCGGATACGATAGGATACGTCGTGACCCCAAAATTGGTAGACACATAGGTCATATCATTAACACGGGGTTTATCAAGTTTTATGAGATTTCATCGAGCGGATCTCGAGAAATCTCACTCGTACTGATTTCAGCCGCACTGTGCGCACGCAAGAAATCGTGTCTGATACGCCTGCGATTCTTCGACACGTGGACACATGGTCGTGTGGCAGGGTGTTGGACACCTAGACCTATTCTAGGTCGACCCTTGTGCACGATCATGAGACATGACATGACCTGTGTCGTGTCCACGAGCCACTGATACGCCCGTACGAGGCAGTGCCTTGGCAGTCCTGTTGTGCATATTAATTTGCGTTTGGATACCTCGTGTCCAATTTTGTGGACACGAGACGAACCCCCCTGACACAAGTACTTAGTACATCACCTCTGTTTGAGATGGAATTAGGTTTTCCATGTGTATTTGAGTTCGAATTTGCATGAATGATGGGTTCCCGATACTTGAAAGAAAAACTGAATTTGAAAATAGTATTTTTATAGTTTTTAAAAATGAATTATTTGTTAATTATGGTTAATTATTAATAATCAATACGTATACATATCTGGAATGATGTTGCATAGATGGAATTTCATATGTATTCATGTTTAGGCTTGTATTTTGGTTTTTGAGTATGTGGGATACTCGTTGTATGGTTGAAACTGAGTTTCAGAACTTTTAATGGTTTTAAACTGCAAATTCATGGTTAGTTGATGATGATTAACATGTATATATGTTAGGGATATATGTTACATAACTGGGTTTATATTGACATGCATGTTTGGGTTGCAAAGGGGGTTTTCTACCATATTGATACTCTGCATTATGAATGACTGATACTTAGGTATCAACTGAATTTTGACACAAATTAGCTTGAATTCAAACTAGAATTTGGGTTGGATTTTATTTGTTAGCAGTTAACTGAGATTTACCCCACACCCTTCATTCACACTCTCTCTATGTCTATATACATATGTGTGTGCATGACTATATATATATGTATGTGTGTGAATCCTTTTCCTTTAATCTTGAATTTTGATTGATTAAATAGAATCTCAGTTTACTGAGAGTGGAGGGTTCCCTTCACCACAGTACACACACACACACACAAGCTTCCTATTACTTGTATTATATACATATATATATATATATATATATTTTTTTTTACACACACACACACACAAGCTTCCTATTACTTGTATTATATACATATATATATATATATATATATATATATATATATATATATATATATTATATATAAAAAAAAATATATATATATTATATATATGTATATATATGTATATATGTATATGTATATGTATATGTATATGTATATATATATATATATATATATATATATATATATATATATATATATATATATATATATACATATACATATACATATATATGTATATATGTATATGTATATGTATATGTATATATATATATATATATATATATATATATATATATATATATATATATATATATATATATATATATATATATATATATATATATATATATATACCCTAATGTCAATATTTGGAATATAAATGTGTATATATATATATGTTATTGTTACTAAAGGATATAGTCTAGGTTTATGAATCAGTTTAGATTGAGCTTATGAGCTTAAATTGGCCGAGTTGACCATCAAGTCGACCAAGTTGACAAAAGTCAACTTTAAGTCAAACTTGATCCAAATCGACTCAAATGATCTTAGAATGACTAGATAATTTGTGTTTGACCTAAAAATTGGTAGATGGACTAGTTGACTTATGGTTGATCAGGTTTGACCAGAGTTGACCAGGTTTAACCAGAGTTGACCAAGAATTGACTTTGACCTAGAAGGACCTAGAAAAATTTAGAATGTATTGTAGACTATTCTTATTTCATGTTAGACATGTTGTGACCTGTGTTGCTCTAAATATGACTCAGATACTCCAGCTCAGACTCATATTCTCATCAGACAGCTAGGATATCAGGCGAGTACATTCTCTGACCGTTTCATACTTGTTAGGAATTATATTCTTGTCATAGTTTAATTTACTTAATGCTGATACGACATTATCATGGATTAGTACTATATGGATCTTTACCTGAGATGTTATTCTCCTCGGGTGCATCGAATACATCGTGTCATGTGCTTTTCACGAACATCATGTATTTTGTGGACTCTTATTATTCATGTATACTCATGTGCTCTCATGTACTCTCATGATCTCATGAGCTTCATGTATAAACTATCATGTATAATAACATAACCTGTCTAGATTCTTGTGTATTGATTAGGGCATAGGGGAGTAGAAATAGTTATGTGAACAATTCCAAAGTAGTGTAATCATGTACAAACTCTTTAGTATAATCATGTGCAAATCAAGCCGTTCACATGTCTATCTTGTACTCTAAATCACATAGTCACTTACAGTTCTCTCTTTCTTTTCATGCTTACTTTTTACACCGTTTCATGTCTCTTAACCTATCACATGCTTTATATTTCCTGTCAAGATATGAACTGCGTGAGATGTATTGTGCTCGTTCCCGTCCTGATTGGACTGTTGAAAATATTACATGTGATGAGGAGGAGTTCTGTCCAACATATTATGGCACAGGCTTAGACGACACCGACGACTTGGACCCTCAGGAGGATCCTACAGTTGCTGAGGACTTGCCTATTGACTAGATTAGATCTCTAGACTATCTTCCCATTAGTTGTCTTATTCATGTACTTTCAGTTTTTGGATATTGATAGATGTTTGTATACTCAGATATTACTCTCATTTGTAGCTGGTTGGAGATTATTCTTTTATGTTATTTTTTCATCTATTCTCTTTATTCTACCTTAGATGCTGTGATTGAGTTGTACCTTATATTGTCCTCCTTTTTGGAGTGTATAACAATGTACATGTATGGTTATTGCTAGATGTTGTGACCTAGGACATCGTTCTACCGCTGACACTGCAGCGTAGGCTGGACGTACCCACTTCACGTGTCCTTACACTGGGTGCGGGCCGTGATAGCTTATGTGCGGGAGAATGGTTGTGCCCTTGTTCCGTCGGCCCATCTTCTTCGACTGGGAAAAAGCGGGTTGGGAGTTGCAGTTAGCACTGTACTTCCCTGGTAGATGTACTGCTCAAGTAGCGGTGTCTTGTTTACTGAAAATGTCAGCAGGAAGGGATGAGTGTGCTGGCATAGCTCCTTTGGTTGTGGTGCTCGGCGCATCGTCTTTTCTTACCTAGACTTGGCTAGTCTTCTTTGGCTTTTGCAGCCGCTTCGAAGGACTCTTGCTGCCTTTAGAGATGAACTCCTCGTACGTATGTTGATTGGGGTATACCACCAGTATCTTCTGGGAGAAATCGAGTTTGCTATCGTCAGATTATGACACAACCTTCTCGTTGGAGGAGAAAGTAGTCCCAGCAGAGTCGCCAACTTGTTTACCATTAAAAAGTATGAAAGAAAACATTTATAAATAACCAATAAAACAGAGTACAATATAGGATCTCAATGGAATCCTTCTAGTATACTGTTGTTGTTATCTGGGAACCGTGGTGATGGAGAGGTGATTCTTTACTCCGTTGTCGATCTGACAACGATCTCGAGCTCTCTGAAGGTCTGCGTTGCTCTGGAAAAGTGATGAGTCAAAGAAGTTTGAATGAAAGAATGATCCTTCTATTTATAGGCAATGGAATGATCCATTTATGCGGGCATATGTGACACACGCATGGATATTTTGCACGTAGGGAGGCCACGTGTCTGACTTTGTTGGGCACACGGATGCTGTGCCAGGAATCTTAAACTAAATCTTTTTGAAACTGCACTGTTAGGCTGCGGAGGAGTTGACATGTAGCAGTTGTTCAGATTCGTTTGTTGCTGAGATCTTGGGTTGTCGGCACCCGTTTGTGGGCAGAACTGAGTCAATGACATGTGGCATGTGCTCATTGCTCAAAGATTCTTGATTTGTTGTAGGATTATTTGCTTAGATGCACCTAGGATCTGGCACATGAGTAGACTTTGGCATATGACTTTTGGGGTCAAAACCAAGTCTGGGTGCATGGCCATAGAGGGCATGTGAAGTTCGAGCGCATGGTCGTGGAGCCGCATGCAAGTGTTTTGTCGGCCACGTGGCGGAGCACAACTGTAACCGACAAAAGAGTAATGATTATGCCTCTTCATTTTCTAAAAAAATTGTCATCATTACTGTCTTCGAGTGGTGTGTTGCTGAATTCTGACATTCAGCATTAAATTCTCTAATGGGTGACGATCTTATATAGGCGTATCGGTTTGTGGGGCGCATGTACTCCTATGCACATCAGTTGCAAAGGGCAAATATCTGAAGAGCGCATTTGTCCGAGAGTCATATCAGTTGTGGGGCGCATCTCCTTTGGTCAAATTTGTTGAGTGTTTCGAAGCTCAATTGAATGACTTTTGACTTAGCTGAATTTTAGATGCCAAGATTCATTGCCATTAATGCTAGGTTCATCGCATTAATTTCGGGGAGAGCTACCACTTGGCGCATGGGTTAAGGTTATGTAGCTCCCCTTCCCAAAATTTTGAAATATTTATTCATTATTTTTATTTTAAATGGTGATTATTAGATTTTATAAATAATTAATTAGTCTATTATTTTATTGTTTGTGGTGATTAATAAATTTTATTATTACTGAATCGATATTCTATTGGATAAATATTTTTATATTATCATATTGATGCAGTTTTGGATAAATATATGTGTATACATTTATAATTCTTTTTCGGCTACACATATACTAATTTTATGTGAATATGTGCATATTATATTTAAGAATATATACTTATATAATATATATAAAGGTGTATCAGAATTATATAAAATAGGTACTTGGAATTATACAAATATTATATATATGTGCATGTATATATACAAGTGTATAAATATATGTGTGTATGAATAAATATATATTAAATAAATGTGTGCGTATATATAAATATATATAATAGTGTATGTGTGTGTGTGTATATATATATATATATATATATATATATATATATATATATATATATAATATATATATATATATATATATATATATAAAAATATGTATATAAATGTAATATATATATATATTTTTATATAAATATGTAAATGTAGTATATATATGTATATAAATGTAATATTTTTTTTATATAAATGTAATATATATATGTATATAAATGTATATATATATATATATATGTATATAAATGTATATGTGTATATATATATATATATGTACGTGTGTGTGTATATACATATATATAATTATTGTATATAGAAATGGAGAAAAAAAGAAATAGTAATAGAAAAGAAATAACAATAGAAAAAGAAATAGCAATAGAAAAAGAAAAAAAAACAAAAAGACAGGCTCGGCCCAGCCGAGCCCAGCCCACACGCGCCCCTCCTATTCCCATAACCGAGCTAAGAATCCCGACCCCCCACGTTCAGTTTATATACGAAAAGAAAGAGAGATCGATCGAGAAAACGCAAACCCTAGCGAATGCCAGCGCCACCCCGACCCTGGGCGGCCGTTCGCCGCCGTCGCTGCCACCACGTGCGGCCAGACCACCGCCGCAACAGGCCGCGCGCGCGCACAGGCGGGATAGCACTGAACAGTTGAGAGCGAGGTACGTTTTTCATCGTCAGATTTCTCTCCATATATTCAACAGATTTCGGTTCCGTAAAACCCTATGGTATGCCCATATGACCATCTAGGACCCCCGTCAGTTAGTTCTTATTGAACTTAGTGGTATTCGATGAGAAATCATCGCGAACATAGAGGAAAACCTGCTCGAAAACAGAGCATATAGCAGTACAATCATCCATGTTGGAGGTCGTTTTCGATCGATCTAAGGTCATATTAGAAATTCTAATTGAACATGTTTTTAGACAACATATAGGGGATCAGATACTATTTTGTAGTTCTGAATTTCATAAACCATGTACAGTTTAAACCATTCTTGAAAATTCAGAAAAACCTGATTTTAAAACAGTAGAAAACTTGAAAAACTCATCCACACGACGTGCGTCCCGCCAATCCGGGCGACATGGTCGCGAACCGAAGCCATCAAAAGGTGAGTAACGACTTCTTGGTCGTGTGGGCTTTGACGGAATTCAAATTGGTCGCGTGTGCGCGACGAATTTGATGCGTATCCGTCAAAATTCACCGTATCGGCCTCTGTGCAAGTTTTTCCAATTACTTCGTGCACGCTCGCCAGATCGAGACAAAACTTACGCCAACAGGACCATATCATTTTTCTGGTCTTGTATGCCAAGTTTGGTCCAATTCTGAGACAGTTGAATCGGAACGCCGTTTTGCGGACCCCACGGTCCGACTCAACGGGCGATTTTATGTACAACCCACCGAAATCTAAATTTGAACATACGGTTGGGTTCATATCGGAAAACCGGACCTGTTGACATGTATTTTGACGACTTTAGAGACCATTGACTCTGGCATGCTTTTCGGTGTAAAGCGGGTCCAACGGCGGACATCTTTTTGCCCGAAATTACCGTTTTGCCCCTGTGTCCAGAATTGGACTTAAAGACAGGCAATCCTAGCTAATTTGACTATTCTGAGAATGTTGGTTCTGTTTATTTTAGCATCTAGAGACTTCTGCATGTGTTGACTGATTGTGGCTCATTGAGTGATATAGTATTATTGGTTTCACCAGCTAAGGACCTCAGGCAAGTGCACTTTCTGATTGCTTTCGATTTATAGTAGTCTTTTCATTTCATGTCTATACATATATCTTGCTGCTTGTTAACACGCTCGTCACACGGAGTAGTCGGGAGGGGAAATATTTTAGTATACATGTGGACTACCCGGAACTATCCTATTTGTCTAATCTTGAATGATAGCAGCTGCACACGACACGTGCGGTGTGCCGTATTACCCCCTAGCCGTTCACATATTGAAAATGATATTTCACACCACATAGGTAGATGTCTTTTATTTTTCCTTTACTTCTCTATCGTGCTATGTCATCAGTTATCTTCCAGTTTTTATCTCTCATATGTTATTTTCATGTCTTGTTAATTCTATTGTGTTTTTGCATTGCCATCGGTTTGTGTACTTGTTCAATTCCTGACTGGAAACCAACATTTTTTAGGTTTAGCCGCGATCACTCTTAGCACTGGGAAGGCATGGGTATGCTGAGGCCGACCTAGATAGTGAAACTAGTTGTCATTTTCATTAATTGTGAGAACTTTGTATTTTCTTTTAAATATAAATCTTGTAAATATTGTAATAAACTTAGAAATGTGAATGAGCAGCAAATATTATATCTTGTGATTTTGAGCATTTATTTCTTGCGGGCTTGACAACGTTCTACCTCCGACTCTGCGGCGTAGGCTGGCTTGGACACGTCTCGTATCCGAAAAGCGGGTGCGGGTCGTGACAAGTTTTTGTGGTGGCCCATGCAGGTCGTATTTTCGTAAAAGATTGCAAACTCGTGATGGTACTTAAGTCAGTCATACCATTGCGAGCCTGCGCCTAGGGAATGCTCATTCACAATTAGGATTAAAATAATTTAGGAGAATGACTAGGATTAGGAGTCCATTGTTCAAATTGACCGTGGGTAGTTAAGGTTGTTGGATAGGCCATGTAATTTAGAATTATTAAATTCAGATAGCTTGCTAGATCCCTATAGACACACTATTGCTTTTGATGTGATGATGTGATCCAACGTGGGCATACTACTCACTTGATTAGTTAGGCTTTCCAGAATTAAGGCTATAATCTTGATAACCTGTTCAATTTTCTTTTGCTCTATGTAGATATAATTTTTTTATCATCAGTTAGAATTGTCTGCTTTAAATTCTATTTTGCTGTAAGTAACTGGTTTATAATTTCTGATTCTGCTATTCATATACAAACCTCGAGGTAGAATTGGTTCAAGGTTTTCCCCTCAACTATTTGAAATATATATGAGATAAATGTTAGGATGTTCTTATTTTTCTTGTCTTTAGTTATTTCCTCCCCGATCAATATATTACTTTAAAGATTGAGACTTGTAGACATATATTTACACTTTCTGTCATAGCTAATTGGGTTGAACCCCTAGCAACTCCTTAAAGTCCTAGGAATATAGTTGGAATAGTTTTAACGATTACAACGACCAGCCAGCAGCGCACTGGCGAGGCATAACCCACAGAATTGAAATCATTTCGAAGAATCATAGTCTATGGAACATTGCTAAAACTATGTTCTCGTTGACCTCTTTAGATCTTAGATACCCTTGTGTCAATATAAGGTAGAGTACCTGATAACATATCGCCTCTGAATCACGAAACCAAGAGTTTGTCACAGCCAGATTATATGGGCGAGGCATAATTCTCGATAAAATGATTTTTAGACGTGATCACAAGATTAGGATACTATAGAGGATAGGAGATGCCCTGTATGTCCCTTAGGACCCAATGCCAATACTAGTGGAAGCTCTGTAAGTGGTAGCATGCCTCTCAACTTAGCCTTATATGGTCCTTGTGACCTATTAACGAGGTAATTGACTGACACTAACAGGTATACTAGAATATAGAGTTCAGAAGTCCATAACCCATTAGTCGACTAAAGCCTTATGGGTAAGAAGATAGTAGGATTGACTGTATAAGCAATAACACCAGGTAAGGTTTTGATTTTCCCAAAACTCAAACTACTTTTTCCTCCTTTCAAAAAAAAATCTCGCATATTTATATTCTGACTCTCTTGACCAATGCTTCCAGTACGGCCTAGTTTTTGCAAGCTTACTCTTTTATCGAGCTTGATTCGAGACATATATTTATTGGGGACGCCCGCTAATATATTGTCTAATCAGAATCATTGTATTATAGTCTGATCAACCATGATGCATTTGGTTCGCTCTTATTTAATTACACTACGTGGAATGAGATATAGAGGTATCTAGGATCTCATCCGCGACTGCCTTGATAATCCCTCTTGAAATAATACATTTGCCTTTGAATCACGTAATTGTATTCAGTGAAATCTCTCTTGGACTCTTTATTGTTTTTATCTTTCACTGATTGGAAAAACGAAAGCACGTAATTGATAGATAGATACAGAGTGTCCCCCATGGCTATGATAGTTGTATACACAATTATAGCTACCATCGGCCAGCTCTGTGGCTAGAACCTTGCCTTGAGTTACTCGTCCTCCCTTCAACAATAAACCTACTATCATGATCTTCTAGTCATTGGAGTCAGAGAATGATTAGGATCTTCCCTAGATCAAATACCAACCTAGGAGACTGGTTATTCGCAAGAGACCAAATATCGAGAGCCTCTAATCATTTGTTTGAAGCTTGGTTTAACTAGAACCCTTGTGACAATAGTCTGGCAGGTTTAACAAATAGAAATGCACGAATCAGTTGTTAGAAATCCCTTTATATGACGTGCCTTAGAGCTGGTTACCCCGTCGATAACTCTTGTACACTATGGATGTGTATGTTCCTCTATTTTATCGACCATGTATTATTGTACACCTTCGTTTCTCATTTATTGAGGAATGATCCTTGACTTGACTTACATCTACCATACTTCGTTATGCCGTGCCTTATTCTCTATTAACAAGAGTCGAGGTACAGTATCCGGATTTTGGGAACCCTCTAACCTCATTATTCCTAAAACCCTGTCCTAGCTTCTAAGGTGGGTAGGCTGTAAGCCTTCTAAAATTTTTAGAATATACCCGGATTACCGAGTGATTAGAATAACTTCCATTAGGATGATGATTAGTGCCCTTGGACTCCCACTTTTCATTTAGATCATTTTGTGTCCCAGGCCGTGTCATTAATATTCGGAGCACGAGGCTAGTTGTTACCTTCCAACAAATTTCACATGCAAGATCTAGACGAGTCCACCTTCATCTAGGTATATCATGTCCCATTCAAATACGTCCCCTTGTACTCTATTTTTGTGCTACGACTTTCAGGTTAAAAAGGATTAGCCGTAACCCTTACCGTAATACCGGTGTACCTCCTGACTCCCATTAGAGCCTCAACCTCGACTCAATTCCTTCGACCCAATATATGGTTGGTGATCTACTCAAAGCCCACTACGCACATGCCACTAAGTGTGCCACCCAATCGAGGCCTCAAGTGCTACTTAAACACAAAAGTCACTGAAGGCGCATTTTGGGGCTTTATGGACCTAGCTAACCAACCCGACCAGCAACTAGCTCAATCACTTGGAAGGAATCCTATTCTAGGATACCCTAACCTTGTAGACATAGTTTTATCATAGGGATCTTGTCCAGCCAATATAGATTGAAGTCCAAGGTTCATCCAACCAACGATTGATGTCCAATTAGGGAACCCATCAAAACCCAATGAAACCCATCCATGCAAACCACCATATTTTGACTATAGAACTGAACTAGTTGAAGTAGGTCCCTATACCTATTACGTAGTCTCCATCTCTTAGAACGTGCATTCATTCGTAACCCTTATTCCATCTACCTAGAAGTCGCGATACGATCTTGTATTGCACTTATACCCTTGCTCGTGTGTTTAAATAACCATAGAAGAGATCACAATCTTGATTTCTCAAATTCCATTCCATTTTGGAACATTGTTTAGAATTTTGAGAATGGAACTTTTGTATTGTACAGATTGCAAGCTCTCCTAAAGAACGAACGATTCTTAGATTTGGCCAATGACTGTTTGTAAAAACAAAAGTATGAAACTTTATTGATACAAACTTTGTAAAGATTACAAGAATTCTAGGAAAGGTACAACTGTAGGAATCCAATCTAGAAGACGATTGCTTTATCCCTTGGACGATGTGAACTTTGAAGACGATAGCCTCGAAAGTTGAAGTTGAAGGCAAAAGCCTCAGAAGAATGCAGCAGCACTTGGGCAAGAACTCCTGAACTCTCTGATATTTCTGAACTTTATGTCTGATCCCATTGAATGAAGACTTGAAACTCTATTTATAGAGTTTGGAAATAACTAACTTTTAGTTATTCTGGATGGCGCAAGTTGGATTGCGCATGGATTGGATGGCGCAGCATCAGACTGCGCAGGCAGTTGTTGGATCGTGGGCCAACTGTCTTGGACACATGGCATCTTTTGATTGAATTGTGTATGATCGTGTGCAGACGGTTACAACATAATGAGCTATTGATGGCATGAATGCCACGTGTACTTTTGTCAGTTTTCATAATGAAGTGCGCCACATGAATGGCGCTGACATTGGATTGTGCTAGGATGGACCCGCGCTGAGTTGGTTTGCGCCAGAATGGACCGTACAACAGATAGGCTGGCAGATTGCGCTGCATGTACAGCTGTCCTCGAGCGCTGTGCGGCATAATAAATGAACAGTCTCCTCGTTCTTTGTGCTGTCAGTTGTCAGAAGATTTGATTTTGTCAGATAATGATGACTTCTGCCACGTCAGCCTGCGCACTTGAGAGTTTGCGCAGTCTGGTGTGCGCAATCTGAATGATGCGCAATCTGACGTCTGTGCAGTTCATTTGACAGTTGTATTTCTTGATTTTCATGATTTTGTTGATGGGTGCAACTTGATTTTTTAGGACCTACAAGACCCCCTTCAAAGTTTTCGAAAGTTGAACTTATTCAAAATTTCGAAATACTTTGAATTTGAATTTTTAATCAAGTTGCGCATGTGTTGAGCTATTTGCGCAATCGGATGCATCAGCCCTACTTTTTTGGCACAATCTGTGGCGGCCGTTTGTTCTTTGAAAAACTATAAATAGTTCTCTCGATCCTTCAAATTATTCTTTACTTGCTTTCATTATGTTTGAGAGAAAGAAACCCCGAGCCTACTCCTCTTTTCTTCTCCGTCGAACTCCATGGCCCCCAAGCGTTCCTCTGCCGTCGCCAAGGGCAAGGCCCCTGCCGAGTCTTCGGCTAGGGTTGTGCCTCGTCTTTCGCATCACGAAGCTGCGCACCCTGCTGTGCTAGGTAGATAACCTGATCAAAAGCTCTTTTTAGGGTTTTTCGACTTCATTGATCTTCAAAATCCATCTCTTTTTAGAGATGTGATCATACTGCGCCACCCTTTTTGGGGTTTTGGTTGCACAAACTAGTTATTCTTCATTTTTATGAAGAGTATCTTCTTGCGCAATTGGTTGAACTGTGCTGGCAAAAATCAGCACAATCTGCTGATTTGCGCAAGCTTGTCAGCGCAATCTGATGCTGGCACAAACTGATGGTTGCGCAATCTGATGGTTGCACAATTTGATGGTTACGCAATTTGATGGTTGCGTAATCTGATGACAGAATCTCTGGCTTGACTTGTACTAATTTGTGATTTTTTCTGTTTGATGCAGTTGATACCAGAGATGATCCGAATTATGAACTCTTCACAGGAACTTTAGCTGAGCCAGAATACAAAGAGGACTTATCCCATGTACTCTTCCCCTAGTATGCCCTTCCATCATCTCGCCAAGCTATCCTGATAACACAGGATAATGAAACTTTGCTAAGTCTGATAAACGGACAGCCTTTACAGACAGCTGATGCCGTCACCCACAGAAAACCTATGTTCCTGTTTGGTGAAGCGATTGATAAAAGTTCTCAACCAAGACCACGTGTTGAGCAGAGAACTTTCCAAAGGAAGGATAGATTGGTCTTGTTACCAGATATTGCCAGATGTCTTCCTTTGGCACGATATGCTCATGCCATCCATCCCAGGAGGATGGAATGGGACATCACTCCTCTTCAACATGCTCGGACAGGGAAAATCTGCGTCAAGAAGGATCCGAAAAATAGAGATATGTTCTATAGTTCTTCTGAGCGACACAGTACTTTACTCAGAGGACTGAAACCAGGGTGCATCCCTCCGGAGAATTCTTCTCTGTTGTTGCCTGTGAGGACTCCCATATTTGCAAATGAGTACGCAAAGGCTGAAGGCAGTTATCCGGATCAAGACATCCGGTTGACAGGTCTGGTAAACCCAGACATTAAAAGATGGAGCTGTATATCCAACTGGATACTGGTCCAGTTTGAAGATAAACTCAGAGAGATCGAATTGTATCATGCGGTACATGCTACCGTATATGGCTTCTACCCGAATCCTCAGTTCTTGGCACTGGCAGAGAGGTATAACTACAGGACATGGACGTTCATGACGCCCTGCGGAGAAATGGGATTGGCCCTCCACGAGATGAAGTATATCTCGTATTTACCAATGGCAGACTCTCCTTATGAGGAGTACGTTCCACTAACGACGAATTAGATAGACTTCGTTGAGAGAATTCGAAGATGGTGGAAGTCTTCGATGAGTTGCTATGCCATTACAACATATGCTCTCTCTACTACAAAAGTGGCTCGTCTGGCACATGTTATTCTTCAAAATAGTTGACTTCTTTTTCTCAACCATATTGAGAAAAAGACAAAAGATCACGATTCGTGCAATCCAGATTTCTTCCAACCTCTCAGCAATAGTGAAGTGATAAAACTGATGGAGGAAAATAAGAGAATGGATGTCAAAGTCAATGAGGATCATCAATATCCTCCCTTAAGGGGGAGATTTTTTTGAGAGCTTTGTAAGAATGGGCTACAGGTCTATGTCTAAAGAAGCCCAGCTAGCAGGATTTCTGACGTACTGGCTCTGCCGTTTCGTCATGCCTGGGGCAAGTGCTGTAGACCGCTTTCACCGCGGTGTCCTTTTTGCTGCTGTCCGGTTAGTCTTCGGCTACCAGATGGATCTACTATCAGCGATGACTTGCAGAATAAATACAGATCTTCGTATGTATGTAGATTCCATGCTCAGGGGTAAGTGTGATAAGGGCAATTTCCCCAGACTGGAATTACCTTACGCTTACTTATTCGGATGGTTACTCCTGTACCATCCATCTTTGATGAATCCTGCCATGGGAGCAGTGGGCGGCAGTTTTCTGTGCAGATTCTCACAGAGCCGGTAGATTTATACTAGTCTGAGGGACTGCAGACGCACTTTGAATCTCGGCAGAGGATGAAATTTTCTTTGCTCTCCCCCTCCAGCGGGTTATGAGTTCATGGCACCAAATATGGTCGACCTTGGAAGGCAACCAATAGGTCGAATAACTTTTGAATGGTTGAAGGCGATCAGACCATTACATCTGGTATACAGATTTGAGGAGGAATGCTACTTGGAACCATATTTGTCGAGTCGCTTTGCTCGTCAGTTCGGATATGACCAGTTCCATGTGGGCAATACAATAACTTGCTTACAAGAAAAGGGATACTTGATCGACGGTGCCAGAGCGTGGGCTTACTATAATGCTCGAGACACAAAGACAGTATTCTCGATGCCACACAAGAATAATAATGGTCCAAGAATGCTGTATACATATTCACAGTTTTACACTGCTGCGAACACTTTTGCCGAAAACTATAGCCTCGTTGATAGTTTTGCAACGACAAATCGTCTGAAGAAAGGAGCGACTGACACATTGGCTCCTAATAATGATGAGGAACATGAACCAGTGGATGATCCATTGGAAGCTTCCAGGGACGCCAATTTCCCTGAGGAAGTCAACCAACCATTAAAGGTTTCTTTGAAGGTTGTTAAATCTCCGATCAAGGAGAAGAAGAGAAGGAGAGAAGAGCCTTCTGCCCCTGTTGCGAAGAAGAAATTAGTCTTGGAACATTCTTCAGAGAAAGTTACTACAAGATCCCAATCTCGGCAGCTGGCCAAGATAACCCGAGATGAAGCAGCTACACCAACCTCCGTTCAGAAACAGACTAAGGTAATAACTATAGAGAGCCCTGAGAGGCCTCTTCATAGAACAAAGAAGCTGGCTCATCGAAGAAGAAAAAGAACAGTGTCTCCTCCTAGGCAAGTCTTGTCTTCTATAGTGGTGAACGCTGCAGCGGGAATCACCATGTCATCTCCCACTCCTGTTTCTGAGTCTGGGCATAGAACTCCTAGTCCAGAACAGAGAGAGGAGATCGAGCAGAGGGAAAAGCTGGACCAGAGAAATGAGGCCGAAGAGCCCAGAGACAATATTGTAGAAGAAGAGCATGCCGCTGTACGATCTCCTTCACCTTCTGCGGAGACTACACAACCTCCTCTTACACCGAGAACAATCCGCGAGAAGGAGGATCATGAAATGATTGACGTATTAAATGACTGCGACTTCGGCTCACATGAGGATTATATTGATCAAACTGCTGCAACTGTCAGTGGGGAGGCACCGGAGGAAGATAAAAATGAGGAGATCTCTTCATCTGAGGACATTAATGAAACACAAGACCCTGAAGGGGATGCTGAAGAGCATATGTCTCCTGTAGCTGTTGATGACACCTTAAATCCTGAAGAGGATGTTGAGGTACAAATATTTCCAAAGGTGTTGATGACACTTTAGATCCTGAAAATGATGTTGAAGTGCAAACATCTCCGGAAAGGATAGCAGATAAAGAAACGGCTTTGGGGGAAACTCCCGCTGTTGATCTTCAAGGTATAAAATAAAATTAGCAATCTTCTTTAAATAGATTGATAGCTGATATCTTTATTTGTATTCCATACAGAAATCGAATCTTCTCCAGCACCTCCAGTGTGCATGGACATAGTGCTTGCGACGACGATTGCTAGTAGCAGTCATCATTTATCCTGTGGCTCTGAAGCAGGAAGTAGTCAGGCAGTAGTGTCTGAGGCTACTTCTGCTCAGCTAGAATCTGTCCCAACAGACGATTAGCCTGTTGCTGGATCAAACCATGGTAAGACTGTTTTTATTTTTGATCTTCTTTGACAATAGTAAATGACAGGAAAAATGACAATATTTAATTTTACAGAGGAACAACCAGGAGGGGCAACCAGCTCTACTTTAGTTCCATTATTCAAAGAGCCCTCTGTTCAAATACAAGAAGCTGAACAACCTGCCGCCTCGTCATCAACAGGAGTAGCTGCGACTCCTGGTGCTCTGGCAACTAATCAGTTTGTCATCCAATCATTCACCAAATGCTTTTTTGAGTCCTTGGGGCCTCTGATCACTAGAGTGATGGAAAAAGAAGACGCTGATTTTTACACGGTTAGAGGTCTGACCTCTTTCTTAGTAAATGCTATCCGGGAACAAGGTGACGAGCCTCAGGCCACTTTCCTTGACCATATATTAAATGAGCTGGAGACTTTAATAAAGAACTATAAAGAGCTCAATAAAGGGGAAATAGAACCTTTAGTTCAGGCAGAATTTGAACAGATGGCTCAAGCAGCCGCAGTTGAAAGAGTAAATTTCTAGAATCTCTTGGATGCTTTTTCTACTAAATCTGCTGAATACAATTCCAAGGTGGAATCGGTGACCTCGACTGCTGAAAGAAAAGAGAGAAGAATTGCTGAATTGAGAGCGGAGATTGCCCGCCTCCAAGAAGAAGTAGAAGATGAGGTTACCGAGCATCAGACTGCAATCCAACAACTCAATGCTCTAACTCAAGAAAGAGACGAATATGTGGTAGCTCATAATGCTGAAATCACCCACCGAATAGTAACCATGCCCACTTTCAATGAAGAGTCTGGGATGGAAGAGGCCAGAAGGAGAGTGATAGCATCTCGCGAAGAGCGTCGCAACTTCTGAAGCAACAAATTGCCAATCTGATGTCACCTTCGTCTTAATAGAAAGAACATCTTGTATCTTCTTGTTTTTCTTTATGATATGTATGTTTTTGTAATGTCTTAAATTTCAATCAATAAAAAGACATTTTATTGTGGTTATATTATTTATTGCATATCTTGTTCAGATATAAATAATAGCGATAGAAAATATATTCAGAGGTACATGACATGATATATTTTTTGATTTAGAAAATAATTATATTTATTATATCTGCTCAGAGGTAATATGGACATGGCAGAATATAATTTATCGAATATCATTATTTCAGTAGACAACTCAATCAGGGATGACAAGTTGCTGATGTGAATGATGAACGATAATGAATCGTCAAAAAAAATGTGTGAACGAAATAAATCGTCAGGATGAACGGGTGGACCGTCGTATGAGTTGAATGAACGGATGAATCGCCAAATGATGGTAATGAACGGGCGAACCGTCAAATGATGGTAATGAATGGGCGAACCGTCAAATGGTGATAACGAACGGGTGAACCGTCGGATGGATGTAATGAACGGTTGAACCATCGGATGATGGTAATGAACGGACGAACCATCAAATGATGGTAACGAACGGGTGAACCGTCGGATGGATATAATGAACGGTTGAACCGTCGGATGATGGTAATGAACGGACGAACCATCAAATGATGGTAATGAACGGGCGAACCATCAGATGATAATGAACGGATGAACCGTCGGTTGATAATGAACGGGCGAGCCGTCAGATGATAATGTGTCGCTTATTTGGAGAATCTCTGCCTATAAATAGAACAAAAATCTGAAAGGAATGATTATTTCTACTTTTCAACATAAAGATGTCGTCTGGAGATGCATACAAGAAGGCTGAACTCGCCCCGAAGATTGAAGCGGGCACTGAAGAACGTCCAGCCGAACTAGTCCAGCCAAAGCAGGCAGGAGCAAGCGAAGGTTCGTCTGCACCTAAGCCACCGTGGGATATCCTGGATTTCCTGCTTGAACCAGGAAAGACTGAAGAAGAAGAGGCCATGAGGATGGCTGCTTGCAAGTTCCTGGTGGGTTCCAGCAAGGATGTTATCGGCTCTTTTGCTGATTATGTCTTTGATAAGAACGACAGTAGTCCGCGCCCCAATATTGAGAAGGATGATAGTGACCTTCCTTAATATCATGTACTATCATTTATGATGAAATAAAACTCAAACTTTATTTATGAAATGTCTGATCATATTTACATGAAATCTCTGTTACATTTATACATAGTACTTCTTGAGGAATTTTCCATTGATAGGCATCTTTGCAACTCGACCGTCTAACTCTGAAAGTTGATAGGCTCCATTTGAAAAGACTTTGCTAATAATATAAGGACCTTCCCACTTCGCGTCGAACTTGCCTTTGCTCATGTGAGTCATAGTCATAGGACGTCTGACTGTTAGAACAAGTTCTCCTTGCTAAAAGGCTCTGACTTTAACTTTGCGGTTGAAAGTCTTTGAGATGCGAGCTTGATATAACTCAATATGTTGTTGAGCCAATAGCCGCTTTTCGTCAAGCGCTTCTAATTCTTGAAGTCGAAGAAGATCGTTGTTCTCTGTAGTGAGCTCATTGGCGATAGCAATCCTTAAGGACGGGATTTGAAGTTCTAGGGGAAGAACTGCTACACAGCCATACACCAAAGAGAAGGGTGTAAAACCTGTAGGGTTACGGACCGTAGTACGGTAGGCCCAAAGACATTCACCAAGCTTTTCACTCCAGTTCCGTTTATTAGTAGATACAAACTTCTTGAGGAGCTTGATGATAGTTTTGTTGAAGGCTTCAGCCAAGCCATTAGCGGCAGGATTATAAGCTGTAGAAGCAACATTGTCAATCCGGTGATCATCGCAGAATCTTGTGAACTTCTGACTGATGAATTATGGTCCATTGTCATGAATGATCCTTCGAGGTACACCAAATCTGTAGATGACATGGTGTTTGACGAAGTTGATGACACTGCTGGTTTTGACTTCAGCCAAAGGTATAGCTTCAGCCCACTTAGAGAAGTAATCGGTTATTGCTAATATAAACCGATGTCCTCTAGAAGAAGGAGGATTGATGGGACCTATAATGTCTATGCCCCAAGCTTCAAAAGGCCAAGAAGCAGCAGTCAAATGTAGGAATTATGAAGGCTGGTGAATGAAATCGGCATAGATTTGACAAGCACGACATTTCCTTGTATATTCGATGGCATCTGATACCATAGAGGGCCAGTAGTAACCCATTCATCGGATGCGATCCTGTAACTTAGGACCGGGTTGATGTGCTCCGCAAACGCCATCATGAGCTTCGTGCAGTACTTGCTTTGCTTCATCACCAGCAAGACAGCGCAAGAGAAGACCGTCATAAGTCCGCCGATAGAGAGTTTTGGTGGTTTGATTGTAATAGAATCGTAGAGACCGCCGACAAATACTCATAGCCTCCTTAGGATCTTCGGAGAGTATATCGTGAACCACGAAATCAATGAAAGGAGTTCTCCAATCGTCGTCAATAACATTGACTTCAGTAAGATTACTGAACTCAATATTATGATTGTTTTCGACACAAAATAATTCCCGATTAGAGATGACCACCACCTGTTGTCTCTTGATAGGGATGGCTAAGACATCTGCAAGGTTGGCCAAGGCATCTGCTTCGATATTGCAAGCTCGGCGAACATAGTCGATGAAGAAAGCTTTGAATGATATAGCCATGTTGATTGCCGCTTCATGATAAGGCACCAGATCTTGATGGCAAACTTCATAGGTTCCTCTAACCTGGTTGACAACCAACTTGGAGTCGCTGTAGACTTCGAGATATTCAACATCCAGTTGTCTAGCTAACTGAAGGCCGATCAGTAAAGCGTTGTACTCCGCTATATTGTTGGAGCATGGTTTATCCAGAGAGTAAGCTCTTTGGATAGTTGACCCATCTGGAGAAACGAGAACAACTCCGACTCCTGCTACAATGGCACCATTTGGTCCGATTTTGGATGCACCGTCAAAGAACAGACGCCAAGTAGGAAATTCTTCAGAAATCATATTTGATTCTAATGTTTTATCTGGAATTTCATCATAAAGCTTGGATGTTTCTGGCACGGGATGAGCCGCCAAGAAATCTGCCAGTGCTTGACCTTTGACAGACTTTTGTGGAACATATACCACGTCATATTGAGCTAACAGGATGGCCCATGTAGCCAGTCAAGAATTGAGTGTGCTAGGCTTCTTCATGAGTACCCGAAGCGGATTAACTCGGGATATGACATGAATAGTTTGGCCAATGATGTAATTCTGAGTCTTTTGAACAGCGAACATAAGAGCTAGGCATTCTTTTTTGACCGGACTATAACGGTGTTCAGCACCAATCATAGTACGACTGAGATAATAGATGGCCTATTCATGACCTTCTTTGTTCTTTTGGGCAAGTAAAGCACCCAATGAATGATCCATAGCACGGACATACATTAAGAATGGTATGCCCGAGATTGGTGGCACCAAGACTGGTGGGTTCATGAGGTACCGTTTGATGTCGTCGAATGCTTTTTGACATTCTTCAGTCCAAATGAAAGAGACACCTTTTTTCATTAGTTGAGTGAATGGTCTGTAGCATCCAGACAAGTTCGAAATAAATCTCCTGATGTACGCAAGACGACCTTAGAATTCTCGTAGCTCTTTTAGGTTGCGTGGAGGACACATCTCTTGAATAGATTTGATCTTCTCGGGATCCACGTGTATACCCTTAGAGGTAATGACGAAGCCGAGAAACTTGCCACTAAAGACACCCAAGAATGACTTGGTAGGATTCATTTTGAGTTTATGTTGGCGCATGAGATTGAAGATTGTTCTCAAGTCTTGGATATGATCTTCCTTTAGACGAATTTTGACGGTGATATCGTCAACATAGCATTCGACTGTCTTGCGAAGATGATCTCGAAAGATGGTACTCATGGCTCGTTGGTAGGTTGCACCAGCATTCTTGAGACCAAATGGCATCACAGTATAGCAGTAAACTCCGTGAGGAGTGCGAAAAGAAGTATGTTTTTCATCTTCAGGATTCATCCGAATCTGATTGTATCTGGAGAATCCATCCATAAAGGATATTCGCTCGAACCCACAGGTATTGTCAATCATGACGTCTGTGATAGGAAGAGGAAATTCGTCTTTTGGACATGCTTCATTAAGATCCCGAAAGTCGATGCAGACTCGAACTTTGCCGATTTTCTTCAGGACTGGAACAACATTAGCCACCCAATCTGGATGTTGTTCTTCTCGAATAAAGCCACAAGCGATGAGCTT
This sequence comes from Iris pallida, assembly GCA_029216955.1. Classification (NCBI taxonomy): domain Eukaryota; kingdom Viridiplantae; phylum Streptophyta; class Magnoliopsida; order Asparagales; family Iridaceae; genus Iris; species Iris pallida. Next base: position 17,432,418 of record JANAVB010021599.1, on the reverse strand, counting down.
CTTGACTTCATCATCGATCGCATCCATCATTTCTGGTTTAAAGCGTCGCTGTTGCTGCTTGACTGGTTTTGCATTGGATAAAATGTTCAGTTTGTGAGTAGCAACTTTGGGATCTAGACCGGACATGTCTTCATAGCTCCAGGCAAAGACATCAATATATTCTTTGATAAGAAGAATCAACTCTTGTTTATCTGCTTCTGGAAGATTCTTGCTGATGAATATTGGACGAGGTGACCCGTTCTCTCCTACATCAATTTGAACCAATTGATCTTCAGTAGGAGGTTCTCGCTGTTCGAATCGGAGTTCCCATTGATTATCCATTCGTTGAGCCCAAGGATCTATTTCGGGACTTTCTTCAATGTCCTCGTCATAGCCTTTTGGAAGTTCAGCAGAGACCATGTTGGAAGATACGACCAGCCGATGGACTTCACCAACACTGGTATCAAAATCCCATGATCTGGAGTCAGAAGAATTAGAACGTTCTTCACTATCAGAGTCGGAGACTGCTGGGGATAGCATCGGAGGAGAAGCATATCCCAGACCTCTTTTGGTCTTGCTGTAGTACATCTCTGATTTTCCTTCTGGAACAGTTGTACGGATAGGAGTTCGTCTACCCTTGCCGTAGTTGAGGCCACTTTTGAAGTCATAACCCATTTTTCGGATGATGTCTTTTGATTGTTGACTGTAACGTCGAAATTGGAGATGTCCTGTATCGTTACTTTTGCTATCATCCGTATAACTGAATTGTTGTTTCGGTCCTTTACTAAAAAGTATTGGACTCTCGTCTTTCTTTCGAAAAGGAACAATACGATATGAATCTTTTGGATCTTCAAATGAGACTTCTGTTTGAAAAGATTGTACAACTCCCATTGTAAATGATCGAAAGTATCTAACATATCCAAATAGCATTTAGTATGATAAATGACATCAGTATACTGGAAAGTAGATGCTTTTTCATTGATCTGTACATTCGTATTTACAGCAGGACCTTTAGCCTTAGCAGGCTTGGTCAGATTGATTATAAGAGGGGGAGAAGAAGAACGTGGAGGAAGATTGGCCTTGTTACGACGGAGGTCGTTAACAAGTGGCTCAAAGGAGGTGAGCTCCCTTTTATCCTTGTTATGAGTTAGATCAATAACAAGTGGCTCAGAAGAAGTGAGCTGCTTTTTGTCCTTGTTACGACGTAAGTCGATAACAAGTGGCTCAGAAGAGGTGAGCTCCCTTTTATTATCATCCATCGGTTGTTTCTGGACTGGCAAGTGAATGGCCAGTGGCTTAGAGGACTGAGGATGAGAGACTCACCCTTTAACAGGTATGATAAGGGTGTCTTTAGGCACTGCTTCTTGCTCTTCTTCAGTATCCAGAGATAACACCACCTTCATGAATTCATCCTTATACATACGAGCATCGTTGCAGTATGCTTCAACGCCTTTAAAAGGATAGAGATCAGCGACCTCCTTTTGCACCTCACCATTGTCATCAACGTATTTAAAACATTGATGGAGAGTTGAAGGAACAATATTGTGCTCATGTAAGAATGGTCTCTCCAATAAAGCATTGTAAGAACAACCATGATTGTCAATGATGTAGAAGGTCACTTTTGTACGAAGATTGCCTATTTGGAGTTTTAGGCGAATCTTGCCCAAAGGTTCACTTCTCCCTTGGTTGAATCCAAGAATGGTGGTGATTGTACTGGAGAGACTATGCACTGGAATCTTTAACGCATCCAACATTGTCTTCGGCATGATGCTGAGAGCAGACCCTGGATCTATAAGAATACGATCGACTTTTATCGAATCGACATATCCTATGTAGTACAAAGGACGGTCGTACCTGTTGTCCTCCATCAGCTTGTCATCTTGTGTGAAAGTGATGTTTGGAATCAATTCCAGAACACAATGACAATAAAGACAAGAAACTGGCTCTGTTGTAGGCTTCTTCAGAAGGGCTAGACAAGTTTCAGCTTGCATAAGAGCCTCACGCAGAGTTTTTTGAGTCTCTTTGGAGAGATGCAAGAGCTCAAAGATTGACAGCCGGGCCGATGTATTGGCTAATTGAGCCAAAATATCGAAGTTGTAAGGCTTCTCAAGTCCTGTGGGAGATGACTTCTTTAAGGGCTTGTCAAAGCGGACTTGTTGTTTGCCTTTGTCAGCCGTCGACTTGGGAGGAATGGGTACCACAATCGGTGAGGGTGCAGTAGGAATATCTTCAGTAGAAGCAGGCTGTACTGGAGCAGGCTCGGAAGAAGAAGCAGGATTCTCTTGAGTTTCAGGGTAATTCTTCAGATAGGCTTTCCCTGATCTGGTGCCCAACAAGATTTCTTCGTCAACTATGGGGTCAAAAGACACCATGTTACAAGTCTTTGTCTTACCCTTAGAGCGGTCTTTCTTCTTGGATGAAGAGGAAAGCTCGAACTCTGAAGCAAGATCCGGATGAATCCATATAATCTCGCCATTGTCAAGAGACAAGGGAACAAGACCTTTATTTGATGGAGGAGGGAGATTCTCAATCTCAAGAGTAGCTTTGGGGATAGGAATGACGCCATGCTGTACCATCTGCGGAGGAAAGTCACCAAATTGAACTGAGACCATGTTTGCAGTCACAATCTTCTCGTCTTGCTGCAGAGTGACAACACCAGCATTGACCAGCTCTTGTATCTTGCCTTTGAGCATGTAGCATGCTCGAGTAGGATGCCCAATGAACCTGTGATAGACACAATATTTGGGATGATCGGTCTTACCGACTTCATCAGGCTTCTTTGGGTCTGGGAGTTGGATCTTGTTGCTTTTGATTAAACAATCAAAGATGCTTGCAGTGTCATTCTCGTCAAAAGAATACTCTACTTTAGGACGAGGTTCCCTCGATGGAGGTGCTGAAGGAGTAGAAGTGGACGTAGAAGGAGCTACGTCAACCGCCAGAGATTCTTTATTCTTATTCAAATGATGTTCAAAGTTTCTTTTGCTTTGCGGTTGTTCTGGCGGTTGCCACCACCTGATGTCTGGTGTTCATCACGGTCGGGGTTAGACATTTGTACCCCCAGTTGCTTGAACTTGTCAGCGCTAACTTCAGCAGCTTTAGCATTGACAATGAAGGATGGCCAATCTTGGAACTGAGTTGACCCTGTCCACATACTGATGATAGGCAAAAGATTTGCCTTACAAGTATCAATAGTGACAGCAGCTGGAGTTCCAAGAGGCATCTTCAAGGCTTCTCGGCAGAACCGTTCGATGAAACTCTCAGCGGTTTTATTGTGTTTATGTTTGATTTTATTGAGAGCAGACATAGTCATGTCGTTGATCCCCTCATAGAATCGTTCCAGAAAGATTTGTTTGAGCCCTGAGAAGGAGGTGATACAACCATCGGGCAAACTTCTGTACCAGTCGTATGCTACGCCGGCTAAACAACCGACGAACACTCTGGTAAGAAGAGCGTCATTTGGTTGAAGTTGGACAGTCATTACCTCAAAGTGATTGATGAACTGGCTTGGAGAGGTACTGCCATCAAACAGAGAGATTATTGGAATCTTATACGTAGGAGAAAATGGGACTTCCTTCCATTCAACTGGGTATGGTTGCTTGATCCCCAATCTTTGCAAGTTGTCTTTCTCCTTGAAAGCCTCGAACTGAGTGCGTAACAACTTGACAGCTTTAGTGGCATCTTCCACTGATGTAGAAGGAACAGGTGGAGTTTGAGTGTTAGGAGGAGGAACAGCATAATAAGTACTACCCCCAGCACCTGACTGACTGGGTGTAGGTTGAACTTGTATAAGGGGTACTTGAGGAGATACTACCCCCAGTCCTGCATTGACAGGTACCGACGATGCTATGATTTCTGGATTTATAGCAGGTACGGTCGGTGGTGTGGTATTTTGTGCCACAATAATAGAATGCATACTGGCAACCATTTCAGCCATGGTCTTCAGCTTGTCTTCTAGTGCAGCGATTCGCTGTTCCTAATTTGCAGAAGTTGAAGCATCTGGATCTTCATTGACAACATAAGCTGTCACTTCTCTTGGTACAGTGGAAGACACTGTCTGTTCAGAGCTTTCATTGTATGCATCATAGTTGGAGAAAGACTCATCTCCTGACTGAGAAGGAAGAAAATGACCTGAAGGATCTTGAAGATTCCTTTGACCGATTGTATCTCGGCTTCGGGAACGGGTATGTCGAAATACTCCTTCAGAAGATTCTTGGAGTAAATCTAAATACCGTTGGCTGGGTCGACGAGGCTTGCCGTGCTTAGAGCACTTCCTACCCCCAGTATCTCGAGAGGTCATGTTGACAGAAGCGTACAACACTTCGTCTTCATCCTCTGACTTAGGTCCAGGGTTTCCAAAGTTCAGACGATCAAAGACAGATCGTTTTGTTGTTTGACAACAACACTGGATTATGACTTTATGATTGCAATGATGATCAGATAATTGAACTGGAGGTGTCGAGACATTATCCCGCTTTTGCCTGAGATGTTCCCGGAGATCAAAAGATTGAGGGATCTGTTCTTTGACAATATTCGGAACATGGTTCCGGTTCTTCAAATATTTTGTCCCTTGAGTATACAGGGAAGTGCTCACTTCATTGGCATAGGTGTCGGGGTTCTTGACCCTGGAAGTTTGCTTCTGATGATGTTTGGTCTTCGGCATTGGCTGTTTGCGTTTCGCCGAAGTTGGTCTGTTGAGATAAGTTCTTAGATCAGCAAATTCACCCCCAGGGGTTTCTGTTTAAGACACCAACAATTTTCCCTGTTTCGACCGAGATATCTTGAGAGTCGGGAGATCTTGAAATTCTGCTACTGGGGTAGGCAGAATACCTCTTTGATCAGTACAACTTCTCTTGATATGAAGGAAAGAAGAACCCTTGTTTGAAGGAGTTCTTGTACTGACTGGTGCCAAGGCACGTTCAGGTTGATCTTCTACGGTAAAAATCGAGGAAGATTGAGAAAAGACCAAAGGGCCTTTTCCTTTGTTTTGGGAAGAAGGGTTAGCTAAAGAGCGTTTCCCTTTGTTGTCTTCCAAGTCATGGGACAAGGAAGTTTGAGAAAAGACCAAAGGGCCTTTTCCTTTGTTCTGAGGTGGAGGAATAGCCAAAAGACTACCCTTAGTGGATTGTGCTGGAGCAGCAGAGTGCTTGAGAGGAGGAACTGAGCCTTTGCCTTTGTTGTGAGAGGAAGAGAGATTAGCCAAAGGGCTGTCTCTTTTGGATTGTGCAGGCATAGTTTGCGCATGGGTTGATGGCGCACTGGCCACTTGCGCATGAGTAACTCTGGCAGAGGGTGCACTGGTTCTGGCCACAGAGATTGTGGTTTGCGCATCAGGAGTTCTTGCCTCAGAGTGTTTAGGATGCACTCTAGTTGCTGGAATGTTGGTTTACGCAGGAAGAATTGCTGCTAACTGCACCAGGGGCATATGAGTCTTATACTTTGACAAGGCAGCATAAGAAGTAGCAGACTGCGCACGAGTAGTTAAGACAGATTGTACAACAGTTGAAATAGCAGATTGCGTACCAAGCTTGGTGGCACAATGGACAGACTGCGCAGCAGTCTTGCTGGCAGATTGTACAACAGTCTTTGCAGCAGACTGCGCCACAGATTGCTCAGCAGCCTTGGTGGCAGAACTGCCAGACTGTGCAGCAGTCTTGGGGACCCATACTGGGCGCACTTTGCTCGTGGAAGAAGTTGTTGCAGTACGGGGGGTGGTCTTGGAGTTGATCATGGCTTCGTAGGCCGTCTGGTTGACTTTCACAACTAGAGTCTTCTGCGTCTTCCCGATAGACGCCACGTCACATTGAGTTGTCACTTCCTCGTCGGAGGAGAAAGTCGTCCCCAGCAGAGTCGCCATTTTGTTTGTAAAAACAAAAGTATGAAACTTTATTGATACAAACTTTGTAAAGATTACAAGAATTATGGAAAATGTACAACTGTAGGAATCCAATCTAGAAGACGATTGCTTTATCTTTTGGACGATGTGAACTTTAAAGACGATAGCCTCGGAAGTTGAAGTTGAAGGCAAAAGTCTCGGAAGAATGCAGCAGCACTTGGGCAAGAACTCCTGAACTCTCTGATATTTCTGAACTTTATGTCTGATCCCATTGAATGAAGACTTGAAACTCTATTTATAGAGTTCTGGAAATAACTAACTTTTAGTTATTCTGGATGGCGCAAGTTGGATTGCGCATGGATTGGATGGCGCAGCATCAGACTGCGCAGGCAGTTGTTGGATCGTGGGCCAACTGTCTTGGACACATGGCATCTTTTGATTGAATTGTACATGATCGTGTGCAGACGGTTGCCACATAATGAGCTATTGATGGCATGAATGCCACGTGTACTTTTGTCAGTTTTCATAATGAAGTGCGCCACATGAATGGTGCTGACATTGGATTGCGCTAGGATGGACCGCGCTGAGTTGGTTTGCGCCAGAATGGACCGCGCAACAGACAGGCTGGCAGATTGTGCTGCATGTACAGCTGTCCTCGAGCGCTGTGCGGTACAATAAACGAACTGTCTCCTCGTTCTTTATGCTGTCAGTTGTCAGAAGATTTGATTTTGTCAGGTAATGATGACTTCTGCCACGTCAGCCTGCACACTTGAGAGTTTGCGCAGTCTGGTGTGCGCAATCTGAATGATGCGCAATCTGACGTCTGCGCAGTTCATTTGACAGTTGTATTTCATGATTTTCATGATTTTGTTGATGGGTGCAACTTGATTTTTTAGGACCTACAATGACTAGACTAGAGTAGCCCAACCTAGCAAATAAGTCAACGGTTCACGAACAATTCCTATCTGTATCACTGGATACTCTCTACCGCTCTTGAAACTTCATATTTGCTCTCGATTATTCTTCCTTATCTTCCTGTCCTTCTTATTTCAGAGCGACAAATGGTCATGCTCATTAGAATTTATCAATATTTTCTAACCACTTGTGTAAATTATTGCTTGTTAAATTTTGGGTTATGAGGGATTATAGATGCCGTATGCCCTAGATATCTGTTGGAAGGACTGTTAGCCAGTAGTTAGTAGATTATAAGATTTTAGTGACAGTATAATGAGGAGTTGAAGGTAATAGTAGACCTTGAATTTTAAGGAATAATTATGAATTTAAATTTCGAGGACGAAATTATTTTAAGGTGGGTAGATTTGTAGCCCCCCTTCCCGAAATTTTGAAATATTTTATTCATTATTTTTATTTTAAATGGTGATTATTAGATTTTATAAATAATTAATTAGTTTATTATTTTATTGTTTGTGGTGATTAATAAATTTTATTATTACTGAATCGATATTCTATTGGATAAATATTTTTATATTATTATATTGATGCAGTTTTGGATAAATATATGTGTATACATTTATAATTATTTTTCGGCTACACATATACTAATTTTATGTGAATATGTGCATATTATATTAAAGAATATATACTTATATAATATATATAAAGGTGTATCGAAATTATATAAAATAGGTACTTGGAATTATACAAATATTATATATATGTGCATGTATATATAGAAGTGTATATAAATATATTTGTGCATGAATAAATATATATTAAATAAATGCGTGCGTATATATAAATATATATAATAGTGTATGTGTGTGTGTATATATATATATATATATATATATATATATATATATATATATATATATATATATATATATATATATATATATATATATATATATATATATATATATATATAAATATATATATATATCATGAATAAATATATATTAAATAAATGCGTGCGTATATATAAATATATATAATAGTGTATATATATATATATATATATATATATATATATATATATATATATATATATATATATATAAATGTATATGTGTATATATATACATACGTGTGTGTGTATATACATATATATAAAAAAAATATAATAATTGTATATAGAAATGGAGAAAAAAAGAAATAGTAATAGAAAAAGAAATAGCAATAGAAAAAGAAATAGCAATAGAAAAACAAAAACAAAAAGCTAGGCTCGGCCCAGCCGAGCCCAGCCCACGCGCGCCCCTCCTATTCCCCGAACCGAGCTAAGAATCCCGACCCCCCGTTCAGTTTATATACGAGAAGAAAGAGAGATCGATCGAGAAAACATAAACCCTAGCGAACCCCAGCGCCACCCCGACCCTGGACGGCCGTTCGCCGCCGTCGCCACCACCACGTGCGGCCGGACCACCACCGCAACAGGCCGCGCGCGCGCGCACAGGCAAGATAGCACTGAACAGTTGAGAGCAAGGTACGTTTTTCATCGTCAGATTTCTCTCCATATATTCAACGAATTTTGATTCCGTAAAACCCTATGGTATGCCCATATGACCATCTAGGATCCCCGTCAGTTAGTTCTTATTGAACTTAGTGGTATTCGACGAGAAATCATCGCGAACATAGGAAAAAACCTGCTCGAAAACAGAGCATATAGCAGTGCAATCATCCATGTTTGGAGGTCGTTTTCGATCGATCTAATGTCATATTAGAAATTCTAATTGAACATATTTTTAGACAACATATAGGGAATTAGATACTATTTCGTAGTTCTGAATTTCATAAACCATGTACAGTTTAAATCATTCTTGAAAATTCGGAAAAACCTGATTTCAAAACAGTAGAAAACTTAAAAAACTCATCCACACGACGTGCATCCCGCCAATTCGGGCGACGTGGTCGCGAATCGAAGGCATCGAAAGGTGCGTAACGGCTTCGTGGTCGTGTGGGCTTTGACGGAATTCAAATTGGTCGCGTGTGCGCGACGAATTTGATGCGTATCCGTCAAAATTTACCGTATCGACCTCTGTGCAAGTTTCCCAATTACTTCGTGCACGCTCGCCAGATCGAGACAAAACTTGCGCCAACAGGACCATATCATTTTTCTGGTCCTGTATGCCAAGTTTGGTCCAATTCTGAGACAGTTGAATCGGAATGCCATTTTACGGGCCCCACGGTCCGACTCAACGGGCGATTTTATGCACAGCCCGCCGAAATCCGACTTTGGACATACGGTTGGGTTCGTATCGGAAAACTGGACCTGTTGACATGTAGTTTGACGACTTTAGAGACCATTGACTCTGGCACGCTTTTTGGTGCAAAGCGGGTCCAACGACGGACATCATTTTTGCCCAAAATTACCGTTTTGCCCCTGTGTCCAGAATTAGACTTAAGGACAGGCAATCCTAGCTAATATGACTATTCTGAGAACGTTGGTACTGTTTATTTCAGCATCTGGAGACTTCTGTACGTGTTGACTGATTGTGGCTCATTGAGTGGTATAGTATTATTGGTTTCACCAGCTAAGGACCTCAGGCAAGTACACTTTCTGATTGCTTTCTATTTATAGTAGTCTTTTCATTTCATGTCTATACATATATCTTGCTGCTTGTTGACACGCTCGTCACACAGAGTAGAGTACATTGTAGGACTTAGATGTAGTCCTAGGAGTACACTTTTGTTTTTATTTGGGAACCATGGCGATAGAGTGAGTGGTAATACGTTGAATCCGTTGACGATCTGACGAACATCTCAAACTCTCTGAAAGTTTAGATTGCTCTAGAACGGGCAGTAAGTTGAAGAGGATTCTGACGCTTGTAAGTGCTCTGGATGTTGTTCTACTTTTGAAATACTCAAGAAGTAGGCTCGAGCTTAGAGTGTGTGTGCTTGTATGAATGAAGGAATGATCCTTCTATTTATAGGCAGCATAATGATCTGCTTATATGCGCACGTGTGCTATGTGCCTGGAGAACTTGCACATAGGGATGCCACGTGGTTGATGCTGATGGGCGCATGGATGATGCACCTCGAAGTTGGAGTTGAATCTGTTTGAACTGCACCATTAGGCTGTGGTGGAGCGGACATGCGACAGTTGTTGAGATTCGGTTGTTGCTGAAATCTTGAGTGGTTAGCACTCATCCTTGAGCAAAACTGAGTCAATGACACGTGGCGCGTATCCATAGATCAAAGATCTCAAATTTGGGGGAGAGTGATCTGTCAGGATGCGCCTGAGATCTAGCGCGTGAGAAGACTTGGCTCATGGCTTTTAGGAGTCACAGACAAGTCTGGGCGCATTGCTTTTAAGGCACATGCAGAGCTTTGGGTGCATGGCTGTGGAGGCACATGCAGGTTATTAGGCGTACGGCTGTGAAGGCACATGCGGGTGATCAGTCGGCCATGTGGCAGAGCATAGCCGTGACCGAGAAACGAGTGATGATTGCGTCTCTTCGTCTTTTGCAATTTTTGACTTTGAGACGTGTGCTGGTATCATTTCAGTCACTCCAGCATTAAATGCTTTGATGGGTGGCAAGCTTTATGTGGGTGCATCTCTGTGCATCACTGGGTGTAACGCCCCAATCCCAAAATAAGTAGGACTAGGAACGTAGATATGCCAGCTGTATTGATACGAAGTATACTCCAATATATGGAAGCCTCGTATAAATACATAAGCTGTAAAATGCAGTAGAACCATAACTAATCTCATCCACAAGAATAAAAAATATTATATAATCAACTATGAATTTGTCTTGATACAATATGTTGGGCGGAGACAAATCCACTACCAACAAAATATGGAAAAGTACATAGAAAATGTAATGAGTGGCGAGCGAAGCGAAGACGATCCAAATGCAATCATCCTCGAAGAAATGGCAATGAACACGGCTAGAGCTAGAGCACCTGTGAAAGACAATAGCACACACCTGGCAAGACAACCAGGTCCTCAGAGGGACGTAATAAGACACATAATAGCATGCCATATAAACTGAATAAATATTGCTCAATAAATAAGTTAATCGAATTTATAACATGGTCCAATACGCACCTACTGAACGAGCGTACCATTCCCCCAACCAAACAAGGACAGGAGATGGTAAACTAATTCACGGTGACGTATCTTTCCATGCTAAGAATCCAATATGGTATTCAGACCCCAACAAAGTTCAATACCTTCTCATCGAAGTAGTAAGTCACACCTACAACCAAACAAGGACAAGATGTGACGAACTAATTCGCGACAAGTTATTGTTCCAAGCCACGGTCAGATACAAGTACCCAAACCAAAAGTACTCGTACCTAACGGATAGGATAGCCTACCATTCTAAGTGAAATGTAGTTAAGAACAATCCTTCCTACGCATGGGCCCTGGCTAAATAGGATCGACATAGTCCCCCCATGGGCACCAGAGGCCCCATCAGTAATCATGGGTCATCAACCCCGTATCTCCAGCGGAGAGTCCGGGTCACAAGGGAAGTGCATCGAAGTCCATACGCTAAGGAATTGTCCTCCCCGCCCAATGCCTACTGTGTTGTATCCACAACACAAACCACTATAACCGCTAAGTCAAACTAGTATGCAACTTCTATTAGCGGTTATTCCTATCGCACGGCTTGTACGTACTGGTGGCTAGCCAATCATGCACTTTCGTGTCCTACATGCGACACATAACTTCGTGTTATAACGTGTCAAGGCCAATGAATGCAACACACAAGGTGGTCCCTTAAATCTAGGTTTAATTTGTAAAAATAATACACAGCAGAAAATATAAATGAACAGTAAGTTCTAACAGGTTATGCCATGTATCACAGTTTTTGCATAAGGAAAATAAATAAAACATGAAATATGAGCTAAAAATAAGTAAACAGCGAATGGCAAGGTGTCTTGCCTGGTAGAGCGTCTGGTGTGCTGCGATAATCAATGTAGCACGATCTGCAACTTTGGTACAACAACTATGCAAGGTGACCTCTGATGGTGACATGGACAGTTCCATTGGGTCCAGAAGGGTCAAATTGGTTAGGTTGGACATATGGTATTCTAGAATTGGCGAGGAAATAGGAAGGATTGGATTGGTCTCGGACAGAAGAATAATTAAAGGAATTCGATAAATAATAATATGTATACAAGTTTTGAAAACTATTTATAATACTAGAAAATATGTAAGAATCCAATATAATTTATTTATTTAGTACAAAACTATCTTAAATTTAATAGGCCCAAAATGTAGACCTTACTAATTCAAATAAACATCTATTTAACTAATTCGCAAAAATACTTAATAGTAGCTATATATACCAAATTTAGTTCAATAATTAAGTTTGGAAATAATATAGGACCAAGTCTAATACAATTTTACAAGAAAATTTTGGAAAGTTAAATAATAAGTATTTATTTGGAAACAAACATAATAATACCAATGATAATAATAATAAATTCATGATAAATACTAATACTAATAACACTAGTAATTTATAATACTAATAATAATAATGATAGTGATAATAATAATAATTTAATAATAATAATAATAATAATAATAAGATGAATAATAATAATAATCAAATAATAATAATAATAATAATAATAATAACAAAAAAAGAAAAAAATGGAAACAGTAATAAACAGAAACAACCAAAAGAAAGAAAGAATGAGTAGATGCTGCTAATGCCATTCCTCTCAATAGAGGAGGCTAAGAGCATCATTAGTAGTTGGGACTCTCCAATGCAATTTGGAGCCCAAAATTTCAAAAAATGGTAAATGTAGAATGGGTTGGGTTTGTATGAGAATAGTAGGAAATGATAAAGTGAGCTCCGGTCCCAAAAATTGTGTGGTCAAAAATTAATGTAGAAAAAAAATAATATAAAGTTTAGAATCTAGAAAGTTGGGCTCCAAATTGGAACTTACTATTCAACAGAACAAGTTTCTACAATCTAGAATATAGAAATTGGGAGGCCCAACCCTTAGCACCCATGGATGGGTTGGGTCCGAAATTGTAGAAATTGGGACTAGGGATAAGACTTATTATTTTACAAAATGAGCTCCTACATTCTAAATCTAGAATCTAGAAAATGGGATGGGCCTTACTAATGATGCTCTAAGAAGAAAATAATAGTTGAAGAAGCAGGAGAGAGAGAAGCTGGATTAGGAGGCGGCGGAGTGGGTTCCTGGCGAGAAAAAAAAGGAGGCGGAGAGAAGGAGATATGGAGAGAGAGGTGAGCTGGGAAAGAGAGGGCGGAGGAGATCGGCAACGTGGGGGGAAAGGACGGCGCCGGAGGAAGAAGGGGCTCGGAGAAGGGGGTTTTACGGTGGAGGAGGCCGCCGGAGAACGGGGAGAGGCTGAGAGGGTTTCGGGAGAGGTGCTCGGCGGAGGACGCCGGTCGGCGGATGGCTCGGCGCGCGGATGGCTGGGAAAAAAGGGAAGTCGGAGAGCACCGCTCCGACGGTGGCCAGGGGTGGCGGACGCTGGGTCGATGAACGTCGGCGGGGCTAGGGGAGAGGGTGTGGGACGGAGGCTGGCTATGGCTAGGGCGGCAGCGGTTTGTTTCGGGTGGACGGCTGATCGGGCGGTGGTTGGCGCCGGGGTTTGGGCGGCGCATTGGTGGTGACGCGGTCGGGTGACGGTGGAAGGGCACAGCAGAGCCCACGCCGGTGCGATCGACGGAGGGGACGCTCCGGCGTGGCATGGCGGTAACGACCGCGCGGGTTGGGGCGACACCAGCTCTGGTCGGTGGTGCAGTGGCGGCCACGGCGACTACGGCGAGGATGCGGCAAAGATTTTGTCGGGGTGAGTTTTTCTTGCTTTCTCTTGTGGGTTTGGGTGTTCGAATTTGGGGGTGGTTGTGGTAACGGTGGTCTCGATGATGGTGGGGCGTGTGTGAGTTTGGTTGTGTTGGGTCAGGGTACGATGGCCTGGCTGGGTCCGGCCGCTAGTGGCGGAGGTGAGATGGTGGCAGCGGTGGTGCGGGTATCATTTGTGCTGGTGTTGGGTGTCGGGTGGTGGCTGGGAGCGGCCGCGGGTAGTGGCAATGGCCAGGGAATTGGGGGCAGCGAAGAAGAGGTGGTGATGGGCCGATGGGGATTTGGCCAGGATGGGGCTGGACACGGTTAGAATAGGTTTAGATTAGGTATTTAATTTTTGTCGGGGGTGTCCGACACGACGAAGAGAATAATGTACATGTAAAAATAATGGAATAAGAATTGGAATGACACCCGGGGTCAGACCCGAGGCCGTCACGGCTGACACGGAAGGGATGAACACCGACACGAGGCACGTACATGTTGTGGAAATATTTATGGAACAATTTGGTGGATGATGAAAATAAATTGGAGAAGTACCTGCCTATTTATAGGACGTGGAAATTCCTAATTAGATAATAATTATGATTGTTTAAACCCAAATTAGATAAATCAATCTATTAAATTAAATCAATGACATCAAATCTAAATCCAAATCCAATTAAATCTAATTTAATTCCCCTAGTTTAAAATCAAATCAATAAATCAAATTTTGAATATTTAACTATTTAAATAAATCCAAAAATTAAATCACGATTTAAATGGCCACAATGACTTCCAAATATATTTTTCAAAATACCAATTATAATAATTTTGAAAATCATAATTATTTTTAAATACCTTTTTAAATAATAAAATATTTATATTAATAAATCTAGAAAATTACATTTTTATTTAAAATAATCTAGCAACATATTTATGAAATATATGTATGAAGGAAAAATATTATTTATTCTAATTGAAAGGCTTTTCATAATTAAAATTATAGACTTGAAAATGATAGCTAGAAATAATTATTACATATATTATTTTGAAACCGTAAAAATAGAAAAAAAATATTTTTCTAAAAATATGTACGCTCGCACATATTCGCACTCGTCGAGCAAATTAGAAAAAGAATAAAAGGCCGTGCGCGACGTATAATACGATTACGCGACGTATGATCAAATTTTTTAAATCCGTACAAATATTAATAAAATAAATATAGTAGAAATTTAGGGGTTTTACACTGGGCGCATCTGACTGTGCCCCATTGGGTGCATTTGTCTGTGCTCCATAGGGTACGTCGGTACGGAGTGCATAGTGCTGACGAGCGCATCTGCTACGATGCGCATTCTCATTAGCCAGTCTTCGTTGAATTTTCTGAGGCATTAATGCATCATTGACTCGGCTGAATTCGAAGGGGCAGATTTATTACCATTAATGCAAGTTTATTGTACTGACTTCGAGAAAGTTGCCACTTGGTGCATGGGTTTTATTTGCCCTGGCCTATAAATAGTTTCGTGAAGATAAGTTTGCTTCTCATTTCACTGTTCTTCTCAAATGGAGATGAACTCGATCGATCTTCCTCCTTGGCGAGTCGCTTCACTATGGGTTGCAGATCTCTTCGTTCAAAGAAGCTTTGACGATAAACTCTTTTAGAAGACTGAGATGCGCCGAGCTTGCTATGGACATAATAGCTTATGTTTGAACCCCTTGTCGGTAGTGTTCTTCTACAATATGGCATTGGGTGTCTGTTGCATCCAAAAAATCAGGGTCATCGTGCCCCAAATTCCGTTATATTGGAGGTGCCACTAGGTTTGGATTGATTGCCAACCCATGTTCTGCTCAATAAATGCTTCATTGGCCGAAGAACCAGAAGAAGTGATTCGCTCTGACAAGGAAGAGTGATGTGCCTACACTGAGACGTCAGGGTGATGCGCCTGCGAAGTGATGTGCCTAGCTGTAGGTTAGGCTTTCTTCTTTGTAGTAGACTTTTGTTGTATTTGGACATGTAATAGACTTTTTATATGGAATAAAAAATCAATCTTTATGTGCTTCTTCTACTTGTTGTTTTCTGAATAATGATACTTTGGGGGCGCATAGTACTTAGGCGCATGACCTTGGAGGCGCATGAGATAAATGTGCCTACAATTCCATGCTTCTACAAGACCCCTTTCAAAGTTTTTGAAACTTTCTATCAAGTTTAGGAATACTTTGAACCGAGAAGCATGGGCAGTAGCTTCTGGACGTATGGTTTATCCGTACAAGGGAGTTCCTGTGCATGTCCTCCTCGATTAGATGAAAGAAGGTAATGCTTTATTCTTCGAGAGATTAATGATGATCTTTCTTTGGAAGATACTCAGCCGTCGATTTCACAAGACCCAAGGAGATGCTGACGTCATACGTTTATCGGTTCACGTGCGTGGCCAGCCTATAAATAGGCAACTTTAAAGAAAGAGACAGTCTTCTGCTTTGCATCTTCTTTTTCCCTAGAGCTTTTTTTCTTCTTCGACAAAAAACCCTAGTTTTTTGAGAGATGACCCCCAAGACTCCGTGTGGCGGTGCTGGTCGAGGCAGAGCTAAGGGCAAGAAGCCCGTTGAGGTCGACATCGAGGAGTCCCCAGCCGTAGAGACGGTGCATGCCGACGTGCAGCCGAAAGTGATTGATGGGTGATTTGCTGTCTTGGGGAGTTTTTTCACAGACACTTCTTTGCACATTTCAAATAACACTACTGAAGCATATGGGTGCGGCTGTATGAGCCTCACCCTGTGGATGCGCCTAGGCTTCTCTGAACTGACGCGCATAGACTTTGTCTTGATAATGCGCCGAAGCTTCCTTTACTGACGCGCATGGACTTTGGTCCTGATGATGCGTTGAAGCTTTTTTCTGCTGACGCACATGGACTTTGGTCCTGATGATGCACCAAAGCTTTCCTCCATCGTGCATGGACTTTGGTCCTGTATATGCGCCATGGTAGGATTCAGTCGATGCACATGGACTATTGTCCAGATGATGCATCAAGACTTTTGATGTGCTATTGATTTTTATTGCGTATCTGTCTGCATGCACCGATGTTGAGCCGTGTATGGGTTATTAACTCCCTTCTTATCTTATGGCAGTGTCGATGACTTTGCCTTTGTTGAATAAAGTCCTTCTCGACCCTGCTCTCTGTCAGATGGGTCTAGATTTTAACTAGGAAGTAGTCCACCCGGCTAAAGCTGCGATCATGGTGGACCAGCCGCCGGAAAGAATGGCACAGATACAAGATCAGCAATACATTTTTTTCTACGGTATAATGGAGAGTGATAAACTCAAGTCTATTGAATCTGACATCGAGGTTTTCTTAAAGCCCGAGTTTTTGTTTGGCGATTGCTTGAACTCTACTGAAGCGAAGGTGTTAAAAATAAGAAAGGATTGTTTCTTCAAGGCAAAGGGCCTAAATATGTCTGTTTGTCGGATGGAGCGTCAGTTACCGTTGACTGCCTTTCGTTGCCGTGCTTCAAAGAGGAGGATAAAATGAGAGCTCACTCTGACTCATGGAGGGGCAATAGCAAGAACCATTCGGATCGATACTACATCAAATCAGAGGGATACCTTAGCCCCCTTGCAAGGTGGAACCTCTTATCATTGGCAAAATTTGCGTCCTGGAGCATTTACAACGATGTTCCTCCAAATACCTTCACCTTTGCTGCCTCGACCTTTGTCAACCGCATGTTGGCGGCCAAGATTTTGTCCCCGATAGAGGAGTTTCGGGTTGAGGGTTGGTGCCATTTCGTGCCAAAGTGGGATGAGTTGACACTCTGGATTTTGTCGAAGTTTAAGAATTTACTCCTGGAGATTGGTATGACAGCTACTATTTGTGCCACTCAAGCAGACATAGAGATAAACTGTCCCATGTTCCTTGCCCTCATGGAGCTGTACAATTCTTACACTGGCACCTTTTACACACCCGTAGGGGAGTTGGGATTAGCGCTTCATAAGATGTATGAGGTTTCAAAGCTCCCTTGGGGGTCTGAACCGTATAAAGAATACTTCCCTACGAACGAGGAACTCCTTGCCTTGTAAGAAAAGGATTCTAAAATGATGGCAGTCTTCAACGAAGTAGTGAGTCACCACTATCTGAACCAACGAAGGTATAAATGTAAAGTACAACCTCATGTGAATGCTTGCAGAGATTACGTCTTCAATCAAGATGCAAAGGATCCATCGAAGATTCTGTTTGTTACTCCCTAGGGGTCTACTCACGCAGAGGTACTTGCCGAGATGACCAAGCTTAGTAAGAAAAATCCTCGTGAGGATGAGAACAGAGAGCCGTCTGACAACTTTTATAGCTGTTTCTGGCACTGTCCATAAAATGTCTCCGAAGGCAGTACTGGCGGCCTATCTGATGATATGGCTTCGTGACTATGTGTTTTTTGGTAGATCCGGTTCTGTAGAGAGGGTAACCAAAAACCTTATCTTGCCTGCTGTAAAGCTGGTCTTTGGTCATACTTTGGCTTTACTTCCTGCAATGGTATGCAACTTAATGCGGGATTGGAGAGAATTTATAGTGGATGTGATTAACTTGAGGGAAAGAAAGGATAACTTCCCTCGAATGAAATTGCCTTATCATTATCTGAAGGGATGGTTGATACTGCATCATCCCAATGTAATAAGCCCTGGCATGGAAGGGGGCATGTTGCCGGTGATACTTTTATCTGCCGCTACTACAGAAGGAAGTGGCTGCATACGGGCATCCCTGGTTTAGGAAGGTGTTGTCTTATTTACAAGGATGGGACGTCACCAAACTCGGCCCAATTTTCCTGGGTATTAAAGCAGATGAAGAACTGGAGGATTCAGGCGAGGTTGCTCTTTCTCTGTCGGTATGGAGATTCCGCTGGTTACAAAGTATCCGACCCTCGAACTTGGTGTATCGGAATATGAATCATTGCTTCATAGAGCCGTATCTGCCAAGCCATTTTGCACGCCAATTTGGCTACACTCTGCTGATGTTGAGGAACCCAAGTACTTGCTTGGGGTTTGTTAGAAGTTTATTGGACGGCGCTCGGGGTTGGCAATATTACAATGCTGGGTGTACTGGAGTGCGATTAACGGCACCCGTTCAAAAACCCCGGCCATATATTTTGTTTTTTGCCATCAAGCTCTATTGTCTAATGAGTACTGTATCTCCTGGATATGATAGGGAGACCAGTTTCATTGTCGAGAACCAACTCAAGACGTCAGAGAACATGCTTACGAGAGCTCGGGCGTATCGTCTGCCCGATATTGTGGCTCCTATGGTTGCCCCTGCAGCTCAAGCAGGGGCTCGCAGGGGGAATCTGCGGCTAGTCAACTGAAGAGGCGTGCGTCAATAGATGCGGATTCCTCTGTACCTAAGAAGTCCAGGAAGGTGCTGGCAACAAAGTTAGGGACGACTATAATTTTTCCTTCGGCAGTACCAACCGAGTCCGCTCCTGTGGTGGTAAGTAGATTAATATCAGCCCAACACGATCTTTCCTTTTGTGCTTATCCACTTCTTCTTTGCTTGCATGAGATGTTGAAGAAGAAGTCCCGGTCTTTGAAGCCAAGTTCGGGTAGGCCGAAGGAGGTTGCAACCTCGTCTGATGAGCATGTTCCTCCAATTGTGCAGTCTCCTATAGAGGAGATCCCAGACGATGTTGTTCAAGTGGAAGTTCGAGCCACCTTGCGCTATACTGGAGGTGATGCCGTTGACGTAGTGGCATCTGTGAGCATTGATCCATCCCCGTCGATTACTCGGGGAGATTAAGCAGAGTCTTCACAGGTAGTGAAGCAACCGGTAGCAGCCTCCACAGAGACTATTGGGGAGGCCCCGAAGGAGGTTACCACACCAAGTCTTCTAGATGAAGAAGTTGATTGGGATTTGTCCTCTCCGGAAGACATCCCTGATGTTCATAATACCAAAGAAGACTATATGATGGGCAGAGGAGAGCCGGCTGCGGGTATAACAGTTAAGCACTCGTCTAATCGTATCGTAGCAGAACCGATGGACCTTCCAACTGTACGGGATGTGGAAGTTGAAACGACTTTGCTGCCAAGCCCCACTCCTATCCCAGCGATGGTGGTTGGGGCAGAAGGGATGTCTCATCTGCTAAGTCCTATCTCCGTCCTGGCGATGGAGGCTGAAGAGGGGGCAACGACTCGTTTGTCGAGTCCTACTCATGTCTCAGTCGAGATAGAGATAGAAGCAGCCATTCTGTGCCTTGGTGCCACCCTCGTTCTTCCGTCGGGGGTGAGGTGGAAGAACTTGCCCCTGCTGTGAATGTTGCTTCTGAGCTTGCTACAATGGTTCTTGATTTTGGTGGACCTTCTAGGCATGTCTTGATAAGGGTAAGGCCCCTATGGTGGGGGGGGGTCTCCTTTTGTCCAGCCTACTTGGGGGACTGTGATGGGTCCCACAAGAGACTTGGCTCCGGCGGTTGGTGGCTCTGGCGATGTCGTCCGTCAGACGGAGACTACGAATGTTAAAGCTCCGATCTTGCATCCTGACGACACGATGACAAAAAATTCTACGAGTCAGGTGGCGACTAATTTGTCAGGCAAAGATGAGACGACATCTGCAGGTTTAACTACCCTTCCGACTCATATAATGACTCCGACAGCACCTTCTTTGACACCTCAAGTATTGGTTGACACAGACGAATACGTAAAGTACATCTTTATGGCATGTACAAGATGTTGAGGAGAGGGGTATCTGTTGTATTAGAATAAAGCGAGAGTTTTGTGACTGCGAAGGCAATGGTGATTCCGTACATCGGGTTGATCCGATCTCACTAGGGACCTGACTACATGGCTGCGATTTTGGAGGTGTCTGTTGTTGAGTTCAATCATCACCTTACAGAGCTCTAGAGTATTCGGCGGAATGATTTTTTTCTCTTTGATAGAGAAAGAGTAGAGCAAGTTGGTGGCTGAGGTTGAATCATCCTATATGGATACCATGGCCATCTAGGAACAAGAGCTGGCCGACGCTGAGGCCAAGAAGCAGAGATTGACTTCGTTTATGGACGAGCAGGTCAATCTGTAAGAATCGCTAATTGTCAGCGTGCTGGAAGTTGATGCCAAAATTTGCCTTCTTTAGGAGCAACGGGCTCAACTTCTGGCGGATTCTGAACGAGCGCAGGCTGAACACATCCTACTTAAGAAAGAAGCGGTAAAGTTTACCCACCATATATAGCCTTCTTGTTTCGTCAGAAGAAGGAATTGGATGACAAACATGCAGTTGACATTGCCTCTGAGGCTAAGGAGGCGATGCGTCGCGAAGCTGAGCGTCAGGTATTGGCGACTGTGGAGACCAGAGCTAAAGCTTTAAAGCGTCGCATTGACGAGCTGTCTGTCGACCCTTAGTTCCTTCTTTCTTTCTGCTTTTTGTTTGAGATGCATTTCTCTTTTTTGTGTCTTTTCTATGCAAGATGTAGTCCTTTACTTTATCGAATGAAGAAATAAGGAACTTTTGTTCGTTCAACTTTTGTGATAAATTTGTGATTTTTGTTGGACCTATTATCTTTTGCGTATCTTGGTTTCTAGGTGCAGATAATAAGTTGAGAGAGGGAACCAGCGTATTTACTTAGAGGTGATATGGACATGGTAGATATGGGGTTTGTGGTAGAGTTTTCCTACTCAGAGGTAATGTACGTGGTAGGAATGATCTCGGTAGAGATACAAAGAACAACTCAAAGGTGATATGGACATGGATGTTCTATGAACGTAGTGTAACAACGAGGGAGTTGTTAGATAGAATGTTTACCCATAGGTATTATAGACATGGTAAACATAGCATTTAGCGTGATCTTATGAAATGTAAGATTTAGCTTTGTGGGGGTGTAGAAAAAACAACTCAGAGGTGATATGGACATGGATGTTTTCTACTTGGGAGAGAGTACAGTGGAACAACTGGGTTCCATAAGCAAATAATCGTGAAAGAAGGGGAGTGAACCCAATGGTTGAGTTCATGAGTTCTCCTGCTGGGGAGATGGAAGTACATGTTGAGGAATCTCAGGCATAATACTTTTGTAGGAACTTGCCGTTGATTGGCATCATGAACAAATCCCTATTTGGTTTTGCGAGTCGGTAGGAATCGTTAGAGTACACCATCTCCATGATGAATCCCATTTTGGTTCGAACTTCCCTGATGTCTTGTGAGTCATCACCATCGGTCTTCTGACTGACAAGACGAGATCACCTACATAAAAAGTCCTTTGTTTGACTTTCTTGTTGAAAGCTTGCAAAATACGAGATTGGTAGAACTCGATGCGTTGTTGAGCCAAGAGGCATTTTTCGTCTAGCGCCTCCAACTCTTGCAGAAGGCGACGTTGATTGTCTTCCTCCATCAGATTCGTTATAGCTACCCGAAATGAGGGGATCAGGATTTCTAGAGGCAGCACTGCTTTGCTCCCATAGACCAGGGAGAATGGTGTGTTGCCCGTCGGAGTCCGTACCGTTGTGTGGTAGGCCCAAAGACATTCGCCTAGCTTTTCGTCCCAGTCGCATTTGTTAGATGACATGACCCTTTTGAGTAGCTTGACAATTGTTTTGTTAAAAGCCTCGGCCAACCCGTTTGTTGCCTTGACAATTGTTCCTTTCACAGAACCTGCTGAACATATGGCTAATGAATTGCAGGCCGTTGTCATGGATGATCCTCCGGGGTACTCCGAAACAGTAGATGATGTGATGTTTGATGAAGCTGATTACCTTAGAGCTTTTTACCTCTGTCAGCGGTACTGCTTTCGCCCACTTAGAAAAGTTGTCGGTGATTGCCAGGATGAAGCGCTGTCCCCTGGATGGGGGAGGGGTGATTGGTCCTACTATGTCCATACCCAAGGCTTCGAATGGCTAGAAAGCGGCTGCAGGGTGTAAGAGTTCCGAAGGTCTGTCACAACCCACACCCATATATTCGGGCACGAGTACATAGGCCACGCCCAGCCTACGCCGCAGTATCGACGGTAGAATGTTGTCAAGTATCCAATAAATATCTACAACATCTAGATGATCCATGATAATAAATGTACTCAAATCATACCACAAGCGACTAAGGAAGATATAAAATAGAAAGATATCAATAACACTGAAACAGACAGAGTCTACAAATGAATATACAAGACCAGAATGAAACAGAGGCAAAACAATAACAAAACTAAAACAACTACCAGGCTTAGAACTCCCGGGAGATAACTCACGGTAAAAGAAAATCGAGATCCGTCTCAGCTAGCATCATCCTGTAGTCCGATAATGTGAGGCATAACAATTCCTAAAATTTGTCAACGTATCCAGTCAGGATTGCAGTGAAGTACATAAACTAATAGCAGTTCCAGTTAATTGACAAGTACTATAAAAATGTAATAATAATGAAATACTTGATGATCAGGTTATAGAGACAATGTACAAGGAAAAGACAAGTAAATATCGAGCAGTAGATGTATATAGAGAACATGTGAAATGTCAAAACAGACAGATATGTAATAAAGGGAAACCTGTCATGCAAGGTATACAATAGACAATCCAGGAAATCAGTGTTTAAGACCAGTGATTTGAAATACCAAGTTCACATGTGAACAACTAGAGTGTGATATCCAACAAACCATACACGTCCGTGTGTGGCCGCTATTATTCTAATGAGACCATGGGATAGAAACGGTATGTTCACATGTCTCCTATGTATTTTCCTGTCTGACTAGTACACATGGATCCAGGTCTTGACACGTATCTCAATAGTCCAGAGTAGATACATTAGTCCAGTAATTCATTAGTCCAGTAAAGACGATAGGCCTGAAACTATGTATCTCAAGACAATGAATCCATACAATACCAATCCGTGTGACCATTATGCTAGAATAAAGATAGAACACTAGTATAAACATGCATCATAGGAAATATCAAATACTGAAAACTATCAGAGAATGTACTCGCCTGATATCCAGAGCAACAACTGAGGATCGATGTCCGAACCAACGTCACAAACACCTAATATAAATTTGCAGCATTATTTGGTGTTCTAGAGTAAACAATATTTTTAAATACATTAATTATATGCTTCTAGGCATTTTTTGGGTCATAGAAGACAAACTAGATCAAAGCTAGTCATACTAGTCTCTATAATCATTATTTGTTAATAACATGAATTACAAGTTATAGGTTCAAAATATCAAGTCGTATCTCGTTGTTCGTACAATAAAACCTACGACAAGCAAATCGAGACAAGATAATCAACCGTAAGGTTAACAATCTTATCTTGGCGATCCACATGGTCAACTGGAATCGATTCATCTCAATGAAGTGAGATCACTGGAATCGACTGATCTCACTTTCGACGCACGAATTTCGAGATATGAATATAAATAGAAATTAATTATAATTATTGGTGATACATAAAGAAAATATCTATATACGTTGTCAGATGATGAAAAAAATATCAGTAACGTGTCCAGAATGCTCAAATTAGCTTAGATAGGCTATCCATAAGTCCAATTTGGACATAGGGGCAAAAAGGTAATTTCGGGTCAAAGTGATGTCCGTCGTTGGACCCACTTTGCACCAAAAAATGTGCCATGAAAAAAGCCTACTAAACTTAGCAAATTATATGTCCACGCGTCCAGAATGACGATACGAACCCAACGATATATCCGAAATTGGATTCCGATGAGCCGATCTCAAAATGACACGTTGACCCGGACATTTGGAATCCGGTTTGCACAAAAATGTTTGTCGAAGCTAAAGTCCAGCAAACTCAGAAAATTATATATGATTTAATGCCAAAACGATGCCATGAGTCTACTAGTGGTGTCAGAACTAGAATTCAGAGTCCCGTGTTTAAAATTGGAATTTTACAAGTTGAAAATTACGGTTTTGAGAGGCCAACTTTGGCGTCGATTCAACCAATCAAACAAGCTCATAATAAAATGAAATTTAAGGGACAGAAGATGGTTATACCAGTTGTGCACAGAAACTGGTGGCACATCAAACGGAGCTGCGATGGCGGAGATATAAGTCCACAAAGTTGGCTCCACAAAACTGTCCAAAATAAACACAATTATTCAGACAAATTGGCGGCCGATTTTGACATATCAAATGAACGAATTAACGACTGAAACTTTAGCTGAACGAAAAGGTATATATTGAGATTGCAACAGAGGAAAGAGTTTATCGATCCGACAGTCGAATGTCTCAAAAAATGTGTACGAAGTCACTGCCTTGAGACACGATTTCTGATTTCTAAATCGCACGTCCCGACGGGTTTTCGACAAAATTGTCAAAATTGACTCGTCGTCGTACGGGGTGGCTATTGCGCTGTCCAAGGTGGTGTACGAATGGTCGTCAGTGGTGAGGGTGGTCGACCGGGGGGTTCGTCGGAGTTGGTGGACGCACTGGGAGGCATTGCCACCATAGAAGTGGCCGCTCGCGATTGCTGTGCATGGAGGCTGCAATGCAGATGTCGTCGCGTTAGGAGCCTGCTGCAGCCAGTGTAAGGGCAGCCAGGCGGGGGTGGTTGCCGCAACATCGTCTGTCGGTGTGGTGGCCGGCGGGTGTGAGCTAACTGCTGTCGCAGCAACAACATAACATGGCGCACAACAGCCACCAGCTGCTGCTCCTCGGCTAGGCAGTGTGCGGCCCACGTGCGGTGGGGTTCTACCTGGAGTGTCATCGACGGTGAGTGCAGGGAGGCGCAGACAGCAGCAGTAGCATTCGACACTGCTGCAAGAGGAAGAATAGGTGGAGGCTGGTGCTATATTGAGGAGGTGGTGGTTTCTATTGGTCCAAAGAGAATGAAAGGCGGCCACTGTTCCATTTGGTTGATATGGAAGGAAAAGAATGGCTATAGGTTGTCGATGTGTAGAGATATTATATAGGTAAGTTCTAGGGTTTTTTTTTTGCTTGGGCTTGGTTCTGGGAGAGGTATGCATAAAATATTCATTTGGCCCTAGTTGGCTTTGGTTGCTTCAATACCTAGCTAAGGTGAACTAAGAAAAAACCAAGTGGGTTAGGTCATTTCCTTAAGTTAGGAGGGTAGGTTTCTACAAAGCTTGGCCATCGGATTTTAGGCTTCAACAAGCCAGGTTGGTTTAAAGCTAAGTCAGGCTATAAGTAAGTCCTATTGGGCTTTAGAATGGGAACTTAGGGTCGACCCTCACTATATAGGAGGTTTTAAATCATGGACTAGGGACATGTGGGCCTTGGGCTGTAGGAAGTTTCTTCTAAAATAACAAGCTAAGAATACTAATTTTCTTAATAAAATAATAATAATAAATTTGTAGTGATAATAAGAATAAGCCAAAATAATAATGGTAACATCAATAAGGATTTTAAGGTCAAGAGGTAAATTTAATACTCTTTAACTATCCTAACTAAATTTTCTACATCTAATAGAAGAGAAAGAACCCAGGGGTTTATAGTTGAGGAAAAATAAAGATGTTCTGAAAAATAATTATATATAAATAAATTTTAGATCAATTATGATCATTGATAAAATAGTAGCATGCAGGAGTCCAATTAGATGGCACACGAGTGGCATGTGCGTAGTAGACTCAAAATAGGTCAAAACTATATATTGGGACGATTAGGTTGGATCAATGTCGAGCCATGAAATTAAATTGGAAGTCTGGTCGAATTTTACGGTAGAAGGTCAAGTGGTCTAAATTGACCCGAAAGTTGTGCGAAGCAAAAAGGATACAAGGGAACAAGTTTGATGGGACATCATATGCCAAAATGAAGATGATCTTGTCTACTACAAAACTCATAAAGGAAGTTTTGAGATATTAACATCTCTGACGCTCCAAAAATCAAAGTCACAGAAAAGTACACTTAATAATCAAAAAACAATTATAATAAGATATTTATTGAAAATAATTCATTTAGAAAATTTTAAAAAATAACCCTAAAATTTAGGGGGCTCACATCCTACCCACCTTACAAGAATTTTGTTCTCAAAATTTAAAATCATCCAATGGGTCAAGCTATAGCATATAGCTGCTACGGCTACAATACTCAATCTGCTACCCCTATGATCATCTATTATGTTTCTCCTTACAATTATTTTTATTTAGGTTTGTCTAGGTCCTTCTATCATAAACTATGTCATCTTACCCTCTAGAATCGTTCTTAATGGTTTCTAAGTCTACTATAGTCAGTCACTCGTACATGTCCTATAAGCTTAACCTAATCAATCCCCAGGAAAATGTACTCATCAAAATCACACAATAACATATTATAGTTATACTATAGGATCCGTTAACAAAGTTTGGCTATTTCAATTGTCTATCAAATAGAAGGTAACAAGAGCCTAAGACTGGGATGATCAATCCATAAGGCATTCCAACAGTTACGGAGAAGGACGAGAATAATTTACTCAAGAGGTCAACCGGGAAGAATTTAGTCAAACCATAAGAATGATGGAATACAAAAGTAATTTTGTCGAGAAAAGATAATATAAAAGCAATCATGTTAGAGACTTCTAGAGAACCTATAATTCTAGTTGTGGATGTAGATAGGACAGAGTTAATCAAGACGGGGAATAATGATGATAAGAATTTATTCTTGCTCATCTGGTCATAACGAAGTGAACCAATTTTAGATATGATCTGACAACCATACACATCTTCCTAAAATCATGTTGCCAAAATTTTTGCCACGTCAGTAAGCATAGCTGCAATAAACGATAGAGTTAATAACTAAGGTATACATCCTATAATCATGTTATCTAGAATTCTTACCATGCCAACCGGTATGGATGCAAGAAAATCTAAATTCCATAACTAGGATAAGTATATCCAAAATCAGGCTATATGTCTTTATCATGCTATCTAGTATGGTTGCGATAAATTCTAAACTCCATAAATAAATTAAATATTTACCTTCCTCACTGTCATCGTCAAATATGTTATCAGGATATACCTTAATTCAATCCATAAAAATTTATCTAAATGCAAAAATCAAAGTCAACAACGAACATCAAGATTCCAAATTCAACAACGAATCAAGGATAAGTAAATGGAAACAAACGAAAACAGATTCCGAGGTAGGATTTCGAGAGAGATTCTCAAGGGTTGTCCCAAAGATATTATCTAGGTCAAAATTCAAAATTCCTAAAATACATTCTAAAACAAATCTCAACCTAAATGGTATATAAGTTCAACTTCTACTTTCTAGCTCTCCTTGGGGTCCAAAAAACTTATCTTCGTGTAAGAATAGGGTTCGACAATGAACATGTGTTTCGAAAATCAAGATAAACAGAGAACAAATAAAAATAGACTCAATATAGTTTGGAAGTTAGATTCTCAGGGGTCATCCCTGGAATCTATCAAGTGATCCTAATATGGGATTGAGTACCAAAATTCAAAAATATTCCATGACTCAAATCCAAATCCTAGGGCAGGCTCACAGTAGAACGGCTAAGCCTAAGTACTACCACGACTTCGCTTTTATTGCAAAGACTGACCTGCATGGGCCACCATAAAAATGTGTCACGACCCACACCCGGATATTCGGGCACGAGCACATGGGCCACGCCCAGCCTATGCCGCAGTATCGGAGGTAGAACGCTGTCAAGTATCCAATAAATATTTACAACATCTAGATGATCCATGATAATAAATGTACTCAAATCACACCACAAGCGACTAGGAAGATATAAAATAGAAAGATATCAATAAAACTGAAACAGACATAGTCTACAAATGAATTTACAAGACCAGAATGAATTGGAGGCAAAATAATAACAAAACTAAAATAACTACCAGTCCTAGAACTCCCGGGAGACAACTCACGGTGAAAGAATATCAAGATTCATCTCAGCTAGCATCATCATGTATTCCAATAACGCGAGGCATAACAATTTCTAAAATTTGTCAACGTATCCAGTCAGGATTGGAACGAAGTACATAAACTAATAGCAGTTCCAGTTAATTAACAACCACTATATATAAAAATATAATAATAATGACATACTTGATGATCAGGTTATAGAGACAATGTACAAGGAAAATACATGTGAATATCGAGCAGTAGATATATATAGAGAACATGTGAAATGTGAAAATAGACAGATATGTAATAAAAGAAAACCTGTCACGCAAGGTATACAATAGACAATCCAGGAAATCAGTGTTTAAGACCGATGATTTGAAATACCAAGTTCACATGTAAACGGCTAGAGTGTGATATCCGACAAACCATACGCGTCCGTGTGTGGCCGCTATTATTCCAGTAAGACCATGGGATAGAAAGGGTATATTCACATGTCTTGTAGGTATTTTTTTGCCCGACTAGTACACATGGATGCATGTCTCGACACGTATCTCAATAGTCCAGAGTAGATACATTAGTCCAGTAATTCATTAGTCCAGTAATTTATTAGTCCAGTAAAGTTGATAGGCCTGAAACTACGTATCTCAAGACAATAAATCCATACAATACCAATCTGTTTGACCATCGTGTCAGAATCAAGATAGAACACTAGTATAAACATGCATCATAGGAAATATCAAATACTGAAAACTATCAGAGAATATACTCGTCTGATATCCTGAGCAACAACTGAGGATCAATGTTCGAACCAACGTCACAAAGACTTAATATAAATTTACAGAGTTACTTGGTGTTCTAGAGTAAATAATATATTTAAATACATTAATTATATACTTCTAGGCATTTTTTAGGTCATAGAAGATAAACTAGGTCAAAGCTAGTCAAACTAGGTCATTCTAGTCTCTATAATCATTATTTGTTAATAACATGAATTGCAAGTTATAGGTTCAAAATATCAAGTCGTATCTCGTTGTTCGTACAACAAAACCTACGAAAAGCAAATCAAGACAAGATGATCAACCGCAAGGTTAACAATCTTATCTTGGTGATCACATGTGTGGACACACACAAAAAAGAAGAAGAAACACTATCTTTTCTTATTGGCGCAAGGCACCACAAATCGAGTACGCCTGAGAGATCCTGTACTGAGGATCTCTGAGTACAAAAAGAATTCTGGGAAATGGGACGATGGAGATAGAGCGGCAGTTGCTCCTTTACTCCGTTGATACTCCGATTACAAAAGTGGGAGAAAACCTAAGAAGAATTGCTAACTCTCGGCTCACTGGCAAGAAGGGCTGCAATTTGGCTCTTGAAATGCTCTCCGTTCTGTGTTTTTGAAGAGGCATGAGACCCCTATTTATAGTCGTTTTTTACTGAAACGACTATTATGCGCCCATAGGAGAAAATACACTAATTTTCCATGTGGGCGCATAGGCTTCCTTTGGGCACATAAGGTGTAGGTGCATGAAGGCTGTATGATCATGGGTTGATCATGGGGTTGACGTGGCCGCATGCTTCGGTGCACAACTGATCGTTGATGTTGACTGAGTCGTAGGGATCTGCTACCTTGGGCGCATAATGCGGGAGCAAGTTTATGCGCCCACACTTGGGTGCATGTTTGATCTGCATGAAAATAATGTGGGCGCATTGCCCCTCTTCGATCATGTGGGCGCATAGTCCCACTTCGATCATGTGGACGCATAGCCCCCCTTTAGTTATGTGGGTGCATAGCTCTTTTTGTCATGTGGGCGCATAGTATTCTTTTTCATGTTGGGTACATAGCTTTGTATTTTTATGCTTCTACAAGGCCCCCTTCAATGTTTTTGAGACTCGAACGAGTGTCGGAATACTTTGAAAAGAAGCGTGGGAAAAATTGTCTTCACTAGCATCATAGGAGCATGATGGGTATGACTCCTTTGGGCACATAGATATTTGTCAGGCTGTCAAAATGTGGTTGTTGAGATCTTCCTTGGAAATCTGAAGCGATAGGCTCGTTTTGGAACAGGATTTGAAAAGGTCCGCTCGTTATACGATGTCTATACGTAGTCTGCATCAGTAAATAGCAGGCGCATAATCTAAAAAAGCTCGAGTCTCTGTGTAGGTGCATAGACCATATGGGCACATAGATCGTGTGGGCGCATAGGCCATGTGGGCGTATAACTCACCGTTCGTGCCTATAAATAGGCCTTGAGGAGAGAAAGTTCATTCTCTCTTCTTTTTCTTCAGAATTTTTAAAGAGTTTTTTTTTCTTTTACTCTCTTTCGAGCAATCATGTCTTCCAAGGCTGCTTCGACTCCCAAGAAGTCTGTGATGGGCAAGAAGGCTATAGCCGCTAGTTCTTCTCCTTTGGCAGCGTCTCATCTGGTTCAAGACCCCATCCTGGGTGAGGCAATGTCTCAAAAAACAAAGTCTCGAGCGTTAGTTTGTGACGCTCAAACTTTTCTCTGCTTGGGCGCATAACCATCGATATACGCCCAAAGCAAACACACTTCTTTTGTGAGCAGTCATATGTGCCCATAGATGCATGTGCTCGTACACTTTGTTGTGTCATATGCCTACACATTTTGTTGTGTCATGCGCCCACACACTTTGTTGTGTCATGCGCCCACACAGAATATGTGCTTTGAAGGTGCTTATGCGCCCACAGGCCCTTTGGGCACATAACATTAGAGCGCATAGAATTTCTCCAGTACTTAGCTCTTTTTTTCTGTAGATTCTAAGTCTGACTTTTTCTTCTGTCTTTGCAGTTGACATGGTTATCCCGGCTCTTGGTGGGATTCCTCTTGGTTATGCCTGCCATGCTTTGGATTCAAGCCTCGTCACCGCAATGGTTAGAAATGCCCAAGTAAAGATCAGCCATGACCAGCCTTCGGGTGATCGCTATGCTTGAACATGATAAAATGTTGTTCAAGCAGACGATGAATGATGAGAAGTTCATGCTCGGAGGGGCGCAGAGCTTCAAGAGACCGTACTTCTTATTTGGTGACAGCCTGGGATTTGAGGACGAAGAGACAATATGTCTAGAAGACCCTCTGGTGGTCAGGTTAAATAACTAAAGGATATGGTTACCATCGATGAAGTGCCAATACCCTCTATCGGTGTTTACTGATCTAGCTGTGCAGAGACAAATAAAATGGGATCTGACCCCTGAACTTCATGGAGTCATTTTGGCAAGATCTAATTTAACTCTGGTGACCGGAGTAAAGACACCTTCAAGTGTGTCAAGGGCTCTATATCATATTCTACGAGGGGGTTGCATCCTGGAGCCATAATAAATGATGTCCTGACTGATCTTCACCCTTATGCTGCTGAGACTCTCTCCAACCTGATGCTGTCAAAAAAGGAGTCGTATCCGGGAGGGAAGTTGCGGATGGAAGGTTGGAGATACTCTGTCCCATTTTGGAGCGACCTTACTAAATGGGTGCTCTCGATTTACGAGGCCACCCTAAAAGCTGTCGGCCTTTTTATGCCATTAGAGCCACCCAATATGGCATAAAGGTTAATTGGCCTATTTTTATCTCATTGGTAGAGTTGTACAACTATCACACATGTACTTTCTTCACTCCGGGTGGAGAGATGGGTTTGGCTCTTCACGAGATGCAGGCGGTATCAAAACTTCCCTAGGGACCGAGCCATATGAAGAATACGTCCCCTGTGATGAGGAGCTCTTGGATTTGGAGAGAGAGAACTCTGAGATGATGGAGGTGTACAAAGAGTTACTCTATCACCTCTTCATTTGTCACCATATCACAAAGAAGGGTAAGACTGACGGGTCCCTTCCCCATATGAGAGCTTGGACCAACTATATCTTTATTAGAGAAGAAGGAGACGGCCCAGTCTTTTTCCCGACTCGTAAGCCCTCGACGAAATCTGAGATAGAGCAACTGATGACAGATCATAGGACAATAGATACTGAAGATAGTGATGATCCCAAGGGAAACTTTCTGGTTTATTATTTCATCAGACAGGCTGAGTTTAAGTTATCGGAAAAGGCTGTGCTAGCCGCCTTTCTAATGACATGGCTCCATGATTATGTAGTCCCTGGTAGTTCAGGGTCTATTGAAAGGATAAGCCGAGGTATGATACTTTTGGGCTGTAAAGCTGGCGTTTGGATACCAGCTTGCCCTGCTTCCTGCGATGGTCTACGCCATCCAACGAGGCTTGCGACACTTTGTTGTTAACGCGATGACGCCTAATAGTAGAAAGAACTTTGTCAGGACTGAACTTCCCTTTCATTCCTTAGTGGGATGGCTGGTGCTGCACTGTCCCAGAGTAATGAATATTGGGCTGATGGCAGACTCTTTGGTGGGAGATGCCTTTCTTCGAAGATTCAAAGATGCAGGCTGGTCCATCACAGGGGTGCCTGTTTGCAGGAGGGCTTTGAGTTTTCTGTAGAATTATAAGTTCTTCAGAGTGTCGCCTCCGTCTGGTAGTGGTCGTACATGAGACACTTTAGTAGATAAGGGAGCACTCACTACTAGCCTTTCTACTGGGGCTTTCCATTGGCTCCAGTCCATCAGGCCTTCTCATCTGGTGCTCAGGAATAGGAACCACACTTTCCTGGAACCTTATCTGCCGAGTCGCTTTGTACGACAGTTTGACTACAGCCAGCTTCTTTTGGGTAACCCCAACCCTCATCTACAGTTAATAAGAAGCCTGATCGACGGGGCACGTGCGTGGGGTTACTACAACGCCGGATGTACGGGGGCTATTTTTACCTTGCCAGAAGATAAGCCTGAAATCTATATGCTCTTTGCTGCTGCCAAGTTCTATATTCAGGTCAATACCCTTCATCTTCGATATGACCATGAGCAGAGTTTAGTATCGAGGACTAGGCTTGCCCCCACACTTGTCGATATAGGACGAGTGCGTACAATGGGGGGTCACAGAAGGGAAGGTGCCGCACCCTCAGCTGAGCCGGATGCAGTGCCACGACAGAGAGTCGTTCTTGAGGAGCCGGTTGTTACAGTACCTCAGAAAGAGGATACTGAAGATCCTCTTCCTAATACTCCTCACAAGAGGAAAGCTTCCACTGAGCTGGTTCAATGGTCCAAAAAGAAGAAGATTGTTGTCTCCAGTGGGAGAAAGAAGGTCACGGATGTGAGCGCCGGCTCGTCTCCTCCCAGAAGATCTTCCTGGCAGACCGGGAGAGGTGGAACGACGTCGCGATCCATTACCATTGGGAAGGTAGATCCCTTCCTAGACTCTATAGCCGTTTTGGTCAAACCGTTAGAAGCTTTCTCACTATTCTGTTTATCCTATGCGCAGGACGTTGAAGTTACGGCCGAGGCAGGTGCTTCTTCGTCTGAAGAGGTGGACATAACAACGGTGTTCCCTGCTCATCCTCAACCGATGGATGAAGGTAGGTCTTCTTCAGTTGTAAGGTTTGAGCAAAGGGATGATCAGGACGAAGGCCCAGACCATAATGGCAATCAGAAACCCAGTCCCTCCTATAACATTTCTTTGGGAGATATATCTGCGATAGGAGCTATGATGAAAGATTTGGATGAAAATCAAGTCCAATCAGCTCACCCTCCTCTGGGTATGTCATTCTTGTACTTTTTTCGGATGATATTTTCTGACTTCAATTTTGCGTGCAACTTGTGAGGCTGACTTCCGTCGTATATTCCTTTATAGAAAAGAAGAGGGAACAAAGCACGAAGATTGCCCCAGATACCGGGGCTAGACAAGAAGCTGCTAAAGTACGTGTAGGCAACTCTAGAGGGAGGGTGAATAAAGTACTTGTGACAATAATGATTAATTAAAAGATTTAACTCTATTCAATCCCAACTAGCAAATAATTATTCAGAGTATAATTGCGAAAATTAAATGAAGATCAGAAAGCATACGCAGACACAATAATTTTTTTAACCTGGTTTCCCTCGTGGAGGACTAGTCTAGGCCTGAGAAATCTAGCTCAGGATTGAAATCCACTATTTGTGAAATAGTTTTACAACAGCGTGCCTTTACTCAAAAGAGCACGCCAACTTCTTGAAAGATCACTGAGGCGAAACTTGGAATTTTCCAAGTGACTTCTTCAAGACTCTTGCACAAAACTTCTAATTTACTCGCACCGAGCACCTTGTAGGCTTGGAAAGTTTTGTGGCTAGTAGATGAGAAGAGTATGGCTCTTTAGGATATATAGGCTATAAGAGAGAAGAGAAGATTGAATAATGATTTGAAATGGAAGAAAAGGGTGCCTATATATACTAGTTCTGGGAGGCAGAGTTCGGCCAGAACTTTGTCCAAAAATTCAAAATTTTGGCCATTGGACAACTTGCAATGAGCAATCCCTAAAAATTAGCTCCTAGAAATTAGGAGACAGAGTTCGGCCCGAACTCTGTGTGGGGGCAGGGTTCGGCCCGAACTCTGCCTCATTGGAGACAGATTGCTCATGGGCTTGTTGGGCTTTGGCAGTTTGACTTTTTGTTTGTGGAGCTTTTTAATATCTAGTCTATGTTTGAGGTACTCAGTGCGACTCAACGTATAATAGCCTAGACTCAAATAAAATTGTAAAAAAATAGACTTTCGATAAAAAGTTCTAGCAGTATTCGTCGAGCAGTCATTGATGATGATTGTCTGACTTGATATGTATTAGTCGTCTGATTTGTAGCTTTGATGACGATTTATGTGTCGAGTTGGATCATGTCAAATATTGATTTGTTAATTATCAAGATTAGGTTGACTGCGATCCAGTTTGGGTCAACAATCTCCCTTATTTTGATAATTGACAAAATTATGATATTTGTGTGTCACAACATTCATACCTGGACATATATATAGCTCTCATGTAGATGGACATTTCGGCTCCCCCGTAAATAGAGAAGTCCTGATACAAGTACTAGTCCAGACAATGCATAGCACAAGTATGTAGAAGCATGGAAATGAACAAGAAATCCTATGCGGCTCAAGACTAGGAGAGTTTCATGCGGCTCAAAAGTTCATTAGAGTTTCATGCAGCTCAAAAGTTTATTAGAGTTTCATGCGGCTCAGAAGTTCCCAGCGAGCCACGTGGCCTTATGCGATTCAAAAAGTCCTTCACAAACCGGCCGTAAATTAATTTTTGCAGCTGGCTCAATTAATGCAAAGCGATGGCTCTGACACGAAGGTTTGACAGTTTTGACATAAAGCTGCAATGATGACTCTGACATAATGGCGTGCTCCTAGGAAAACAAAGAAAATCTCTATAGCTGGCACGATCCACCGAATTTCAAAGCACTTCATTCCATGTGGCTCTGACACGTGGCCATCCTTATGCGGTTCAGTTGGAGGCCACCCCCATGCGGCTGCTACTCCTATACGGTTCGGATCATGGGGGCCACCTCCATGCGGCTGCTACCCCCATGCGGCTCAGATCATAGGGCTACCCTCATGCGGCTCAGATTAAAGGATTGCCATACGGTTCAGATATGGCCACCCCTATGCAGTTCAGATCATAGGGCCACCCTCATGCAGCTCAGATTAAAGGATTGCCATGTGGTTCAGATAAGGCCACCCTTATGCATTTCTGACACGAGACCACACTCATGCGGCCCAACCATGACAGTCCTCCATACGGCTCGTAGCAGTTGGGACACGTGGCGGGAGCTGATCAAATTTTAATAATTCATATTTATTGCAGTCAACGAAGGACACGTGGCAGGAGTCGATCAAATCTTAATAACTCAGATTTGCTGTAATCAACATAACCGTCCAAATTTGGTTAAATCCTAAACAAATCAGATTTATTGCAATCATCATAATTACCCGGATCAATCTCCAACAAATAATGCAGATTTTTTGCAATCAACATAAAAACAAGATTGTTTGCCATTGATTATAAAAGAACAGAACAGTTTTATGGGAGGACTGGACTTTTACTTCATAAAACAAACTCGCTCATACAAAGAAAGCCTAGGAATGAAAACCTAGGTACAACAATCTAAGTACAATTGTTTAGTTTTGATTCTGGGGGGTGACGGTAGAGGCTCGAGAAAGCGACGGCAGCTCTGCCTTACTCCTTGGACGATCGGACGTAGCCTTGGCTCTGATGAAGAAATGCTCTCGGAATGTGTGGAAAGACTCCTCTTTGCGTGCCTTTGGCTCTCTGTGTATCCAGCCGCGGGTCCTCTCTCTTTTGCAAGGGAATGACACCTTGCTATTTATAGGAGTGGGGTGTCATCATTAGGGTTTGCAATGATTGCCCTAAAAAGTCGGTGGCTTGGGAATTTAATTGTCATTTTCCTTGATCCTATTTTGTTGGCAATTAATCTGGACCACTAATCTTGATTGCAACGAATCTGGACAATTAATTCTGATTGTGTCAAATCCGTATGGGCAATTAATGTTGATTGTCATGAATCTTTGGAAGCTCGGATCTCCTGCCACATGTTTAATCCGCGTGATTGCAATAAATCTGCTTTGATTCGGATAATTATGATGATTGCACTAAATCTGGTTGTTGGGATTTGTTGATAAATCTTGATTGATTTAATGCCACGTGTCTAATCATCATTATGGGAAAACTGATCTTCTGCCACGTGTCATAATCGTGAGCCACAGCCGCATGAGGGTAGCTTCTTAGGTTTTGAACCGCATGAAGGTGGCAGCCGCATAGGTGTAGCCTCCGAAATCTGAGCCGCATGGAGATGGTTTCTAATTGAGCCGCATAAGACTAGCCACGTGTCAAGGCTGCATGGGTATGGTCTCTCAGTATTTGAGCCGTATGGAGATGATCCCCATGATCCGAGCCGCATGAGGACAGCGGCCGCATGGGGTGGCTTCTTAGGCTTTGAGCCGCATGATGACAGTCTCCACGATCCGAGCCGCATAAGAGCATCAGCCGCATGGGGGGGTAGCAGCCGCATAGAGAGCTTTGGTGGTTGGTGGATCGTGCCAGCTGTATAGGAGATTTCTCTCGTTTTCCGAGGAACACGCCGTCATGTCAGAATTTATCATTTCAGCTTTAATGTCAGAGTTATCACTTTATGTCAGAGCATTTAATGGGAGCAGTCACTTTACGGCCAGCTGTAAAAAGCAAGCTGCATGGGGCCACGTGATTCTTTCCTGAGCCGCATGAGGCTATTGGAGAGTTTTTGAGCCGTATGAGGCTCCGATAAATTCCTGAGCCGCATGAGGCTCCTTCTGTTTTGAGCCACACGGACTTATTCTGTTTTGAGCCGCATGGGCTTCTTCTTGTTCTTTTCCATGCTTCTACAAGACTCCCTTCAAACTTTTCAATTTGAAAAATTAAAATACTTTGAATAAGAAGAATAGCTATATGAGCTCCGCTGGCCGCATAGGATGTTCTTGGCCGCATGGACTTCTTGTCCGCATGGCCTGTCTGGCCGCATAGACTCCCCGAGCCGCATGGGCTCCCTGCCACGCGTGCGTCTCATTAATTACTCTTAATTTATTTAGAGCCGTCTTTTGGGGGAATCCCAAGAGTTGGTTTATTAAATATTTGGATTTTATGCCCTGGGTGAATCTCCTTTATGAGATGGGGCAAAATCCGAGGAGTCGGTTTTGCCTGCAGCACAGGACCCAAAACGGTTATCGGTCCACGTGCCCCCTTATGTCTGCCTATAAATAGGGATACTTTTAGGACAGAGAAACTTCTTTGCTTCCTTTTGTCTTCCTCTTCTCTTGCCCTAAGCCACTGTCTTTGTTTTCCTTCTTCGATCACCAATCGACGGTGGCCCCCAAAGCTTCCAAAGCTTCCAAGGCCTCTGCTGCGGCGAAAGACAAGAAGGTGGCGGCTCCCTCGCCGACTGTAGCGCCCCCAGTCCATCCTGACGTCCACCCTGCCATCAAGGGTAAGGACTATGTGGAAGATCGAATACTTCAAACCCTAAAACAATGGCTCTGTTGCATGTTTTTATGCACAAGCCTTCTTTCTCTCAGCATTCAATGCGTTCTTCGTCTTTATTGAACTGCCAAAAGTTTAGTATGATGAAGCCGCATATGTTGTGTGGGCCGCATGAATTTCTCATATCCGAGCCGCATAGGGTATGCCCTATGTTTGAGCCGCATGAGAACGACTGAGCCGCATAAGCACCTTTAGAACTGAACCGCATGAAGTCCCTCTGAACAGAATCGCATGAGCTCCTAATGGACTGAGCCGCATAGCGTTCCACGAATCAGAACCGCATATGAACCCACCTAAACAGAGCCGCATGAGGACTCGTCTAAACAGAGCCGCATGTACTTTGTAAAAATCGAGCCGCATAAGAACTCGTTTAATCAGAGCCGTATGAACTCTAAATGTTTTCTGGCCGTATCCTGACTTCGTTTCTTTTGTCTCTTTTCAGTAAATCTGCCAGTCAATGCTGCAGGAGAACCCCTGGTGGGTCAGGCCCAATTTGCCATAGGAGTTCGATTTGACCATCTAGTCCAGCAGGTGGTGGAGCAACTGCCCCAGAACGAGCCTGAGGAGAGGCTGAATCTTATCAAAAACCAGCCCTTTCACTTTCTCTGTGCCATGCTGAACTCAGGGCGATTGGAGGGAAAGTACCTGAAGCCGGCGTTCTTCTTCGGGGACGCCCTGACTGTGAAGAACGCTCGGGTATTGGATATATCTGAGAATTGGAATTTTATTTCTACTGGGAGGGCGATCCACATCCCCCAGGTGGAGCATCATTTCCCATTGGCGTGGTTCAATATGTTGCCGGTGGACAGGAAGATGCCGGAATCCTTGACCCCGAACCGGTCGGGAATGATTGTGGGTAATATCCACTACAATAAGTACATTGGATCAGCGTACGCGGGCAAGGAACCGGTCAGCCGCTACGTGATGGGGCTGGCCCCGGGTACCTTCTTAAATGCGCAAGGTCCCAATTTTTCATTCTCTCAAGCCGACACCTTCCTGAATCAACTTGCTCGGAAAGGGTCTTATCCCGTTGGCCGGCTCTCGTTTTTGAACTGGATACGCCCCATCCCTTCATGGGCAAATTTGACCGGGTGGATTTTGTGAGAATATGGGACTTTCCTGCGTGAGGTTGGTCTCTACCACGCCATCCGGGGTACATGTCACGGAATGCCCATCAACAAGGAGTTGTTCATGGCCCTCTTGGAGATGTACAACCGGCGGACGGGGACCTTCTTCGCGCCTGGAGGGGAGATTGGTCTCGCTCTTCATGAGATACACGCAGTTTCTAGGCTGCCCTGGGTCAATGAGGTATTTGAAGTATATACTCCAACGAACGAAGAGTTTGAAGATTTGGAGCAACGATATCCGGGTTTCGTTGATGTCTACCAGGAGTTATTGTGTCACCACAGTTACTGTCAGCAGACGACCAAGAAGGATGGTAGCTCGGAAGGGAACCTTCCGCATACTAGGGCTTGGCTCTCCCACCTTTTTCAGCAAGGTGCCTCAGGCCGGGTTACTCCTCAAAATCCTCTGACCCGAGAGCAAGGACAGGATCTGGTGTTAACCGCCAAGAAATCGAGGGCCTTGAGCGATACGTTTGGGAGTCAAACTGATTCCTTTGATTATTTTTATCAGGATACCCAGCCGCTGTCGGAGAAGGCAATCCTGGCAGGGTTCCTGATGGTATGGCTACAGAATTACGTAGTCTCAGGAGGAGTTGGTTCCATTGAGAGGATCAGCCAAAATTTTATTTTTCCTGTCGTGAAGCTGGCCTTCGGGGTCAGACTGGCTCTTCTTTCGGCCATGGTGTGCAGTATACACCGTGGCCTCCGTACTTTTTCGTCCAAGGTTATTGCCCGTGACACGGCGATGAACTTTGAACGAATCGAGTTGTCCCTACCACTATTTGATGGGGTGGCTATTAATGCACTGCCGGTCTTTGATGAGACCTGGCCCATAAGATGGTGTAACTGACGACGATGCTTTTATCTTCTAGTCCCGCCAGATGCCCTGGGAGTACAACACTATGCCCGCTTGTCGGAGAGCGCTGGCGAGGGTGGATGGATATAACTTCTTCGTGTCTGTTCCCTATTTTTCTGCTGAGGAGGTGAGGAGTGTACACGTTGACGGTACCGGGCCTCCTCTCCTCTTACCCGGGAGGATGCTTCTTTGGTTGCATAATATCCGTCCCTCGCACTTAGTATATCGCAACCGCAATACCGTCTACCTGGAACCTTACTTGCCCAGCCGGTTCTTCCGCCAGTTTGGGTTCAGCCAGCTGTTCCTAGAGAGTCCCAGCTCTTGCCTGGGTTTTGAAGGCAGCGTTCTGGATGGCATCAGGGCCTGGCATTATTATGACATTGCTCATACCCGTGCTAGTTTCTCGGTCCCTGACGCTGAGACGCAAGTGGAGATTTTGTATTTAGCGGCTCTCTACCACGTCGCTGCGAGCAGGTTTTCTGTTAACTTTGACCCTCGTACCAGTTTTATTGTTGGTACCGGCTTGGCGGAGAAGCCCCAGGGGTCGAAGACGAGGAAGCAGAGGGCGATCACGGTTCCTGTGTCGGACTCGGAGTCCACAACCGCGAACGAAGAGAATGATGAGCGTGAGGCAGATAACTCTTCCCTTCCTGTGGAAGATGCTGGGGCGGATCAGCCGCCTGTTGTGCCGGATGAGATGGTGGCGAATCAGCCGCCAGTCGCGCCTGGTCCTTCGCGCAAGCGGGGCAGGCGCGTGTCCACTGATGGTGGCTGTAAAACCCCTATTTTTTTAAAAAAATTATTTTTATTAGACTTCAAATTTAATTTATATAATTTATGGTTTTTATTAATTATTAAAAATGACCTTAGCCATTGTTGTGTTTTGAGCACAAGGCGACCATGAATCTTGGCACGGAAGATGTAGCAATGCGCCTTGACTAGTGTACTAGCCATACAGGGGGAAGCCTTGCCATGGTGATGTTCAAACTAGAAAAACCAGACCAAATAGTGAATTGACTTATTTAAATTATTTTAATTAAATATTATTTTATATATTATTTTTAGATGACCCGGTTGGTCCAAACCAGCCCGAACTGGGCCCTGACCGAATCCAAGCCCATGCGAGCATGTGGGGTGACTAAGATGGCCAGGTAGGAACATTTCATGTGTGTACAAATATTTTTAAATAATTTTGAGACTTGTTGAATATTTATTGACTTTTGGTACAAAATTTATGTTTTATTAATAAAATAATATTTTACAAGATGGTACAATTTTTCTGGACCCATACATGGGTGAGAGGTAAAGTTCACCCATTGGGACGATTATCATTATTTTATTATAATTTAAGTTATTTTGTGGAGATTTAATAAACATGTTTTTCCTATTTAAATATTATTATTTTGAGTTGATTTATTAAGGATTGAATTTATATATATATGTAGATATGCTCAAATATATTAAATAATTGGATAGTTGACTTTTAAATGGTATTTGGATATAAATAGATTTTTTGGTGTATTTATGGATATACACATATATAGATATAAATATTTATATTTAAAAGATTTGATTAGATTTAGATAAGAAAAAAAAGGAAAAAGAAATGGTGGGGCCGACCCCCACCACCAACGCCAACTACAGCAGACTATATGCCATGCATGTGTTCATATAATATATATATATATAAAAATATATAAGTTGTGAAGAAGTTTAGATAAGAAAGAAAGAGGAAAAAAAATGTATTGAGTGGTCGGCCCCACCACCTGGCCGACCACCCATGCATACTTCATGCATGCAAAAAAAAGAAGAAGAGCAGCATGCATTGTGCGGCCCGCCCCCATCCAAGCAACTACAGCAGCAACAAGTTGCTAATAGAGCCAAAAACCCCTACTCCATATATATATATATATATATATATATATATATATATATATATATATATAAAATAAAAAAAATAAAAAAATATATATATATATATATAAAATATATATATATATATTTTATTTTTTTATTTTATATATATATATATATATATATATATATATATATATATATATATATATATATATATATATATATATATATATATTTTATTTTTTTATTTTATATATATATAATATATATATATATATATATATATATATATATATATATATATATATATATATATATATATATATATATATATTTTATTTTTTTATTTTATATATATATATATATAATATATATTATAT
Source organism: Iris pallida (assembly GCA_029216955.1). NCBI lineage: Eukaryota > Viridiplantae > Streptophyta > Magnoliopsida > Asparagales > Iridaceae > Iris > Iris pallida. The sequence goes on along the minus strand of JANAVB010021599.1, from coordinate 17,389,990 downwards.
ATATATATATATAAAATAAAAAAATAAAATATATATATATATATATATATATATATATATATATATATATATATATATATAAAGCAAATGACCTCTAGTCTAGTGGTTAAGAGAGATGCATGCGGCCCAAGTGGTCGGGAGTTCGAGCCCCAGTGGAGGCGAGTTCACCACAATTACCCATTGCTTCAAAAATATATATATATATATATATATAAAATATATATATATATATATATATATATATATATATATATATATATATATATATATATATATATATATATATTTGTGTGTAGTTTAAAACCCTAAACTCCAAATTCCATCTAATCCTCTCCTCCTTCCTCCTCTTTCCTCCTTCCTCCCTCTCTTCGGCGTGCGTGCCAGCCTCGTCGGAGCGACAACATCCCCGCCTTCCGGTCGTCACGACGTTAACAACAACAACAACAGTTTTAAACTCCGAGGTACCCGACTTCTCCGATCAATTTCTCTATCAATTTAAATCCGTTTTTAGATCCGTAAATTCGTGTAGAAAGCCCACATGACCCTCTTCGAGATCCCCCAGGTGGATTTTGACATGGCCATCCATCTTGCTCGAAAAATCGAGACGAAGTTGGAGAAAAACCACTTTTCTGGAACATTAAAAAACTGTTTTGAAACACCAAATTGTCGGCCACTTTTCTCGCTGTCCATTAAACTTTCGTAAAAACTAATTGAAGGCAGTCAAAGACAACATAATCGAGATTGTAACGCACCTTCTGGACTCACTTTTCATCTAGTATGTAGAAAGTTACACGTTGTTAAAGTTTTTCGAAAAATTGTAAATTCTGTTTTCAAAAAAATGGAAAACCACCCGATACGGCGTGCGCCCCAATAAACCGGGCGACGTGGTCGCGCACTATACGCATCGAAAGGCGCATATGGATGTTGTCGACGTGTGGGAACTGACGGAACCCGATTTCGTTGCATTTGCGCGACGAAATCAGTGCGTATCCGTCGAAATACCCCGTATCGACCCTTTGCAAATTAAGTCACAACTTTGTGCACACTCATCATATCGCGATGAAACTTGCGCCATTAGACTCAAAATATTTTTCTGGTCCTGTGAGCCAAGTTTGGTCCAATTCTGAGACCGTTGATCGGGACGCTATTTTGGCGGGCCCACAATCCCACTCAACGGACAATTTTGTGCACGACCCACCGAAATCCAAAATTGGACATACCGTTGGGTTCGTCTCATCAAAACAAATTTTTGACATATAGTTTGACGACTTTAGAGACCATAGATATTGGCACGTATTTCGGTGCAAAGCGGGTCCAACGACGGACATCGTTTTTGACCCAAAATTACGATTTTGCCCCTGTTCCAGAATTTAACGTTTGGACAGGCGTTTCCTAGGCATATCTTTTATTCCAAACTCGTTCGTGATATTTGTTGCAACATCCGGAGTCATCTGCAGGATTTGGCTTTTCTTGCTTCGTTTACTTGTCTGTTCGAGCTACTGGATTATTCTCTTTTGCACATAACCTCAGGCAAGATACCTTGCCATTATATTGTTTATATTCAGTTTGCATTTTATTACATATAACTGTTCATTTATTTTCAGTTCTTATGGTTCTTGATTTACTGTCTGCTCAGTGATATTAGATATACTTTATTATTATCCTTCGATTGCATGTGGACTTAGAGTTAAGAGACTACCGTTCGTAGTGTATTACATATACCTTAACACAGTTGTACCACGAGGATGTGTGAGATGAGTAGCATGTTGAGGTTCTTGCGTGTGGGCTGATCCTCCATGCGCATGCGTTAGGACTAACTGCTAATAGAGGCATGTTAGGAGACTTAGAAGTTAGTAGAGGTATATGAGACATGGATGTGACTCTGTTAGACATCGGGAGGAAAAACAGTTCCTTAACATATGGGCCAAGTATGCACTTCCCTATTGCCGGTTATCTCCGCGGGAGATACGGTCCTGGATCCTGATACTGATTTACTGCTGGCCTCTGACATTCGATGAATGTTATGCTTTGAGGTCCCTGGTATCCTGATGGAGGTTTGTTCTTAACTGCATAAACACTGTAGTACGGTTAGATTACCTTATTGTCGTCTTGTCACTTATTTCGGTTAGTGACATATTATATATTCAGTTTATTATGGAATGTTCTTTGTGTATCTTGTTACGTCCCTCTGAGGACCTGGTTATCTCTCCAGGTGTGTGCTTCTGTAATTTTGCAGGTGTTCTAGCCAAGGCCGTGATCTTCTCCATAAATTTCGAAGACGATTGCGCTTGGTTCCTCTCATTATTTTATCGATCACTTCTTGTACATTTTATTTGAGATAGTTGGTAGTGGACTTTGTCTCCGCCCAACGATTGTATATATGACAAATTCAAAGTTGCTTTTATATCATTTATTTATCTAGTGGATGAGATTTAGTTATTATGGTTCTACTGCATTTTACAGCTTATGTATACATACAAGGTTTCCATATATTGGAGTGTACTTTGTATGTATGCAGCTGGCATGAATACGTACCTAGACCTAAGTATTTTGGGACTGGGGCATTACAGTGGCAGAACCTACTCTACGAAGCGGGCTGCGGTAAGACGCCGCGTGCTGTTCAGTAAAGAGAGAGGTGAAGGTGATGATGCCACCTCGGAGGTGAATTGAACTACAACCATCTTTTCCTTTGGTCCTCCTTTTTCCTGAACTGTTGCTTAATCATTTTTTCTTTGCTCTTGTAGGCGTCAGAGGAGTCAGATTCTCGAGAACCGGCCGCTGAAGTCGATCCAGCCCTGACCACTTTGGTCAGTGACGTGTGTACCACGATCATTTCTGTTGGGGTTCTTCCGGAGGCGGCCGATGAGTCCCACATTGCTGAAGACTCAACCCATGGTGACGGGGGCTCTACTGAACCTGTCCCTGAGACTATTGAATTTCAGCAGGGTGACGCTGAACCAGTCGTATCCCTTTCCGGGGTGGCTGGGGCAGAAGAACCAGCTGAATTCGACTTGGAGGTCGTTGGTGAGGGGACTACGGTGGCTGTGAGCGAACCGCAGCCTCCGCACTCCTCCCCTGGTAAAATAAGCCAAATCTTAACTAGTGAGGAGGCCTATCTGCTCTATCATCACATCCTTCGGGTTACGTTGATTGATGGTTGCTTTGGACATACAGGTCCCGCCTCTTCACTACCCATGACGGATATTGTCAGGGAAGGCTCTGCCAGCGGGGATTTGGTGGAAGGGAGCGTGCCCCCTCCTCTTTCGACCTATATTAAAGGGCCTTCTGCTGAATCGAGTTCGGGAGGTCAGGTGGCGGCACAGCCGGGACAGGGAGCGATGGTCTCTGCGTCCTCCTCTACTCACGTGGCTCTGAGGGTCGACCTTTCTGCCTTGTCGAGTATCCAGGTTCTGCGGTCGCGGAGGAAGAGTTAGCCACTATCCACGCGTCTTTTCGCTCGGAATTTGTTTTTTGGTGGCAGGGATGGCAAGTTCTAGCGCGCCTCCTTCGACACTGCCAGCCACACTTATTTGACGCCATCTTCTACGGAAGTTCTGGATGAAGCGTCACAGGACGTGGTTGACAGTTTCTACCGCCACTTGAAGAGAGGGGTCGAGGCTGCTGTAGAACTGGGGGACCCCTTTCGCCTTGGCCCGATAATGCGCCCAAGGCCAAATTGACATTCTCAAAACCCTTCCCGGTGGAGCAGGGATAGTCGGCACTTCTGGAGCCGAAATTGCTAGAGGCTAATCAGCTGGTGGCCCAGTTTCAGGTGCTGCGGCAAGCTGATCTGTCTGCTGCGATAGATCAAGAGCGCAGTTTCCTCACAACTGCCGTAAACAAGGTAAGGGTCGCTCGGGATATGGTCAAGCCGGTTATACTTAGGATCTCCGCGATCTGTCTCAGCTACATGATCAGTTGAGCCGCGAGAGTGAAGATTGCACGGCTCGGGAAGCGACTGCCTCCCATGGGGTAATTGACACCCGGGAGCAAATTTTTCGAACATCAGAGGAAGCTGGCTTTCTTGGAGTCTGAACTCAAAGCTGCCCGTACAGAAAAGGGAATGATTATCCAGGAGGCCGACAAAGTTACTCGAGCTTCTGCTGGCCTGGAGCTTGCTCTGAAGAAGCTTGAGGATGGCTGGCGGGCTCACGTGCACTTGGATGAAGCAGAGCGGTTGTCTCAGGAGGTCGAACGCCGAGCCAAGCAGCGGTTCGAACGGGGGACTGCCTTGCTGAGGAGCTGTCTCCTGGAATTATGTACCGCCGAGCCATAGTCAGCTCTTTTGCTTTTTATGTTCATGTTCTTTTTCCTTCCCCTCTTTTTTTGAGAGGGACGTGGTCCCAGAACCTGTAGTACTTTTGCTTTTTAAATAAAAGATTATGCTTTATTCTACCCTTTATTTGTACTGCTTATTGTGTTTATGGTGTTATGGTGGTGTTTGCCCCGCAGGGGGACTGTTTGTGGACCTATTACCCTTGGCATACCTAGGTTTTAGGTATGGATAACAAATTTAAAGGGGATACCTAGAACGATTCCATGGTAAGGTGGTCATGGACGTTCCTGGTATCGGAAGAAAGAATGCTATAGAGCAGCTAGGCTCCCGGGGCATGATAGGAAATGAGGGGCATGTACCAGGAAATTTGGTACAACATTTGTGGAAGCAGAGGGTATTTGTGGGCCTATTATCCTTGGCGTACTCTGGTTCAGAATACGGATAATAAGATGAGAGAAAACCAACATACTTACTCAGAGGTAATGAGGACGTGGCAAGTATTGGGGTTTTACCGCGGGGTTTTCCTACTCAGAGGTAATGAGGACGTGGCAGGAGTGGACTCAGCAGAAGATATTTATGGTCAACAGTAGACATTTGTGGGCCTATTATCCTTGGCGTACTCCGATTTTGGGTACGGATAATAAGTCGAAAGAAAACCAACATACTTACTCAGAGGTAATGAGGACGTGGCAAGCATGAGGGTTTCTTCGATGGAGCCTTCCTACTCAGAGGTAATAAGGATATAGAAGGAGTGGGCTCCATGAAGGGGTACATAGAATGACTCAGAGGTAGCGAGGACGTGGAAGTTCTATGTAAGAGGGTGATTTGTTTTTGGCGGAAGTGAAACAACTCAGAGGTAACATCGACGTGGTTGTTTTAGGAAATTTGTGGATCTGTTATCCTTTTTTGTTCACTGAAAGTGCGGGTAGTAGATCATGAGTAGGGAGCTCTTTTAGGAAGAAAGTTCAGAGGTATGATCATACATGACTTACTACATAAAAGACACAATATAAATTTATCTGGAGTGACCGAAGTGTAAGTTCAGCGGTACCTGCGGGTACATAACTCAACAATCTAGGGAATATGGAGTCAGAATGTAAGTTCAGCGGTACCAGCGGGTACATAACTCAATAATCTGGGATTTGGAGGATGTTGTTTCAGACATAATACTTCTTCAGGAACTTGCCGTTGATGGGCAACATGAGCAAGTCTCCATTTTGTTTCGCGAGGCGGTAAGCACCATTGGAGAAGACAGCCTCAATGACAAATGAACCTTCCCACTTTAGCTGGAATTTGTCGACGGTTTTGTGAGTCATAACCATCGACCTTCGAACTGCCAGAACGAGATCGCCCACTTGGAATGTTCTGATCTTAACCTTCTTGTTGAAGGCTCCCGAGATGCGTGCTTGGTATAGCTCGATTCGTTATTGAGCTAGTAGGCGCTTTTCATTCAAGGCCTCCAACTCTTGTAGCCGGCGACGGTAATTATCGTCCGTCGTCAATCGATAGGTAAGGGCGACGCGGAGCGAGGGGATTTGAGTCTCCAATGGAAGAACTGCCTCACTCCCGTATACCAGGAGAATGGTGTGTTTCTGGTGGCCGTTCGGACTGTAGTATGGTATGCCCATAAGCACTCACCAAGCTTCTCATTCCAGTCGTATTTGTTGGAAGATACGAACTTTTTGAGCAACTTGATGATGGTTTTGTTGAATGCTTCTGCCAACCCGTTTGCTGCTGGATTGTATGGCGTTGAAGAAATATTCTGGATTCGGTATTTATCACAGAACCGATAGAAGGCGTCGCTTGGGAACTGCGGACCATTATCGTGGATGATCCTTCGGAGCAGTCAAAGCGATAGATGACGTGATGCTTAAGGAAGCTGATCACGTTTGAAGTCTTTACTTCTGCAAGCGGAACAGCTTTCGCCTATTTGGAGAAGTAATCTGTGATTGCGAGTATGAAGCGATGTTCTCGGGACGAAGGTGGAGTGATTGGACCGATGATATCCATTTCCCATGCTTCGAATGGCTAGGATGCCACTGTCGGATATAGAAACTCGGATGGCTGATGAAGGAAATCTGCGTGGACTTGACAGGCTTTGTACTTTCTTGTATAGTCTATCGCATCTGCTACCATCGTGGGCTAGTAATAGCCCATCCGGCGAAGACGGTCTTGTAATTTCGGACCAGGCTGATGGGCCCCGCAGACACCGTCATGAGCTTCGCATACGGCTTCTTTAGCTTCTGTATTTGATCGACACCGAAGCAGTAATCCATCGTAGGATCGGCGATACATCATTTTTGTCTCTGTATCGTAGAAGAATCTGAGAGAACGCCTTCTGATAGAGGTGGCCTCCTTTGGGTTTTCGGACAAGATGCCATAGACTATAAAGTCTATGAATGGCTGTCTCCAGTCTGGCATTTCGTCAATCGTCTGAGCAGAATGACTCGCCAAAAACTGATTGTTATTCTTAGGGCAGACCAGTTCGTAGCCTATCACATCCATCGAGTGATGAGCATAGTTCAGAACTGCTAGGGATGCGGCAAGGCCAGCTAAGGCATCGGTTTCGATATTTTGGAGTCTGGGAACGTATTCTATGAAGAACCCTTCGAACGACGAAATGATGTTGATCGCCGTTTGGTGACAGGGGATCATGTCTTCATGGCGGACTTCATATGAACCCCGAATCTGATTGACGATTCTGCAAGTCGCCGTATGCTTCAAGGTATTCTATCCCTAGTTCCTTTGCAGTCGAAGGCCAATGACCAAAGCATTGTACTCGGCCATATTATTTGAACAGGGCTCCGTGAGGGAATAAGCCCGATTGATCACCAACCCGAAGGGAGAAATCAGCACCACTCCGACTCCAATAACGATATTGCCCTTGGGCCCAGTTCTGGAAGCACCGTCGAAGAACATTCACCATATGGTATCATGAGAGGCCACATGTGAGTCGACAACCTCATCCGGAATCTCTTCGTATATCCTGGTTGATCCGAACCTGGATGGGCTGCTAAAAAGTCTGCCAGAGCTTGACCTTTAATAGCCTTTTGTGGGATGAAGATCATGTGGTAGGGAGACTACAATATCGCCCATGTAGCGAGGCGAGAGCTTAGTGCCCCTGGCTTGGTCATGAGGACCCTGAGGGGGTTTACTCGTGAGATCACATGTATGGTTTGTCCCATGACATAGTGTTGCGTCTTCTGAATGGCGAACACCAGGACGAGGCATTCCTTCTCCACGGCGGTATATCGGTGTTCCGGCCCCATCATCATTCGACTGAAGTAATATATAGCCTGCTCATGGCCTGCATCATTATTTTGTGCTAGCAGAGCGCCGAGAGAATGCTCTATCGCTCGTACGTAGAGCAGGAATGGTTTTCCAGCAACCGGGGCTACCAGGACTGGAGGGTTCGACAAATATTCTTTGATGCTGTCGAAGGCACGTTGGCATTCTTCATCCCATATGAATGAGATGCCCTTCTTCATGAGGTGAGTGAATGGCTGACATCGTCCAGAGAGGTTGGAAATGAATCTCCTGATGTAAGCTAACCTCCCTTGAAGGCCTCGGTGTTCACGGAGATTTCTCGGGGGACCCTTCTCCATGATGGCCTTTGTCTTCTACGGATCTATATGAATCCCCTGGACGGTAATGATAAAACCCAGGAATTTTCCACTGGATATGCCCAAAATGGATTTGGTAGGATTCATCTTCAAGTTGTGCGCTCGCATCAGGTCGAATACCGTCCTTAGATCCTGCAGATGGTCTTCCTTATAACAACTTTTGACAGCGATGTCGTCAACATAGCACTCCACGGTCTTGAGTAAGTGGTCTCTGAAGATGACACTCATAGCTCTTTGATAGGTGGCGCCAGTATTCTTTAAACCAAAAGGCATGACTGTGTAACAGTATGTGCCAATCGGTGTTCGGAATGATGTGTGCTTCTCGTCGTCGGGAGACATCTTGATTTGGTTGTATCCCGAGAAATCATCCATGAATGACATGCGCTCGAAGCCACAGGTGTTGTCAATCATGATGTCCGTGATAGGGAAGGAGAACTCATCTTTAGGACACGCCTCGTTCAGATTGCGGATGTCGATACATATTCGAATCTTTCTATTTTTCTTGAGGACCAATACTATGTTGGCGACCCAGGCCGGATGTTGTTCCTCACGAATGAAGCCGGTGGCTATCAGTTTGTTGACTTCGGCTTCGATCGCATTCATAATGTCCGGGCGAAAGCGTCGCTGTTGTTGCTTGATCGGCTTTGCATCCGGCCGAATGTTGAGTTTGTGAAGTACAATCTCGGGTTTAGCCCTGGCATGTTTTCATAACTCCAGGCGAACACATTAATATATTCTTTGACAAGTTGTAGCAGCGATTCTCGCTCTTCGTCCGCCAGACTTTTACTAACGAAGATTGGTTTTGGAGAAGACTCATTGCCGAGGTCAACTTGCATAACCTCATCTTCAGTAGGAGGCTCTCTATGTTCGAACCACTTTTCTTATTGTGCATCTAGCTGTTGGGCCCACAGCTCTAATTCAAGGAGTTCAGGAATGTCTTCTTCTTCGTAAACGTCGACGAATGCCATATTGACAGACAAGACTTGCCTGAATACGTCCCCGATGCTGATATCTAAATCAGAAGTTGGTGATCCGGTTGAATGTGAATGCCAGTCGCATTCCTTATCTGAGCTTTCAGGGGTCGTTGCAGGCATGACATACCCCAGTCCACATCGGGTCTTGTTGTAGTAATCCTGTGGTTTCTCGGCCGGGACTGGCAACTGTAAAGGTAAGCGCCGACCAGCGTCGTAGTTCAAGCCTGGTGTAGTCTCCATATCATACCCCTGTCTTTGCATGAGATACTTGGATTGGGAGCTATACAGATAAAGGGGCAGTCTTTCGGTGTCCGATTCGAGATCGACTTCCTCTACTGCGAAGGGCTGTGGATCATTCTTCCGGCCGAAGATGATTGGATGGTCTTCTCCCTCGACTATGAAGTAGTCGCCTTCCACAGGAGTAAGTTGATTTGCAGTGTAAACATTTATCACTTGCGTATGTAGGTGAGTGCCTATACCGTGTTCCATAGCATACATTGTACAAAGCTTATCAAGCTCGAGGTAGTTCAAAGATAGCCCTTTATTGATGAAGTAAGGTATCTTTTCTAGTGGGATTACATCATCTGCAGATGGAACATCAGTATGAGCAGCCACGTATTTGGCCAATTCTGGTTCTTCCTCGGCCACCCCCTGTATAAGTGAAGACTGAGAGGATGACTTGGGCAGCTTAATCATCAGGGGTTCCGCTGGTAGGGCAGAACATGGAGTTGTTGGCGACCTAGCGACCCCCTGTTTGGTGCTTGATGCTAGGCGGGGAGTTGTTGGCTCGCTAGGAGTCCCCGACTTTGCATTAGACTGACGATTCATCTTGGGAAGACGTATCGTTATTGGCTTGTCAGAGGGTTTGAGCTTCTCTGTTTATGGCTGGCCGGCTCTTGGCAGCCTGATTGTCAGTGGCTCCGTTGTGGGTTTTGGCACTTGGCCAGACCTTGGCAATCGGATTATCATTTGCCCCTCTTGTGCCGAGAGACTGATTGCATCCTTACGCAGAGCGGCCGTAAGGGGTGCGATCTTGCCAGGTTTACAAGCTTGAAGGTGGATCGTCAGAGGTTTTTCTGATCCCATTGATGTCTCAGTTTGAGCTTACATATCTCTTCGACAAGGTGCCTCTTCGACTTCTCGTACAAGCAGGAGTCCGAGTAATAAGACTCGACCTCTTTGAAGGGATCAATGTCGGCAAATTCTGTCCTCACGAAGCCGTGCTTGTCGACATACTTGAAGCACTGGTGCAGCATGGAAGGCACGATCTTGTAATCGTGTATCCAAGGACGCCCCAGGAGAATATTGTAGGAAGTGTCCGCATCTATGATATAACAAGTCACTTCTGACTGCAGATCGCCGATTTGGCACTTCAAGCAAATCTTTCCGATCGGGTAGCTCCTGCCCGAATTGAAACCACTAATGGCGGTGCTTGTCGACGTCAGGCGATGCATGGGGATGCAAAGATGGTGCAACAGACTCTTCGGGATGATGCTTATGGAAGAACCGGGATTAATGTGCATCCGATCCACCTTTACGTCACCGATGTATCCAGTGTAATACAACGGACGATCGTGCAGGTTGGTTTTAATGAGCATATCCTGTGGAGTGAAGACGATGTTGGGCATTGCACCTGTGCAAGCGCTGTTCTGAAGATTTGCAGGCGGGCTCTCTCCCGTGAGGTTGACCTGAGCCAGATATGCGTCGGCATTCTGGAGTGCATCGCTCAGTGCTACGCGAACATCTTTGGAGAGTCTCAGGAGCTCGTATAATGATAATTTGGCTAGTGTGTTGGCCAATTGTGCCAAGATGTCAAAGTTGTAGGGCCTCTCCAGCCCATGAGGTGCCTCTTTTCGGAGGTATTTGTCAAATCGAGTCTCCTTCGGCCTAGGCTTGTCCGCCGTCGGAGTTTGAGAAGGTCCTGGAGCATCAGCAGTAGATGGCTGATGATCTTCAGCCGAGTTATCCGGTGTAGGTTGGGATTGCGCACCCGACCTGGTAACAACAGTTGTGGCTTCTTCGACATCTGTCGAGATTGTACGGCAGGATCTGACCTTTCCACTCTTCTTCCTACCAGTGGAGGGTGGTGTGGGTTGAGTCACTTCAAGTACCAAGTCCGGATGGACCCACATGACCTTCTTTCGCGATGTGATGAGGGGTACTAGACCAGCAGCCTGATCTCGAGGAGGTGAAAGATTAGCAATCTCCATTGTTGCCCGAGGGATGGGTACTACGCCGTCTTGAGTCTCTGTCGGAGGGAAGCTGCCGAACTGTACTGACACCATGTTGGCTGCCACGGTTACCTCTTCGAAATCAATAGCCAGAGCTTTCGAATCGATGAGATGCTGGATATATCGCTTCAATTGGAAGCAGTCCTACGTAGCGTGGTTGACGTAACGATGGTAATGGCAGTACTTGGGGCTTTCCATCTCAGCCGGCCGAAGTTTTCGTCTAGGTGGAGGGTGCTGGATTCTATCTCCTTGTATGAGCATGTCCAAGATAGGCTTGACATGTCCGTCTTCAAAGGAGTAAGTCATCTGCGGCCACTGCTTTTCAGCTGGCTTTGATTCTGGCTTCTGGGTTGTGTCGGCCACCATAGCCTGTTTGCCCTTGTTGTCTCGGTTATTAGAGGAATTACCCCCGTTGTTGGTGTTGGCATTAGGGCGTTTGCCCTTGTCCTCTCCCTCCGAGATGTGTAATCCCAATTGGCGAGCCTTCTTCAACTTATCTTTGGCGCTAGTGGCACTGATGATGAATGTCTTCCAGTCCTTAAATTGACTTTCACCCATCCAGAGACTGATTGTTGGGAGCAGTCTCTTTTGGCAAATTTCAATTAAGGAGGAATCCGGATTTCCAGACGACAACTTCATTGCGGTTTGGCAAAACCGCTCAATATAGTTCCTTGTCAGCTCCTTCTCCCCTTGAACAACATCCATGAGGGTGGATATTGTCACGTCTTGTCCTACTTCGTAGAACCTCTCCAAGAACATACACTTGAAGCCGGCAAATGAATAGATACAGTTGTCTGGCAGGTTGCGGTACCAGTCGAAGGTGACCCCTTCCAATGCCCCGATGAATAATCGTGTAAGGATGGCATCGTCAAGGGGCAGATGGTCGGTTGTGACCTCGAAGTAAGTAATGTACCGACTTACAGATGTCTTCCCATCATACGCATTGATGTTGAATGGTTTATATCTTGGTGGAAAGGGAACATCTCTTCATGCAGCAGGATACGGTTGTCATATCCTGAGGTCTTGGCAGTTTTTTCGGGCATAGAACATGGCTCGGAGCTCCTGGACCTCTCTTCTTGCCTCCCTGGCCTCAGCCGCAGTGGTGGGAGCCAACATTTCAGGAGAATTGTCGCCCGGGTTTGGTGCCGCTGAGTTCGAGTTCGCATTGACCGCGGGGCCCAAGCTTGTTTGGCCAGGCGTCCTTTCTTGCAGAGTTGGAAGAGCCGCTTTGATTTCGTCCACGGATTTGACCAAGGTACGTAGTATGGCCTCTAGAGTATCGATGCATTGGCGATCACTTGGACCGTCTTGATCGTCGTTTGTCATGAATGCCATACTCATACGAGCCGAAGTGGAAGGGACGGTGGACGACGTGCCCTCTGAATCATACCCCTGTACAGAGAAGTTGTCGAGGTATGTGGGAATGTTTTCCTCTGGTTCGGACTCAGAAGGAATAGTACCCCCAGCTTCAGAGCTTGCCTCATCTTGAGAGTCGTGAACATCCTCGGGGATGTCGGCACCCGCTGTATTTGTTGGGAGAGTCGTTTTCCCGGGCTCATTTTCCTGGAATACCGGATTGTCGTGGATGTTCGAAGGAATGCTACCCCCGGTTCCAGTGACCCCCAGTGATGTGGATGATGACTCTCCCAATGTAGTAGATTTCGTCTTCGAATTGGTACCTTGGAAAACTCCAGTGGTAGGCAACCGCTTAGATGATAGTTTCTTGGTCACAGTGGTTGAAATCTTCGGGCTGGAGATATTTGTTTTCTTCCCTCTCCCTCTGGTGGGGATTCTCTGAGCGGAGTTGCAGGAGACGACAGGAAGCGCCTCATCTTCTGAACTTGGTTGTTGCAGTCTTTGGAAGACGGACCGCCGGTCTTTTCGTACTGCCACATTGTTGTAGCAGCAGTTGACAATGACTTGGGTGCAGTGATGTCCGTAGGAGGACTCTTTGCATACCGAGTCCCCTTCTCTTTCCTTGCGTTTGTGAAGGATCACGTCACGCAAGTCAGATGGGTCTCGAGCAACCACGTTTGCTCCCTGGTTACGGGGAGACTTTTGGGAACCACTTTGTCCGTTTGCCGTCGGGGGCTGGACTCGAGTGGCTCTGTATAACTTCCCATCATAGGCCTGCATAACAGTAAGAGGAGCGCTCAAATGGTCAGAGGTTGAGACAGCCGACTGAGCTTGCCGAGCTCGTGCTGCCCTAGACTTCTTCACTCTAGCGCCTGAGGGCACAAAGTAGGAAGAGTCTAAGTGGTGCTACAGAGAGTCAGACACATTTTCTTGGGAGCATGAGAGATCAGGTCCATATGAGAGGCGGTCGAAGACAGCCCGAGCCGCGTGGAGTGGATAATATGCGGCTGGAATCAGCAGTCTTCATGCGGCGGGCAGTCGTGGCCGCATAGGCTTTCTTCATGCGGCTGGAATTTTCGGCCGCATGAGTCTCCTCATACTGCTGGAAGTCTTAGCCGCATGGGCATTCTGCATACGGCTGGCAGTTTTGGCCGCATGAGCATCATGCATGCGGCTGGCAATCTTGGCCGCATGAGCATCATGCGTGCCGCTGGTGCCTTTATTCGGCTTCTTCCTGGACCACATAGAGTCCCTCTTTGCCCCTGCAAGTCCAGCATCGTAGTGTTTTCCTCTGTCGAACTTGGGGACAGCAGAGTCCTCTATGGCCGGAAGTGGAGCCGTATGAGAGTCGCCCTTGCCGTCTTAGGTAGTAGAGAGTACTTCATCCATAGCTTGGGAAGGAGCAAATGACTTGGGCCTCCACTCCCTGCGAGCCTTCTTCGTGCGGGCTCACTTCTGGATCGGGCCGACGCTCCCATCGGAGAGCATTTCTTCAAATGCCTGTTGGTCGAAGCGGACGACCATCTTCTGTTGTGTGGAGCCAAGTTTGGCTGCATCCGATTGCGTCACCTACTTCTCAGCCGTGGAGAAGTTTGTCCCCAGCAGAGTCGCCATCGTGTTTGCCATTGATTATAAAAGAACAGAACAGTTTTATGGGAGGACTGGACTTTTACTTCACAATACAAACTCGCTCATACAAAGAAAGCCTAGAAATAAAAACCTAGGTACAGCAATCTAAGTACAATTGTTTAGTTTTGATTTTAGGGGATGACGGTAGAGGCTCGGGAAAGCGACGACAGCTCTGCCTTACTCCTTGGACGACGGACGTAGCCTTGGCTCTGATGAAGAAATGCTCTCGGAATGTGTGGGAAGACTCCTCTTTGTGTGCCTTTGGCTCTCTGTGTATCCAGCCGGGGGTCGTCTCTCTTTTGCAAGGGAATGACACCTTGCTATTTATAGGAGTGGGGTGTCATCATTAGGGTTTGCAATGATTGCCCTAAAAAGTCGGCGGTTTGGGGATTTAATTGCCATTTTTCTTGATCCTATTTTGTTGGCAATTAATCTGGACCACTAATCTTGATTGCAATGAATCTGGACAATTAATGCTGATTGTGTCAAATCCGTATGGGCAATTAATGTTGATTGTCATGAATCTTTGGAAGCTCGGATCTCCTGCCACGTGTTTAATCCGCGTGATTGCAATAAATCTGCTTTGATTCGGGTAATTATGATGATTGCACTAAATCTGGTTGTTGGGATTTGTTGATAAATCTTGATTGATTTAATGCCACATGTCTAATCATTATTATGGGGAAACTGATCTTCTGCCACGTGTCATAACCGCGAGCCACAGTCGCATGAGGGTAGCTTCTTAGGTTTTGAACCGCATGAAGTTGGCAGCCGCATAGGTGTAGCCTCCGAAATCTGAGTCGCATGGGGATGGTTTCCAATTGAGCCGCATAAGACTAGCCACGTGTCAAGGCTGCATGGGTATGGTCTTTCAGTATTTGAGCCGCATGGAGATGATCCCCATGATCCGAGCCGCATGAGGACAACGGCCGCATGGGGTGGCTTCTTAGGCTTTGAGCCGCATGATGACAGTCTCCACGATTCGAGCCGCATGAGAGCATCAGCCACATGGGGGGGTAGCAGCCGCATAGAGAGCTTTGGTGGTTGGTGGATCGTGCCAGCTGTATAGAAGATTTCCCTCGTTTCCCGAGGAACACGCCGTCATGTCAGAATTCATCATTTCAGCTTTAATGTCAGAGTTATCACTTTATGTCAGAGCATTTAATAGGAGCAGTCACTTTACGGCCAGCTGTAAAAAGCAAGCTGCATGGGGCCACATGATTCTTTCCTGAGCCGCATGAGGCTATTGGAGAGTTTCTGAGCCGTATGAGGCTCCGATAAATTCATGAGCCGCATGAGGCTCCTTCTGTTTTGAGCCGTACGGGCTTCTTCTGTTTTGAGCCGCATGGGCTTCTTCTTGTTCTTTTCCATGCTTCTACAAAGATCAGGGCAAATCTTAACAAATCCTTGGCCACCCTCTGTTTAAAATGCAATCATTGTAAACCCTAATTATCACACCCCACTCCTACAAACAGCAAGGTGCCATTCCCTTGCAAACTCGGGAAAAAGAGAGAGCACAGAGGAAGGAGAGAAGTGGGACAAAAAAAAGAGGAGAGAAAGGAGAGAAGCTGGACATATAGAGAGCACAGAGATATACGCACAGAGCGATCCACATTCGAGCAAGAGCATTTCTTCCCCGGAGCCGAAGCTGCGTCCGATCGTCCAAGGAGTAAGGCAGAGCTGCCTTCGCTTTCCCGAGCCTCTACCGTCACCCCCCAGAAAAAAAATAAATAATTGTACTTAGATTGCTGTACCTAAGTTTTCGTCCCTAGGCTTTCTTTGTACGAGCGAGTTTGTGTTGTGAAGTAAAAGTCCAGTCCTCCCATAAAACTGTTCTGTTCTTTTATAATCAATAGCAAACACGATGGCGACTCTGCTGGGGACTAACTTCTCCACGGCTGAGGAATTGGTGACGCAATCGGACGCAGCCAAACTTGGCTCCATTCAACAAATGCTGGTCGCCCGGTTCGACCAACAGGCATTTGAAGAAATGCTCTCCGACGGAAGCGCTGGCCCGGTCCAGCGTCGAGCCCGCACGAAGAAGGCCCGCAAGGAGTGGAGGCCCAAATCATTTGCTCATGTCCAAGCTCTCGAAGGAGTACTCCCTGTTGCCCAAGACGACGAAGAAGACTCTCTTGCGGCCCCATTTCAGACCATAGAGGACTCTGCTGTCCCCAAGTCCGGCAGAGGAAAATACTACGATGCTGGACTTGCAGGGGCAAAGGGGAACTCTATACGGTCCAGGAAGAAGCCACATAAGGGCTCTAGTCGCATGAAGACTCATGAGGCCACAAAAGCCTGCCGCAGACAGAAGGCTCATGCGGCCAGAATTGCCAGCCGCATGGAGGAAACTCATGCGGCCACTATGACTTCGAGCCGCATAGAAGAGGCCCACGCGGCCACTACAGCTCCCAGCCGCATAAAAACTGTCAGCCGCATGCGGGCTGCTTATGCGGCCACAAATACCAGCCGCATGCAGGCAGGCTATGCGGTTAGCAATCCCAGCTGCAGGCCACCTGCTTCATGCGGCTCGGGCTCAGTCTTCGACTGCCTCTCAGGCGATCCTGACCCCAGATGCTCTCATGTGTCAGTCTCTGTGGACTCTTCCTACTATGCACTCTCAGGTGCCAGAAGGAAGAAGTCTCGGGCAGCGCGGGCTCGTCGAGCTCAGACAGCTGTCCCAACTTCTGACTATCATGGCGTCCCGCTGACTATTACGCGGGCCCCTGATGGAAAGTTGTATAAAACTATCCGTGTCCAGCCCCCGGCAGCCAACGAACAGAATAGTTGTCAAGAATCTTCTAACAATGATCAAGGGCAATACTCGTACTACCCCCACATCAGGGAGCAGGAAGGATGCCAACACACTCATGTGCTCAGGACTCCCGGGCCCACAAAACGAGTGACTTGCGCAACATGATTCTTCATAAACGCAAAGAAAGAGACGAGGACTTGGTGTACAGAGAATCCGTCCATGGACATCACTGCACTCGAGTCATTGTCAACTGCTGCTGTAGCAAGGCGGCCATACAAGAAGACCGACGATCCGTCTTCCAATGACTGCAACACCCAAGCTCAGAAGACGAGGCGCTTCTCGTCGCCTCCTACAATTCTGCTAAGAAGATCCCTGGCAGCGGAAGAGGGTAGAAAACAAACGTCTCTAGCCCAAAAATCTCAACCAAGAAACTCTCTTCTAAGCGGTTGTCCACGACCGTTACGGGAGGCGTTTTCCAAGGTACTCGCTCAAAGACGAAATCTGCCACACTTGGAGATTCATCGTCCATATCTTTGGGAGGCGCTGGAGCCGGGGGTAGCACTCCTTCGAACATCTACGACAATCCGGTGTTCCAAGAAGATAATCCAGGAGAAACGATTCCCCCAACAGATGCAGTAGGTTCCGACATCCCCGAGGATGTCCACCACTCTCAAGACGAGGCAAGCTCTGAAGCTGGAGGTACCACTCCTTCTGAGTCCGAATCAGAGAAGAACATTCCCACATACCCTGATGACTTCTCTGTACAAGGGTATGACTCAGAGGGCGCATCCTCTACCGTTCCTTCCATCTCTCCTCATATAAGGACGGTATTCATGACGGACATCAACCAAGATGGTCCCAGTGATCCCCAACGTATCGACACTTTGGAGGCCATACTGCATACCTTGGTCAAGTCCGTGGACGAAATCAAAGCGGCCCTTCCAACTCTGCAAGAAAGAACACTTGGCCAAACAAACGTGGGACCCACGGCCAATGCGGACTCGAACTCAGCTGCACCAAACCCGGGTGATAATCCTCCTGAAATATCAGCTCCCACCGCTACAGACGAGGCCAGAGAGGCAAGACGAGAGGTCCAGGAGCTCCAGGCCATGTTTTACGCCCGAGAAACCTGCCAGGACCTCAGGATACGACAACCGTATCCTGCTGCATGGAGAGATGTTCCTTTCCCACCAAGATATAAACTATTCAACATCAATCTGTATGATGGAAAGACATCTGCAAGCAGGTACATCACCTACTTCGAAGTCACAACCGACCATCTGCCTCATGACGACGCCATCCTTACACAGTTGTTCATTGGAGAGTTGGAAGGGGTCGCCTTCGATTGGTACCGCAACTTGTCGGACAATCCATTCCTTCGCTGGCTTCAAACATATGTTCCTGGAGAGGTTCTTCAAAGTAGGACAAGACGTGACAATGTCCACCCTTATGGACATTGTTCAGAAAGAAAATGAGCTGACAAGGAACTATATCGAGCGGTTTCGTCAAACCGCGATGAAGTTGCCTTCCGGTAACCCTGATTCCTCTTTAATTAAAATTTACCAAAAGAGGCTGCTCCCCACAATCAGCCTCTAGATGGGCAAAAGTCAGTTTAAGGATTGGAAGACTTTCATTATCAGCGCCACTAGCACAGAAGACAAGTTGAAGAAAGCTCGCCAACTGGAATTACACGTCTCGGAAGGAGAGGACAAGGGCAAGCGCCCTAACACCAACAGCAACAATGGTGGTAACCCCTCCAACAATCGAGAAAACAAGGGCAAACAAGCTATGGTGGCCGATACAGCTCCGAAGCCTGAACTGAAGCCGGCAGAGAAGCAGTGGCCTCAGATGACCTATTCCTTCGAGGACGGCCATGTCAAGCCCATCTTGGACATGCTCATACAAGGAGGTCGAATTCAGCTCCCTCCTCCAAGGCGTGAACCTCGTCCTGCAAAAATGGAGAACCCCAAGTACTGCCACTACCATCGCTATGTCCACCATGCCACACAAGACTGCTACCAACTGAAGCGATACATCTAGCATCTCATCGATTCTAAGGCCTTGGCCATTGATTTCGAAGAGGTGACCGTAGCAGCCAATATGGTGTCAGTACAATTCGACAGCTTTCCTCCGACAAAGACTCAAGATGGCGTAGTTCCCGTCCCCAGAGCAAAGATGGAGGTCGCTAACCTTCCACCTCCCCGAGACCAGGCTACTGGTCTGGTGCCCCTTACCACATCACGAGGGGAGGTCATGTGGGTGTATCCGGACCTGGTACCTGAAGTGACTCAGTCCGCACCTCCCTCCACCAGCAAGAAGAAGAGTGGGAAAGTCAAATCATGCCGTACAATCTCGGCAGAGATCAAAGAAGCTACTGCTGTTGTTACCCGATCCGGCACACAAACCCAACCTCCACCGGGTAATTCAGCTGAAGATCATCAGCCGACAGCTGCTGATGCTCCAGGACCTTCTCAGCCTTCGACGACCGACAAGCCTAGGCCGAAGGAGACTCGTTTTGACAAGCCGCTCCGAAAGAGGTGCCTCATAGGTTGGAGAGGCCCTACAACTTTGACATCTTGGCACAATTGGCTAACACACCGGCCAAATTGTCGCTATACGAGCTCCTGAGACTCTCCAAAGATGTTCGCGTCGCACTGAGCGAGGCACTCCAGAACGCCGACACATATCTAGCTCAGTCCAATCTCACTGGGGAGAGCTCGCCTGCAGATCTCCAGGACAGCGCTTGCACAGGCGCAATGCCCAACATCGTCTTTACTCCGCAGGATATGCTTATCAAGACCAACCTACACGATCGCCCTCTGTATTATACTGGGTACATTAGCGATATCAAGGTGGATCGAATGCATATTGATCCCGGTTCTTCCATAAGCATCATCCCAAAGAGCCTATTACACCATCTGCACATCCCAATGCATCGCCTGACGCCGACAAGTACCGCCATCAGCAGTTTTAATCCAGACAGAAGCTATCCGATCGGAAAGATTCGCTGAAGTGCCAAATCGACAACCTTCAGTCAGAAGTGACATGTTATGTCATAGATGCGGATACTTCCTACAATATTCTCCTGGGGCGTCCTTGGATACACGATTATATGGTCGTGCCTTCCATACTGCACCAATGCTTCAAGTACGTCGATAAGCATAGCTTCGTGAGGACATAATTTGCTGACATTGATCCCTTTAAAGGGGTCGAATCCTACTACTCCGACTCATGCTTGTATGAGAAGTCGAAAAGACACCTTGTCGAAGGAGATATTCAAGCTCAAACTGAGGCGTCAGCTGGATCAGAAGAACCTCTGACAATCCACCTCCAAGCCCACAAACCTGGCAGAATTGTACCACTTACAGCCACTCTGCGTAAGGATGCAATTAGCTTCTCTGCACAAGAGGGGCAGATAATAATCTGACTGCCAAGGTCTGGTCAAGCATCAAGACCCACGACAGAGCCACTGACAATCAGGCTGCCTAGAGCTAGCCAGCAAGAAATAGAGGAGCTCAATCCCTCTGTCAAGCCGATGACGATTCGTCTTCCTAGAATGAACCGGCAGCCGAGCGCTAAGCCGGGGACTGCTAGCCAGCCAACAACTCCCCGCCCAGTACCGAGCACCAAACTGGGGGTGGCTAGTACGCCAACGACTCCACGTTCTGCTCCACCTATGGAGCCCCTGATGAATAAGCTGTCCAAGTCATCCTCTCAGTCTTCATTTACACAGGGGGTGGCTGAAGAAGAGTCAGAACTGGACAAGTATGTGGCTGCTCACACCGATGTTCCATCCGCAGATGATGTAATCCTACTGGAAAAAATACCTTACTTCATCAATAAAGGGCTATCTTTGAATTACCTCGAGCTTAATAAGCTTTGTACAATTTATGCTATGGAACACGGTATAGGCACACACCTACACACACAAGTGACAAATGTCTACACCGTTAACCAACTTACCCCAGTGGAAGACGCTTACCGTATAATCGAGGGAGTGGATCATCCAATCATCTTCGGCCGAAAGAATAATCCACAACCCTTCAGGATAGAAGAAGTTGATCTCGAACCCGACACCGGGAGACTGCCCCTTTATCTGTATAGCTCCCGATCCAAGTACCTCATGCAAAAACAGGGGTATGATCTGGAAACTACACCAGGTTTGAACTACAACAGTGGACGACGGTTACCCTAATAATTGTCGGTCCCGGCTGGAAAATCACGAGACTATTACAACAAAACCAGATGTCGGCTAGGCTATGTTACACCTGCAACGACCCCTAAAATCTCAGACGAGAAATGCGAATAGCATTCGCACTCAACCGGATCACCCACTTCCGATTCAGATGTCAGTATCGGGGACGTATTCAGGCAAGTCTTATCCGTCAATATGGCATTGGCCGACGCCTACGAAGAAGATGATGACATTCCTGAACTTCTTGAGTTAGAGCCGTGGACACAACACCTAGATACGCAATGGGAGAAGCGGTTCGAACAAAGAGAGCCTCCCACTGAAGATGAGGTTGTGCAAGTCGATCTCGGTGATGAGTCTTCTCCAAAGCCAATCTTCGTCAGCAAGAATCTGACAGATGAAGAGCGGGAATCGCTACTGCAACTCGTCAGAGAATACATCGACATGTTCACTGGAGCTACGAAGACATGTCAGGACTGAACCCCAAGGTTGTACTTCACAAACTCAACATCCGCCCGGACGTAAAACCGGTCAAGCAACATCAACGACGGTTCCGCCCCGACATCATAAATGCCATTGAAGCTGAGGTCAACAAACTGGTAGCCAGCGGCTTCATCCGCGAGGAACAACATCCAGACTGGGTCGCCAATATAGTACCAATCCTCAAGAAGAATGGAAAGATTCAAATCTGTATCGACTTTCACAATCTGAATGAGGCGTGTCCTAAGGATGAGTTCCCCCTCCCTATCACAGACATCATGATTGACAACACCTGTGGCTTCGAGCGTATGTCATTCATGGATGGTTTCTCGGGGTATAACCAAATCAAGATGTTCTCTGATGTCGAAAAGCATACATCATTCCGAACACCAATTGGCACATACTGCTACACAGTCATGCCTTTCGGTTTAAAGAATGCTGGCGCCACATATCAAATAGCTATGAGCATCATCTTTAGAGACCACCTGCACATGACAGTGGAATGCTACGTCGACGATATCGCCGTCAAAAGCCACTCTAAGGAAGATCATCTGCATGATCTAAGGACAGTGTTCGACCTGATACGAGCGCACAATTTGAAGATGAATCCCACAAAATCCTTCTTGGGCGTATCTAGCGGAAAATTCTTGGGTTTTATCATTACTTCCCAGGGTATCCACATAGACCCTGAGAAGACGAAGGCAATCATGGAGATGGGTCTCCGTGAACTCCGAGGCCTTCAAGGAAGGCTGGCCTACATCAGGAGGTTTATCTCCAACCTCTCCGGATGATGTCAGCCATTCACCCACCTCATGTAGAAGGACATTTCATTCGTATGGGATGAAGAATGCCAGCGCGCCTTCGACAGCATCAAAAAATATCTGTTGAACCCTCCAGTCCTAGTGGCCCTAGTCGCTGAAAAACTATTCCTGCTCTATGTGCGAGCAATAGAGCATTCTCTCGGTGCTCTGCTAGTACAAAATAATGATGCAGGCCATGAGCAAGCTATATATTACCTCAGCCGAATAATGATGGGGCCGGAACACCGATACACTGCCGTAGAAAAGGAGTGCCTTGCTCTGGTGTTCGCCATTCAGGAGATGCGACACTACGTCACGGGACAAACCATCCATGTCGTATCAAGAGTCAACCCCCTCAGGGTCCTCATGACCAAGCCAGGTGCACTCAGCTCTCGCCTCGCTACCTGGGCGATATTACTGTCTCCCTACCACACGATCTTCGTCCCGCAGAAGGCTGTTAAAGGTCAAGCTCTGGCAGACTTTTTAGCAACTCATCCAGGTTCGGAGTCAACCAGAATAGACGAAGAAATTCCAGATGAGGTCGCCAATTCAAATGCGGTTTCCCATGATGCCATCTGGCGAATGTTCTTCGATGGCGCTTCCAGAACTGGGCCCAAAGGCAACATCGTCGCTGGAGTCGGAGTGGTGCTAATTTCTCCCTCTGAGCTAGTGATCAATCGGGCCTACTCCCTGACGGAGCCCTGTTCAAACAATGTGGCCGAGTACAACGCTTTGGTTATTGGCCTCCGACTTGCAAAGGAGCTGGGGGTAAAGTATTTGGAAGCATATGGCGATTCACAGTTAATCGTCAATCAGATCCGGGGTTTATACGAGGTTCGCCATGAAAATATGATCCCTTATCACTAAATAGCGATCGACATCATCTCGTCCTTGGAAGGATTCTTCATAAAATATATTCCCAGACTCCAGAATATTGAAGCCGATGCCCTAGCAGGCCTGGCCGCTTCCCTAGCGGTACCAAATCATGCTCAGCATCTGGTTGACATAATAGGCCGTGAGTTGGTCTGTCCCAAGAATAATGTTCAATATGTTGAGAGTTACTCCGCTCAGACGGTCGACGAAGCACCCGACTGGAGACAGCCATTCATAGACTTCGTAGTCTACGACATCCTGCCAGAGAATCCGAAGGAAGCCACTTCTATCAGAAGACGTTCCTTAAGATTCTTCTTCGATACAGAGACAAAAATGCTGTATCAGCGATTATACGATGGATTACTGCTTCGATATCTGTCAAATACAGAAGCCAAGGAAGTTGTACACGAAGGTCATGATGGCATCTGTGGGGCCCATCAACCTGGTCCAAAGTTGCAAGACCGCCTTCGCCGAATGGGCTATTACTGGCCTACGATGGTTGCAGATGCAATGGACTATGCACGAAAGTGCAAAGCCTGTCAAGTCCATGCAGATTTCATCAACCAGCCATCCGAGTTTCTACATCCGACGGTGGCATCTTAGCCATTCGAAGCACGGAGAATGGACATCATTTGTCCGATCACTCCGCCCTCATCTCGAGGACATCGCTTCATACTCGCAATCACAGATTACTTCTCCAAATAGGCGGAGGCTATTCCGCTGGTAGAAGTGAAGACTTCAAACGTGATCAGCTTCCTCAAGCATCACGTCATTTATCGCTTTGGACTTCCCCGAAGGATCATCTACGACAACGATCCACAGTTCGCAAGCCACGTCTTCTATCGGTTCTGCGACAAACACCGGATCCAGAATGTTGCTTCAACGCCGTACAATCCGGCAGCGAATGGGTTGGCAGAAGCGTTCAATAAAACTATAATCAAGCTATTCAAGATGTTCGTGTCTTCCAACAAATGCGACTGGAATGAGAAGCTTGGCGAATGCTTATGGGCATACCGCACTACAGTTCGGACGGCCACGGGGAACACACCATTCTCCTTGGTATACGGGAGTGAGGCAGTTCTCCCACTAGAGACTCAAATCCTCTCACTCCGCGTCGCCCTCACCTATCGGTTGACAACAGATGATAATCACCACCACCGACTACAAGAGTTGGAGGCCCTAGATGAGAAGCGCCTATTAGCTCAGTAACGAATCGAGCTATACCAAGCACGTATCTTAGGAGCTTTTAACAAGAAGGTTAAAATCAGAACTTTCCAAGTTGGCGATCTCGTTCTGGCAGTTCGGAGGTCGATGGTTATGACACACAAAACTGCCAGCAAATTCCAGTCAAAGTGGGAAGGCACATTTGTCATCGAGGCTGTATTCTCTAATGGTGCTTACTGCCTCGCAAAAAAAAAGGAGACTTGCTCATGTTGCCCATCAATGGCAAGTTCCTGAAGAAGTATTATGTCTGAAATAACATCCTCCAAATCTCCCAGCTTGTTGAGTTATGTACCCCCTGGTACCGCTGAACTTACATTCTGACTCCAAATCTTCCAGATTGTTGAGTTATGTACCCGCAGGTACCGCTGAACTTACACTCTGGTCACTACAGATGAATCTATATCGCATCTTTTAGGTAGTAAGTCATGTATAATCATACCTCTGAACTTCCCTCCTAAAAGAGCTCCCTCCTCATGATCCAATACCCGCACTTTCAGTACATAAAAAGGGTAACAGATCCACAAATTTCCCGAAACAACCAAATCGATGTTACCTCTGAGTTGTTTTCACTTCCATCAAAAATAAACCGCCCCTCACGTAGAACTTCTACGTCTTCATTACCTCTGAGTTGTTCTATGTACCCTTCATGGAGCCCACTCCTGCCATGTCCTCATTACCTCTGAGTATGAAGGCTCTATCGAAGAAACCCTCGTATTTACCACGTCCTCATTACCTCTGAGTAAGTATGTTGGTTTTCCTATCGACTTATTATCCATACCCAAGACCGGAGTACGCCAAGGATAATAGGCCCACAAATGTCCTCTGTCGACCACAAATGTCCTTTGTTGACCACAAATGTTGTACTAAGTACATACCCCTCATTTCTCATCATGCCCCGGGAGCCCAGCTGCTCTATGGCATTCTTTTCCCCGATACCAGGAACGTCCATGGCCACCTTACTGTGGAATTGTTCTAAGTATCCCCATCAAACTTGTCATCCGTACCTAAAACCAAGGTATACCAAGGGCAACAAGTCTACAAACTGTCCCCCAGTGGGGTAAATACCACAACACCACAAACACAAAAAGCAATACAAATGAAGGGTAAAATAAAACATACTCTTTTATTTGAAAGTCAAAAGTACTATATGTTCTGGGACCATGTCCCTCTCAAGAAAGGAAAAGAATAAAAGAAAAAAAAACAAAAGAAGGAAAAGGGCCGACTATGGTTCGGCGAAACATAATTCCATGAGACGGTCCCTCAGCAAGACAGTCGATCGCTCAAACTTCTGCTTGGCCTAGCGTTCGGCTTCCTGATTCAGCCGCTCTGCATCCTCCAGATGCGCATGAGCCCGCCAGCCATCCTTAAGCTTCTTCAGAGCACGCTCCAGACTAGCAGAAGCTCGGGAGACCTTTTCGGCCTCCTGAACGATCAGCTCTTTATCCGTACGGGAAGCTTCAAGCTCAGATTCTAAGAAAGCCAGCTTCCTCTGGAGCTCGAGGATCTGCTCCCTTGTATCAATTATTCTGCGGGAGGCGACCGCTTTTCGAGCCATGTAATCTTCGCTCCTGCGGCTCAGCTGGTCATACTGGAGAGATAGGTCGTCGAGGTCCTTCATTATAACCGGCTTAGACTTATCTCGCGCAGCCCTCACCTTCTCCAGGGCAGTGGTGAGGAAGTCACGCTCTTGATCTATGGCTACAGACAGATCAGCTTGCTACAACACTTGAAACTGGGCTACGAGCTGATCAGCCTCTAGCAATTTGGGCTCCAGAAGCGCAACTATCTCTGCCCCACCAGGGAGGGTTTTAAGAATTTTAATTTGGCCACGAGCGCATTATCGGGCCAAGGCAAAGGAGGTCCCCCACTCCATAGCAGCTTCGACCCCTCTCTTCAAGTGGCGGTAGAAACTATCAACCACATCCTGTGACGCCTCATCCAGAACTTCCGTAGAGGACGGCATCAAAGGAAGTGTAGCTGGCAGTGTCGAAGGAGACGCACCAGAACTTGCCACCCCTGCCACCAGGAAAACAAATTCCGAGCGAAACGACGCTTGGATAGCATCTAACTCCTCCTCCGTGGCCCAAAGAACCGGGATACTCGGTAAGGCAAAGAGGTCGACCCCCGAAGCCACATGAGCAGAGGAGGACACAGGGACCATTGCTCCTTGCCCCGGCTGTGCCGCCATCTGATCTTCCAAACTTGATCCAGCGGGGGGCCCTTCAATATAAGTCGGAAGGGGAGGGGGCACACTCCCTTCCACCAGATCCCCGCTGGCAGAGCCTTCCGTGACAATATCCGTCATTGACAGTGAAGAGGCAGGACCTGTATGTCCAGAGCAACCACCAATCAGCTTAACCCGAAGGATGTGATGATAGAGCAAATGGGCCTCCTCACTAGTCAAGATTCGATTTATCATACCAGGAGAGGGTTGTGGAGGCTGAGGTTCGCTCACAGCCACCGTAGCCCCCTCACCAGCGACCTCCAAGTCGAATTCAGCTGGTTCCTCTGTCCCAGCCACCCCGGAAGGAGATATGACTGGATCAGCGTCACTCTGCTAAAATTCAGCAGTCCCGAGAACAGGTTCAGCGGAGCCCCCGTCACCCTGGATCGAGACCTCAGCAACGTGAGATCCCTCAGCCGCCATCGAGAGAACCCCGACAGAAATAATCTTGGCACACATGTCATTAATCAAAGTGGTCAGGGCCGGATTGACTTCAGAAATAGCTGCCGGTTCTCGAGAGTCCGACTCTTCTGATGCCTACAGAGAAGTGAAAAATAATTAGATCATAGTTCAGAAAGAAAAAGGGCTAAAAAATAGGAGGGTCGCAATTCAATTCACCTCCGAAATGGCGTCATCACCTTCGCATCTCTCCTTAATGAGCAGCCCACAGCGTCTTACTGCAGCTCGCTTCACGGAGAAGGATATGCCACCAATAGACTCACGCCTGCCTGGCTTGCGTGAAAGGCCAGACGCAACAGGCGGATGATTCACCACCACCTCATCTGGCACAACAGGCGGCTGATCCGCCATCACCTCTTCCGCAGGAGGGAGAGAGTTATCGGCATCATGCTCATCATCCTCTTCGTCCACATTTGTGGACTCCGAGTCAGGCACAGGAACCACATTTGCCCTCTCTTTTTTCGTCTTAGACCCCTTGGGCTTCTCCGCCAAGCCGGTACCCACAATGAAGCTGGTACTCGGGTCAAAATTAACGGAAGGCTTGCTCGCCGTAACATGGTATAGGGCCGCCATATACAAAATCTCCCCTGGCGCCTCAGCATCAGGAACCGAGAAGCTGGTTCGGGTATGAACCGTGTCATAACAATGCCAGGCCCTGATACCATCGAGGACGCTACCTACAAAGCCCAGGCAAGAGCTGGGACTGTCAAAGAATAGCTGGCTATACCCGAACTGGCGGGAGAACCTGGTGGGCAAGTAGGGCTCCAGGTAGACATTGTTGCGATTGCGGTATACTATGTGCACTGGACGGATATTACGCAACCAAAGGAGCATCTTCTCAGACAAGAGGTGAGGAGGTCCGGTACCATCAATATGTATGCCCCTCACTTCTTCAGCAGAAAAACGAGGAACAGACACAAAAAAGTCGTATCCGTCCACTCTCGCCAGCGCCCTCTGACAGGCTGGCATAGTGCTGCACTTCCAGGGCTGATGGTGATATTGGAAAATGAAAGCATCATCAGACGTAACGTCGTCTTCTGCTCCAGGCCTCATCAAAGACCGGCAGTGCATCAGCAGCCACCCCATCAGATAATGGTATGACAGCTCTATGCGCTCAAAATCCATTGTCGTGTCACGGACAATAACCTTGGACGAAAAGGTATGAAGGCCATGGTGTATACTGCACACCGTGGCCGGAAGAAAGGCCAGTCTGACCCCAAAGACCAGCTTTATGGCAGGGAGGATAAAGTGGCGGCTGATCCTCTCAATGGAACCTGCCCCTCCTGAGACCACGCAGTTACGTAGCCACACCATCAGGAATCCTACAAAGAGTGCCTTCTCTGACAGTCGCTGAGTACCATGATAAAAATAACTGAAGGAGTCAGTTCGACTCCCAAAGGTGTCGCCCGTGGCCCTCGATCTCTTGGCAGTCGACGCCAGTTCTTGTACCTCCTCCTGGGTTTGAGGGTCTCGGAAGGAAACCCGGCCTAAGGCGCCTAGTGTAAAAAGGTATGAGACCCAGGACATAGTGTAAGGAATGCTCCCTTCCGAGCTACCGTCCTTCTTGATGGACGTCTGGTGATAGGTACTATGTTGACATAACAATTCCCGATGTACGGCAACAAAACCCGGGAATTGCCGATCCAAATCTTCGAGCTCTTCGCTCGTAGGGGTGTACAGTTCAAAGACTTCTTCCCCCCAGGACAGCTTGGAAATAACATTTATCTCGTAGAGAGCGAGCTCCAGCTCCCCTCCAGGCATGAAGAAGGTTCCCGTCCGCCGGTTGTACATCTCCAGGAGAGCCATGAACAATGACCTATTTATGCGTAGACCATGACAGGTGCCCCGAATGGCATGGTAGAGGCCGATCTCACGCAGGGGAGTCTCATACTTCCGCAGAATCCACGTGGTCAAGTTGGCCCACGCAGGGATGAGGTTTGTCCAGTTCAGCAGCGCCAACCGGCCGACGGGATAATACCCCTTTCGAGCAAGCTGATTCAAGAAGGTGTCAGCTTGAGAGAACGTGAAATTGGAACCCGATACATTTATAAAGGTACCCGGAGCCAGTCCCATCACATACCGACTGACCGGTTCCCTTCCCGCATACGCTGACCCCAAATTCCTGTTGTAATGGATGTTTTCCATAATCATCCCCGACCTGCTTGGAGTCAAGGAGTCCACCATATTTTTGTCCATCAGTAACATGTTGAACCATGACAGAGGAAAATGACGCTCTATCGGAGGGATATGGATCGCTACCCCGTCAAGAGTAAAGTTCCAACTCTCGGATATATCCAGCACTCGAGGGTTCTTTACAGTCAAAGCATCCCTGAAAAGAAACGTCGGCTTCAGGTATTTTCTCTTCAATTGCCCCGAGTTCATCATGGCACAGAGAAAGTAGAAGGGCTGGTTCTTGATAGCATCTAGTCTCTCCAAAGGCTCATCTGTAGGAAGCTGATTCATCACATATTGGACAAAGTGGTCGAATCGCACACCCACAGCAGATTGGGTCGAACCTACCAGGGGTTCTCCCGCTGGATTGACTAGCAGATTCACTAAAAAAGGACAAAAGAAACAAGTCAGGAGATGGTTTAACAAAACCACTTAAGTGTTTTTAGGCTTATACGTCCCAGTCTACATGAGCTTATGCGGCTCTGATTTGGTGGGGGCCCATGCGGCCCATTTTTTTGATGAGCTTATGCGGCTTTACACAAGTTTATGCGGCTTTGTTTAGCGTGAGCTTATGCGGTTCTGTTTAAAAGAGCTCATGCGACTCTGTTTGAACATGAGCTTATACGGCACTAATTAGCGTAAGCTTATGCAGCTTTGATTAGCATGAGCTTATGCGATTCTGATTCGGTGAGGCCTCATGCGGCCCAGTTCAGATGGGCTTATGCGGTCCTGTTTGATGGGGTTTCATGCGGCCCAGTTCAGATGGGCTTATACGATCATGTTTGATGGGGGCTTCATGCGGCTCATTTCAGAGGGGGGGCTTATGCGGCTCTGTTCGACGGGTCCTTATGCGATTCAGTTTACGAAGGGCTCATGCGGCCACTAGACGACTCTCATACGGCACGGACATGGGGTATACCCCCATGCGGCTCGGATATGGGACGTCTATGCGACACATACAATTTGAACAGTTCGATGAAGACGAGGGACGCATTAAAGGCTTGTGCATAAAACATGCAACGGAGCCATCTTTGTTAGGGTTTTTGAAGCATACGATCCTCCCAAAATCCTTACCAGCAATGGTGGGGTGAACGTCGGGATGAACTTCAGGCGCCGCAGTCGACGTAGAAGCCACTCCCTTACCCTTCACCGCAGCCTTGGAAGTCTTGGGGGCCATCGTTGATCGAAGAAGAAAAAAAAGAAGAAGACGACAGTTAGGGCAAGAAGAGTTTGAACTGAAGGAAAAAGTAAAGAGTATTTCTCTAAAAATTACTCTTATTTATAGGCGGACGTGGGCTCATAAATCGACGGACGCTTCGATTCGTGTGCCGCCTAAAGAACAAAATCGACGCATCGGTCATCGAGGCAAATCTGACCCTTGGGATCCTTCCCCAAAAGACAGCTTTAAATCAAAACGAATTAAAGAGAAATTAATAACGCCTACATGGCAGAAAAGACAGTATACGGCCAGAGCGGTCCATGCGGCTAGACGGTCCATGCGGCTAGGAAGTCCATGCGGCCAGGCCGTCCATGCGGCCAGGCAGTCCATGCGGCCAGGCAGTCCATGCGGCCAGGCAGTTGATGCGGCCAGGAGGGCCATGCGGCTAGGAAGTCCATACGGTAAGAATATCTTATGCGACCAGGAGAGCTTATGAGAAGATAGCTATGCTTCTCATTCAAAGTATTTCAATTTTTTAAATTTAAAACTTTGAAGGGGGTCTTGTAGAAGCATAGAAATGAACAGAAAATCCTATGCGGCTCATGTGAGACTCGTCTCACAGTATCGGTATTTATATACGGATACGTATTTTGTATTATATTTCGTATTTTCTCGGTTTTCGGAACGCTTTAAAATTTTCCCAAATTATAGATTTTCTCCTTGGCCGGCATACCGACGGTGTACCGGAGTATACCGACGGCATGCCGCTCGGATATATTTTCCATATTTTAGATATTTTCGATTTCAGATATTTT
The DNA here is from genome assembly GCA_029216955.1 of Iris pallida. NCBI lineage: Eukaryota > Viridiplantae > Streptophyta > Magnoliopsida > Asparagales > Iridaceae > Iris > Iris pallida. The sequence continues at coordinate 17,358,748 of JANAVB010021599.1, read as the reverse complement.
CGTAAATAGTGTTTCCAATATTTTCATAAATAGTGTTTTGGATATTTTGATGAATAGTGTATAGATATTTTCGTGAATAGTGTAGATGCATTCTATTATCTAATGGACAATTGGTTTTCTTTCAACGGCTAGGATTGATCTAGAATGTGACATGGATCACGATCCAACAGTCACGATTAATTCACCCATTATATATATATCCTATGAGTTCCTCTCTCCTCTCTCTTTTCTTTCCTTCACCATTTCCCCTTCACTCTCTTCTCTCTTCCTCAAGCCTAGGAAGGCTTGGCCTTGAGGCCTAGAGTGTGGTTTCGGAACCCCTCTTGGTGGTGGAGTAGAAGATTAGGCTGGGTTGCTAAAACCTAGGCAAGTACATCTTGCTCAAAAGTGACATGACCATGCTATAATTTTGTTTTCCATAGAAATTAAAGTTTTATTGTTCTATAATATGCTCCTCTAAATTGTTAACAAGTTTAATGTATAGCACTTTTAGTTTTGATCGACAATATGGCATAGATCTGAGTTTCTAAATATGATTTTTGAGTATTTTGAGGTTTTGATCTATCAAATGTTTTAATTTGTGAAAAATAATACTTCCATGTTGTTGGAAATTCAATTCTATTCAATTTTTACTTTTGAAAGTCCGAATTTCGATTTAAAATGAAGTTTTTATGGCCGAAATAAGTTTTAACGAAAATCTGGACTTTGTTGCTGTTTGGAAAAACGGTATACCGTCGGTATACCGTAGTATACCGTCGGTATACCGCAGTATACCACTGGTATGCCGGTTTTTGCACCAGAAACCTTCTGTCTTTAGCCCGGTATACCGCCGGTATGCCGTTTTATGCTGTTTTAGGCTGTTTTTGTCTGTTTTTGCCCGTTTTTGTCCGTTTTTGATAATTTCTCGATTGTAATAAACTCTTAACATGATTAGATGACCGTGGATAGTTAAAGAATGATTGTACACTCTATATACATGGTAAATGCTTATGTTCACGTATTGTTCTATGTCCTGATTATAGATAGTGGCCTGTTATGGTGCACTCCAGATTACTATATATGTCTAGCTCGATTTAGTGGCTCGTAGTAGCGCACTCATGACTTGATTTTCTTATTGATTTCTAGACCCGAGATATAAGTACATGTTCTTTCTTGACACCGTGGATATAGCTTGTTGAATGTTAATCTATTGCATCTTGGCACTGGACAATCGAGTGTGAGTATTGTTTCGTGTATCACGTGATGTTAGTACGGGAATGTTCGTAAGTAATAACTTACGATTTACTCGTACATAGTACATGTCATCTTAGGAAATTCTTGAGTGTCCACGACTTGAGAATTTGACATAAATATGATAAGGTAAATGACTAGTAAATTCAAGTAGATCATTGTAGGAGGAAATTCGCACTACCAACCCCGAGCTTCAAGGGCCCCATGAGGCATGGCTCAACCCTGCTAGGCAAGGGCTACATGACCTACCAAGTTTGCGCATATTGATATACGATCGAGTCACATGTCGTGCCGGGTTGCGGCATAGTCAGTTATATATTTTCTTTTACAAGTATATGATATGGTTGTTCATGTTACAAGTCTAGACACGTTTCATCTGCCAGCAGTCTTGTTGGGCAATAGATGTACTACTCGTACCCCTGGACATCCGGGTATCTGCAGTCATGTAGTTGCAAAAATCCTCAACTTGAATACTAGTAATTAGGATTGTGATAACCCTAGCTAGTTAATGATAGCAAGCCGTAGGTAATGATTGGCCGTGCACTTTTGATTGTGTGTTACCTTATATGCACTTGTGTCGGTGAGTGGCCAGAGGCTATGTTCTGCTAGGGAAAAGATCTGCAACCCTGGTCCTTGTTTGGTTTAAGGGTTGTAGCTCCGATTCCTAGTAGTTCCTAAACCCCTTGTTGCTCATCGGATTATTCTGTTCCATAGCTATATTGTTCAGTATTTCTATTCAGTCATTTATATTCTTGAGATACGTGCATTGGTACCGCACTAGTCTCGATCCGCATTTATTTACTTCTGTCATTATGTTATTGTGTTGTTATTGGGTTTTGTTGTGCACCTCGAGCTTCCTTGTGGTACTTGCTATTTGGGGTCTGACCCCACTGGTTTTGTATGGCCAGGTTCCATAGTTGATTACGAGGATCTACCGTCTTCTCCTCCGGATGGTTCGCACTCAGAGGACCGACATGGATTAGCGAGTGGGTTACCTTTATTTCCCACTTTATCTTGTACTTTCATTTTGTGGTGTATTAGCCAAGGATATATGTTAGTCCTTATTTCTGGGTTTTGTTCCCTCTGTCTTAGTACGACGTGGATGTATATTCTGGACAGCTGCTGGTTGTACATTTACATACCTTTTGTATAGTCAGTTGATATATCTTTTATTATGTCAGCTCTCATGATTATGTATGTACTTGTGATTGGGATGCCTTACCCATCTCATATATGATTTACTCTTTATTGCTTCTTATGTTGATTGGATTGAGATAAGATTTGTTCGACCTTAGGAGTCGTCAGTGGCATGTTAGAGTCCACCCACTTGTCTTCTAGACAGCTTTGATCGTACATTAGGGTACTGGCGTACTCTGATATACATAGCTGGCTTTGTCTCGCCCCCGATCTCCAATATTCTGGTTCTGGGGCGTGACAGCTCAAGACTAGGAGAGTTTCATGCGGCTCAAAAGTTCATTAGAGTTTCATGCGGCTCAAAAGTTCATGAGAGTTTTATGCGACTCAGAAGTTTCCAGCGAGCCACGTAGCCTTATGCGGTTCAAAAAGTCCTTCACAAACAGGCCGTAAATTAATTTATGCAGCTGGCTCAATTAATGCGAAGCGACGGCTCTGACACGAAGGTTTGATAGTTCTGACATAAAGCTGCAATGATGACTCTGACATAATGGCGTGCTCCTAGGGAAACAAAAAAAATCTCTATAGCTGGCACGATCCACTGAATTCCAAAGCACTTCATTCCATGCGGCTCTGACACGTGGCCATCCTTATGCGGTTCAGTTGGAGGCCACCCCCATGCGGCTGCTACTCCTATGCGGCTCGGATCATGGGGGCCACCTCTATGCGGCTGCTACCCCTATGCGGCTCAGATCATAGGGCTATCCTCATACGGCTCAGATTAAAGAATTGCCATACGGTTCAGATATGGCCACCCCTATACGGTTCAGATCATAGGGCCACCCTCATGCGGCTCAGATTAAAGGATTGTCATGCGGTTCAGATAAGGCCACCCTTATACGTTTCTGACACGAGACCACACTCATGCGGTCCAACCATGACAGTCCTCCATGCGGCTCGCAGCAGTTGGGACACGTGGCGGGAGCTGATCGAATCTCAATAATTCATATTTATTGCAGTCAACGAAGGACACGTGGCAGGAGTCGATCAAATCTCAATAACTCAGATTTGCTGCAATCAACATAACCGTCCAAATTTGGTCAAATCCCAAACAAATTAGATTTATTGCAATCATCATAATTACCCGGATCAATCTCCAACAAATGATGCAGATTTGTTGCAATCAACATAAAAGCAAGATCAGGGCAAATCTTAACAAATCCTTGGCCGCCCTCTGTTTAAAATACAATCATTGTAAACCCTAATTATCATACCCCACTCCTATAAATAGCAAGGTGCCATTCCCTTGCAAACCCGGGAAAAAGAGAGAGCACAGAGGAAGGAGAGAAGCGGGACAAAAAAAAAGAGGAGAGGAAGGAGAGAAGCTGGACATATAGAGAGCACAGAGATATACGCACAGAGCCAGACACAGAGCGATCCATATTCGAGCAAGAGCATTTCTTCCTCGGAGCTGAAGCTGTGTCCGATCGTCCAAGGAGTAAGGCAGAGCTGTCGTCGCTTTCCCGAGCCTCTACCGTCACCCCCCAGAAAAAAAAAATAAACAATTGTACTTAGATTGCTGTACCTAGGTTTTCGTCCCTAGGCTTTCTTTGTACGAGCGAGTTTGTGTTATGAAGTAAAAGTCCAGTCCTCCCATAAAACTGTTCTGTTCTTTTATAATCAATGTCTAACAAAGTATTTATCCAAAATGGTTAAGCAAATATCATATATTCTCCCCCTTTGGCATTTAACAAAATGAAATTTAAGCTCCCCCATAAAAAAACCATAGGGAAAATATGTAATCACACAACCAAGGCTCAAATCCAAAGTCAAAGATAACTAGCAAATAATCCAAATAGAAGCCATATAAGCATAAAGTAGTACAAAGCAAAGAGTTCAACTACATAACCACTAAATGAAAATGACATAGTGCATAAACAAAAGAAATCCTAAGTATCAGCAACATCATAAAATGGACCACGGCCGTCACAGAGCACGGGAAGGTCCAGCAGAGTCAGATGGGCCATTGGCAGAGCGACGAGGATCAACAAACGATGCATCCGGATCCAAATACCTCCTGACCCAAGTGTCGTCGATATGGTAACCTTCGCGAGAAGGGTCCCGTACCATGGGGTAAGATACCGTAGGATAAGTAGCCAAGGAGTATTGGATATCATGCATGGTGTTGCTGATGGCCGTCATCTGTAAGGTGGTGCGATAATCTATTTGAGTCCAGCGATCATCCTCCAAGCAGAAACGATCCCGCAGCATAGTCTGAATGGACTCAAGGGTAGCAGGTGGCTCGGGCGCAGGTTAGCCAAGAGCAGGAGGATCAGCCTGAGCATCAGACTCAGAGTGCTCAGACTCAATAGGAGACTCAACAGCTGCAAGAAGCTGTCGTGCCATAGACAGATAGACAAGGGAAGGAAGGAACTAACACTCATTAAGGGGAATATGGAACACACAAAAAATCATTGACAAATACAGGGCGTAGACAAATGATCAGGGTCTCATCCGTGCATGAATCATTCAGTCCATCATCGTGCGTGGAAAGTTAAAAGGGACATGGAAGTGGAGATAATAAAGAGCAGAGATCTCAAGATAATATACTTCATCATTCGATCCCGCTTTGGGCAAGATCGTGGAGAAAATGATGTGATAAAGTTCATAAAAATTTGGGTTAAGATATTTAGCTCGTAGCTTGCGGGGACGAGTATTAGGAGTACACAAGTCATCTTTGAAACTTTCAAGGGAAGATCCATCGGGAAATTGAAACTGTCGGGCATCGACAAGTTTCTCCCAAGAATTGGGTTCCGAGATCTCAAGATATTTCGCATGCTCAAAATCATCAAAAGTAATCTCGATATTGGTGACACAAGAGTAGATCCGTGTGTCATCAAAGGTTAGGTTACAATAGAACATTTGGATGGCATTCAAATAGACTATAGATGATGTCGTAACTAACTCATCTAAACAAAGATCATGGAATAATAAATCATAAGCCAAAAATATAGTAAAATTAATCGGATGACCCGCATACACACTTCGTGAACGAAAGTCGGCAAACCATTCATTGGAAGCCTCCAATGATACAAAAATTTGTTCATTGAATGTGTTGGGGTCTTATGGTGGTGGTGGATTAAAAAGAGGATGGATTGGAGGAGCAAGAGGAGGAGGAGGATTGGAAGAGGATGTACCATCACTCCTTCTTCTCTTGCCTCTTCCAAAGAGTCTTGGAGCCATGGAGAAGTTAAAAAAATTTTAAGATGAATTAGAGAAGAATATAAAATTATACCTCACACAAAGGAGAAAAGATGGAAGAGATCCCCCAAAAGCTTGAGATCTTGAGTTTGGGAAGAAAAAGAGCCCTAAAAGTGGAGTTTCTAGGGTTAGAGAAAATTACGTTTGGAGGAAGGTAGAAGAAGAACAAAGTAAAGAGAGAGGGTTTTCTCTCGGGTTTAAGGAGTTTGGGAGCAGCAAGTCGGGTTAAATCTGGACCGTCGGATTAAAACAAGGAGTGGCTGAGAAGTAGTGAAGGTTCTGTGACCAAGGACACAGAGTTCAGCCCAAACCCTGTGTGGGGTAGAGTTCGGCCCGAACTCTGCCTCCAGGGCACAAAACACTGAAAAGTTTGAAAATGACTAAGTTTTGATGGAAAATGAATAGAATTTGAAAGTTTGAATTAACTAAGTCATAAACGTAATTAAACCATATAATAAATAATGATTTAAGACAGCGACCATTACGATGAAACTGCCATGGGGTAGCTGTAGGGGCCGGATCCCAGCTAGCGGTAGTGCGAAGAATAGTGCACCGTGTCACTTAGGCTTTTATGCCTTATTGTCAGAAGGACCCTTTCGGCTTGTACCCATAACAAAGTCACCATAAAGATATATATCATAATCGTTATTTACGCAGGCCAATTTATTTAATGACCATTTCATCCAAAATTCCTAACTCACGACAAATAAAGTTGAAGCGCTCTTCGGCCAGTGGTTTGTTAAAGAAGTCTGCTAGCTGATGTTCAGTGTCTATGAATTCTAAATTAATCATGCCTTGCTGTTGATGATCACGCAAAAAGCGATGTCTAATATCTATGTGTTTAGTGCATAAGTGACAAATTGGTTCTTGGTCAGATTAATGGCACTAGTGTTATCGTAAAAAATAGGTATGTGCTTGAAACATAAGTTGTAGTCTTCAAGGGTTTGCCTCATCCACAGAATCTGTGCACAACAACGACCAGCTGCGATGTATTCAGCTTTTGTTATAGATAGTGCGACAGAGTTCTGCTTCTTGCTAAACCATGAGACTAACGTCTTTCCTAGCAAATGACACGTGCCACTGGTACTCTTACGGTCGACTTTGCATCCCACAAAATCAGCATCAGAATATCCGATTAAGTCAAAGGAAGTGGTTTTAGGATACCACAAGCCTACCATAATAGTTCTTTTAAGGTATCTAAAGATACGCTTAACTGCGGTCATGTGTGATTCCTTAGGATTGGCTTGGTATCTAACACATAAGCAAACACTGAACATAATGTCATGGCGACTAGCAGTTAAATATAATAAACTACCAATTATACCTTGATACTTACGTTGATCGACCGGTTTGCCACTTTCATCAGGTTCCAGCTTTGAGGTAGTAGCCATAGGGGTATTGATTGGTTTGATGCTGTCAAGCTCAAACTTCTTCAGCATGTCCTTTACATACTTCGACTGACTGCCGAAGACACCGTGCGAGAGTTGTTTGATTTGCAGTCTAAGGAAGTAGTTGAACTCCCCCCATCATGCTCATCTTGAACTCATTCTGCATACACTTGGCAAATTCCTTGCATAGACCCTCATTAGTAGACCCAAAAATAATATCATCAATATATATTTGTACTAAAAAAATTCTGTCATCAAGAGATTTTATAAACAGTGTGGTGTCGACTTTCCCTTTTAAAAAACCTTTATCTAGTAAGAAAGTACTAAGCCGATCATACCTAGCTCGAGGAGCTTGTTTGAGGCCATAGAGAGCTTTCCTAATTTAAAAATATGGTCGAGAAATTTATGATTTTTGAAACCAGGTGGTTGTTTGACAAAAACATCTTCCTTGATAAAACTGCTTAGAAAAGCACTTTTCACATCCATTTAGAAAATTTTAAAGTTTTGAAAATTTGCAAATGCGCAAAGGAGGATACGTCTCACCATAGTCGATGCCCTCCTCTTGATTGTATCCTTGGGCTACGAGACGAGCTTTGTTGCGAGTGACTGAACTGTCCTCGTTTACTTTGTTATGAAAAAACCTATTTAGTGCCAATTATTGAGTGGCCAGTAGGTTTAGGAACAAGTTCCCAAACTTGGCTTCTCTCAAATTGTTTGAGTTCTTCTTGCATCGCAGAAATCCAAAATTCATCATTAAAAGCTTCTAAAATATTTTTCGGTTCTATTTTAGAAATGAATGCAGTGCTAGCTATAGTGTCCCTTACAGAGGATCGAGTAGTTACCCATTTTGATATTTTACCTATTACCAAGTCCTTTGGATGAGATGGAGTGAATTGGAACTTCTTTGGTAATTCCTTCGGAGAGCTGGTTTCAGACGTTGCATTTATAGATGTCGAAGTTAATGGTTCATCATCGTCGTCGGAAATGACAGCTGTACTATTGTCCTCATCAAAAGTTACATTAGTAGACTCTTCAACAATCATGGAGAATTTGTTGAACACTCTATATCCCTTACTCTTGGCCGCATAGCCAAGAAGAATACCTTCGTCCGCTTTGGCATCAAATTTGCCTAAGTTGTCTTTGGTATTCAGGATAAAGCAGCGACAACCGAACACTCTAAAGTAAGAAACATTAGGAGTCCTACCAAACCAAAGCTCATAGGGTGTCTTCTTCGAAATAGGTCGAATCAACACCTTATTCAAAATATGGCACGCTGTGCTGACAGCTTCTGCCTAAAAGTATTTCGGAAGAGAGAATTGATTTCGCATAACTCTAGCCATATCGTCAAGAGTTCTATTCTTCCGCTCCACAACACCATTTTGTTGAGGAGTTCTTGGACACGAAAATTCATGACTAAAACCATTTGAATCACAAAACTTTTCAAAATCAGATTTTCGAATTCGCCATCATGATCACTTCGGATATGAGTAATCATGTAGTCTTTTTCGATTTGGACCTTTTTAGCAAATACTTTGAAAATAGAAATTGTATCACTTTTGCTTGTAAGAAAGAAAACCCAAGTAAATCTTGAAAAATCATCTATAATGACAAAAGCGTAGAGTTTTCCGCCAAGACTGGCTACTCTACTAGGACCAAATAAGTCCATATGAAGTAATTACAATGGTCGGGTAGTACTTACAGTATTTATGGATTTAAAAGAAGATTTGGTAGCCTTATTCTTTTCACATTTGGCACATACCGTGTCTTTCTTGAATGCGATATCCGGCAGTCCTCTGACTAGCTTCTTGGTTGATAGTCTGGATATAGTATCTATATTGGCATGACTAAGATGCTGATGCCATAGGAGCTTTTCGTCTTTGTGAGCGTAAAGGCATCTTCATGTACTGTTAGTATCACTAGATAGATAGAAAATGTAAATATTATTTTCCTTTATTCCTTCATAGGCGATGTCTCCAGTTGATCTATCATAGATAAAGCATTTAGTTTTTTCGAAGTTAATATCATAACCATGATCAGCAAGATGACTAATGCTGAGCAAGTTATACTTTAACTCGGTTACTAAACAGACATTGTTAATGACAGGAGAGGGAGGATAACCAATTATACCGTTACCTATGATGTAGCCTTTAAGGTTATTGCCGAAGAAACGTATCCTTCCTTTTTCATCGATAATGTTACGAATAGATTTGCATTTTCAGTCATATGTCGCGAGCACCCACTATCGAGAATCCACTTGCTTCTAGTTGAAGAGGGAAGGTCCACCTACACCACGAGTAGATGTGACCTTTGGTACCCAGATTCTTTTGGGTCCTAAGAGGTTAGACTTTGGTACCCATGCATATATATTTCTATCAACTAATCTCCTAATCCTACATTATGGAGAAATGTGTCCATATAGGTTACAATATGTACATCTAGCATGCATGTTTATGCTAAGAGCATGTTGATAGTGATGTCTATAAGTAGGGTGATGATAGCTACGTGCAGCAGTAGAGTGAGTATGGTGACTGTGTGCAGCAGCAGGGTAATTATAATGATTATAGTAACTGCGTGAAGCAGCATGATGATGATAATGATTACGTGTATGTATCTTACGTGCTGCATGTGAGTAGGTGTACATGAAAGCATGATTTTGTGTAGCATGTGGATGAGTGTTCTTGTGGTGACGTGCCTTCTTGTGTTGAGTAGGCACGTGTTTGTAAGTGTTGTGACTATGAGACTGAACTTGCGGTTGAATAACCTGCCTTCCCAGTTTAATCTCTAATTTCTTAGAGACAACATTCAACTCATCACAATTAGCAGTAAGACCGTGTATTCTACCTATAGCAATTTTGAACTTGTTTTTCTCTTCAGCAAGTTCTTTGTTTAAAGTCGTGATGTCAAGTATTTGTTTCTCAATGATTGATTTGGCATCGTGTAAGCTTAATTTAAGCTTGGATACCTCTTCAGTTTTTTTTGTAGGTGTAGTGTTTCTAACATCTTCTAGTAAACATGAAAGTCTATGGATCTCGGTTTCGTAGTCCTTGATCTTATCCTTGCATGTTTATATTTATTGATTACCTTTTTGTGATCTTTAAGTAGATCACTAAAATCACCACCAAGTTCATCAAATAAGAAATTATCAAAAAAATCTTTTACCTTTTCTGAAGTCGCCATTAGACAGACGTTAGCCGTGTTTTACGGAGAGTCTTCTTCCTCGTCTGAATTACTAGCCTCGCTTTCATGCCAGATGCTAGTGTTGGCATACTTCCTTGTAGTTGGCTTCTTGTACGGCATCTCATATCTGCTTTTCTTCTTTGCTAAGGGACAATCTTTCTTGATATGTCCCGTATTTTTACATCCGAAGCAGGTGGTTTCTTCCTCATCGTCTCTTTGTTCTCTCTTCTTTTTGTTGAAGCGTAGAAACTTTTAGAATTTTGGAACTAAGAGAGCTTGATCATCACCTTCGGAGTTGTCATCATCAGTGTCCTCTGAGCTGGTTCTTCGACGATGAGCTCTCAATACAATCTCCTTCTCTTTTGGAGCTATTTCTTTGAAATCTTTCAGATCGAGCTTATGTGTCATCAACTTGCCCATCAACATTTCTAGTGACATTGCCGTGAGATCATTGCCTTCGATGATCGCAGTGACTTTGGGGTTTCAGACCTTCGGCAATCCTCGTAGCACTTTGCGTATCTTCTCATGGTTGGAATAATCTTTTCCAAGGAAAGATAGCGGGTTGACGATGTCAAGGAATCTGGTGAACATTTGAGTGATCGTCTCATTAGGCTTCATCTTGAAAGTCTCGTACTCCTGTGTCAGACGACTGACTTTTGGTTCTTTGACTTGTGTGGTCCCTTCATGAGTCACCTCCAAAAGCTTCCATACTTCGTACGAGGTGGTGCATGTGGAGACCCTGTTGAATTCAGTCATGTCTATGGCACAGAAAAGAGCATTAATAGCCCTAACGTCTAGACTTGCATGTTTCTTCTCCTGATCAGTATACTTGTCATGGGGTTTCTCGACGAGACTCCCCTCGACAGTTATTCTGGAAGGTTTCTTGTAGCCATCAGTGACTACAGTCCACAGGTCAAAGTCTAGAGACTTAGATAAAAACTCATTCTAGTCTTCCAATATGTGTAGTTGGTCCCATCAAATAGGGGTGGCCTATTTGTGGATTGACCCTCACCATAGTTGGTAGAGATGGGTTGTGTGGTTGCCATGGATCAACTCTAGAATATAAATCTTGTACCAATAGAACAAAGCTCTAGTACCAATTGAAGTACGTGTAGGCAACTCTTGAGGAGGGTGAATAGAGTACTTGTGACAATAATGATCAATTAAAAAATTCAACTCTATTCAATCCCAACTAGCAAATAGTTAATCAGAGTATAATTGCGGAAATTAAATGAAGATCAGAAAGCATACGCCGACACAATAATTTTTTTAACCTGGTTTCCCTCGTGGAAGACTAGTCCAGGCCTGAGAACTCTAGCTCAGGATTGAAATCCACTATTTATGAAATAGCTTTACAACCACGTGCCTTTACTCAGAAGAGCACGTCAACTTCTTGAAATATCGCTAAGGCAAAACTTGGAGTTTTCCAAGTGACTTCTTCAAGACTCTTGTACAAAACTTCTAATTGACTCGCACCGAGCACCTTGTATGCTTGGGAAGTTTTGTGGCTAGTAGATGAGAAGAGTATGGCTCTTTAGAATGTATAGGCTATAAGAAAGAAGAGAAGAGAAGATTGAATAATGATTTGAAATGGGAGAAAGGGGTGCCTATATATACTAGTTCTGGAAGGCAGAGTTCGGCTAGAACTCTGTCCAAAAATTCAAAATTTTGGCCGTTGGTCAACTTGCAATGAGCAATCCCGAAAAATTAGCTCGTGGAAATTAGGAGACAAAGTTCGGCCCGAACTCTGTGTGGGGGCAGAGTTCGGCCTAAATTCTGCCTCCTTGGAGGCAGAATGCTCATGGGCTTGTTGGGCTTTGGCAGTTTTGGCTTTTTGTTTGTGGAGCTTTTTGGATATCTAGTGTATGGTTGAGGTACTCAGTGCGACTCAATGTACAATAGCCTAGACTCAAATAAAATTGTAAAAATACAGACTCCCGATGACAAGTTCTAGCAGTATTCATCGAGCAGTCGTTGATGATGATTGTCTGACTTGATATGTGTTAGTCGTCTGATTTGTAGCTTTGATGACGATTTATGTGTCGAGTTGGATCATGTCAAATATTGATTTGTTAATTATCAAGATAAGGTTGACTGCAATCCAGTTTGGGTCAACAGCTGCCCTTGGTTCTCCCAATAAATCGGCATCGATTACTGAAAAAGTCTTTGATCGGCTTATCGAGATGGACATTATTGAGTCTGCTTCGGGTCCAGCTAGGACCGTAGATGGCCATTATTGAGTCTGTCCTTGAGTCTGCTTCGGGTCAACAGCTGCCCTTGGTTCTCCCAGTAAATCGGCCATTATTGAGTCTGCTTTGGGTATGTTGACAGTGAGCGACCTGGGTCTGCTCTCATTTCCCTAGCTCTAGTTAATACTGAGCCGGCAGAAGGTATGAAATTACAACTCCTTTATACTCTTTACGTAAGTTTTTTTGTTACTAATATGCATATTGCTTTATTTGTCTGGTTTGGCTTCCTCCCAAGTAGCTCTTCCTAGGACAGAAGATCCCCATCAAGCTTCCTCTCCGACGACCTCCTCCGAAGATGACGAGATAGCCCAGGAAGTCGTCAAAGCTTTCTATTCTATCCTAAAAGTAAAGCTTCCTGGAGTTCTGAACCATAACGCCACTTTTGGCCCTGTGAAGTTCGTTACTGAATGTCAAGTGGCGGCCCTTGAGAGCATCGCCGGCTACGAGAAGCAGGCTAATGGTCTGAAGAAGATTTTGAATGACTTGGAGGACTGTGTGGCTAAACTCAGGGAAGCCAAACAACGAAGATCAACGTCGCTATTTCGTGAAAAAGACGAGGCTTTAGTCGCGGCTCTCACGGAGGAGGAGGCTACTTTCCAGGCCAGGAAGGATGCCCTTGCTCAAGAGATCAGCGAATTGGCTGATGAGTATGAGCAGTTCAACGCCGCTAGTGAGGCTCGTGTTGCTTCGAAGAATAAGCTGGCTGCCCAAATCATTGTAAAATATAATCATATCGTACAGATCAAAAATGAGATTGCCCAACTGGAGGCCAGCTTGAGGACAGTTATGTCTGAACATGAGGATTACTCGGTTCAGGCTGTCATGACTGCCACAACTTTAGACCAATTAAAAGAGTAGCTGGTGAAGTTGGAGGGAGAGCACGTGATACTGATCCCCTTCCAGGATGAAGCTGCCCGACAGGAAGAAGCACGCCGTCGTGCTAGTGCCAAATCCGAGACCGAGATTGTGGCTCTAAGGGATAGCATCAATCGGTTGTGTATCCCTTAGATCTCCTTTTGTAATAGGCTCAATTAGCCGTCAAGACTCTTGTATCTTTTTCTTTTCTCTGTCTTTTGATAGACATTTTTAATAAAGAATCTTTTGGCTTTCAAAATTCAAGGATGAAGTTTGTGAAATATCAGAACTAGAGGTAATATGGACGTAGTAAGGATATTTCTGGTGGGTATTCCGCTGGAAAATTTGTTGTGGACCTATTATCCGTTTTATATTAAAGGTTCTTGAATATAGATAATAAGTTGAAAGAAGCTGCTAATAGAGGTAATATGGACGTAATAGCAGAGAATTTTCTATATCTGACCAGAGGTAATATGGACGTAGACGGATATATAACATTAGGTAGGGGTGGATAATTCAGAGGTAATATGGACGTGATTATCTTAGACGAATGTTTTCCTCAGAGGTTATATGGACGTGGTAAAATATTTCTTAATTATCCCACTGGGGAAATAATGATCGGAAAACAGTTCAGAGATAATATGGACGTGACTGTTTTCGTAAGACCAAGTTTGGGCAGAGTCCAAAACAAAGATAATTCCACTGGGGAATCTTTTTAAAGGACCTATTATCCATGGTGTATTCAAGACTCTTGAAATACGGATAATAGTTAGATAATTTTTTGAATCATATAAACATTGCACTGTACATTTACATGACTGAAATAGGGTTTATGTGAACGCTGTACATGAAGGTTACACATAATATTTCTTTAGGAACTTGCCATTGATCGACATCATGAGCAAGTCACCATCAGGTTTGGTTAGTCAATACGCACCATTAGAATACACTGATTCTATAACGAAATGACCTTCCCATTTAGGCTGGAATTTTCTTTTTGTCTTATGCATCATGACCATTGGTCTTCTCACTGCTATGACCAGATCACCAACTTGAACGAATCTTTCCTTCACCTTTTTATTAATGGCTCTGGAAAGGCGTGCTTGGTATAGCTTAATATGTTGTTGAGCTAATAAGCATTTTTTGTCTAGCGCTTCCAGCTCTTGTAGTCGCAGACGGTAACTTTCTTCGACATTCAACTCACTAGCTAAGGCTACTCGAAGAGAGGAAATCTAGATTTCTAGAGGAAGAACTGCTTCACTCCCACAAACCAGAGAGAATGGTGTACTGTCTGTTGGAGTTCGGACCGTTGTACGATGGGCCCAGAGACATTCGCCAAGCTTCTCATTCCAATCGCGCTTGTTTAAAGACACGAACTTCTTGGAAAGTTTCATGATAGTCTTATTGAAGGATTTTACTAACCCATTAGCTGCTGGATTGTAAGTAGTAGAGACTACATTCTGAATTCGATTCTTATCGCAGAACCGATAGAATGCATGGCTCGCGAATTGTGGACTATTAACATGGATAATCCGGCGAGGTAGGCCGAAGCGGTAGATAATGTGATGTTTGATGAAACTGATCATGTTTGACGTCTTTACTTCGATGAGCGGTATAGCATCCGCCCATTTGGAGAAGTAATCGATTATAGCTAGGATAAACTGATGTCCTCTAGAGGATGGCGGGCTGATTGGACCGATGACGTCCATACCCCAAGCTTTAAAAGGCCAAGATGCCACCATCGGGTATAGAAACTCTGAAGGTTGATGAATGAAATCGGCATGGAAATGACAAGCCCTACACTTCTTTGCATATTCAACATCATTTGCTATCATCGTGGGCCAATAATAACCCATTCGTCTGAGGCGATCTTGTAATTTGGGGCCTGGTTGATGTGCAGCACAAATTCTGTCGTGAGCCTCATGGAGTGCATATTTGGCTTCTGTGTCTGATAAACATCGTAACAGTAGACCGTCATAAGAGCGTCGGTACAGTATTTTGGTAGCTGTATCATAGTAAAATCTGAGGGATCACCGTTAGATAGACACTGCTTACTTTGGGTCCTCAGGGAGGATTCCGTAGACGGCGTAGTCTATGAAAGAAGATCTCCAGTCTTTGACGTCGACGTTCGTTTCTGTTGCGTAACTGTGATGAATATGCAAGGAATCTTTCACACAGAATAACTCTCGTCCAGATACTGTGATCGAATGCTTAGTGTTGGTAGGGACAGTCAAGGAAGCAGCAAGACCGGCTAAAGCATCTGCTTCTATATTCTATAATCGAGGCACGTGCTCGATGAAGAATCCAACGAAGCTAGAAGCCAACTCGATTGTCGCTTTGTGATATAGGATGAAATCTTCATGACGAACTTCATAATCCCCTCGGACCTGGCTAACTATTAGCTTAGAATCGTCGTAAGCTTCTAGATAGTCAACTCCCAGTTGTTTTGCCAATTGAAGGCCGATGAATAGGGCGTTATATTCAGCCACGTTGTTGGTGCAAGGTTCTACGAGAGAATACACACGGTGTATAACCAGATGGTCGGATGACACAAGCACGATGCCTACTCCAGCCACGATATTTCCTTTAGGTCCTGTTCTTGACGTACCGTCAAAGAACATTTGCCAAATAGGGATTTCCTCAGTTGCGGTGTGAGACTCAACCACTTCATCCGAGATTTCATCGTAGAGTTTGGAAGGTTCTAGCACAGGATGAGATGCTAAGAAATCAGCTAACGCTTGGCCTTTCACTGCCTTCTGAGGGATGAACAGCATATCGTATGGAGTCAACAGCATTGCCCATGTAGCTAAACAGGAATTAAGAGAACCCAGTTTTGTCATGAGTATTCTGAGAGGATTGACTTTAGATATGATGTGGATAGTCTGCCCAGACACATAGTGACGTGTCTTCTGGATAGCAAATACCAGCACGAGATATTCCTTTTCTACAGGTGTGTATCTGTGCTCGGCACCTACCATCGTGCGGCTGAGGTAGTAGATTACATGTTCATGGCCGCCTTCATTCTTCTGATTTAATAGGGCACCAAGGAAATGATCCATAGCGCTATGGACAGCAGGGAGTTTTGCCTTAAAACCCATGTCATATGCATCACCGAGCTTTACATATGGTTTTGTAAGGGGAGGTGGCACATCCGGACTTAGTTCATGTGCAGGGGCAACCCCCACACCTAAGTTCTGTGATGACCTCGAAGACAGCCCCGTGCTATACGCAGTGGGGTCTATCTTTTTGCTGTGGGCGCATAGACCCTGGAGCATGCCCTTGGGCGCATGCTTTCCTGAAGTCCTGGTAGCATGCCTGGCCTTCCTAGATGTGGGTGTATAGAACGGGTCACCAGAGCCTGGGCGCATAGCTTTAGGCCCATGGCCTTAGGCGTATAGCTTTAGGCGCATGGCCTTGGGCGCATAGCTCTGGGTTATCAGAGCCTGGGCGCATAGCTCTGGGCGTATAGCCCTGGGCGCATGACCTGTCGAAGACAGAAGTCCTCTAGCCAGATTTATGCGCCCACATACTGCCTTGGGCGCATAGCTCTGGGCGCATGCTTTGGAAGACAGTGTTATTTTCTTCCAGTTTTGCCTTCTTCGTTTGCGAGCCTCGCTGAGTTTGTCCAGAGCGTTGAACACTTCGATTCTTGGTATCGTAGTGTTTTCTTTTGCCAAGTCTCGAGTGTTGAACACTCTGTTGTTGATTGGACAAGAGGAAAGTCGATGGGCTTGTAGAGCCCGGAACGGTATGCGCCCTCCTCGTGTTGGAAGCTCCTGTGGAAGGATTATGCGCCCCCATGACGGAATTCCCCTTCGGTTGTATATCTTTTACGACACTGGCAGGATATGCAGCGCGAGCCTTCGGATGCCAAGTCTTGCGAGACTTGTTTCGCTTCCCTAATTTCGAGAATGTAGAGCCATCCCTCGAGAGCATCTCTTCGAATGCCTGATGATCGAACTTCACGATCAATATCTTCTGAGTGCTCCCCACTTTATCGGTATCGAATTGTGTCACCACCTTCTCGTCAGAGGAAAAGGTAGTTCCCAGCAGAGTCGTCTTTTGTGGACACACACAAAAAAGAAGAAGAAATGCTGTCTTTTCTTATTGGCGTAAGGTACCACAAATCGAGTACGCCTGAGAGATCCTACACTGAGGATCCCCGAATACAAAAAGAATTCTAGAAAATGGGACGATGAAGATCGAGCGGCAGTTGCTCATTTACTCCGTTGACACTCCGATTACAAAAGTGGGAGAAAACCTAAGAAGAATTGCTAACTCTCGGCTCACTGGTAAGAAGGACAGCAATTTGGCTCTTGAAATGCTCTCCATTCTATGTTTTTGAAGAGGCATGAGACCCCTGTTTATAGTCATTTTGTACTGAAACGACTATTATGCACCCATAGGGGAAAATATAATGATTTTCCATGTGGGCGCATAGACTTCCTTTGGGCGCATAAGGTGTAGGTGCATGAAGGCTGCATGATCGTGGATTGATCGTGGGGTTGACGTGGCCGAATGCTTCGGTGCACAATTACTCATGGAGACTGACGTGGCCGTATGCTTCGGTGTACGACTGATCGTGGATGTTGACTGAGTCATAGGGATCTGCTATCTTGGGCGCATAGTGTGGGATCAAGTTTATGCGCCCACACTTGGGTGCATGTTTTATCTGCATAAAAATAATGTGGGCGTATAGCCGCTCTTCGATCATGTGTGCACATATCCGCTCTTCGATCATGTAGGCGCATAGCCGCTCTTCAATCATGTGGGCACATAGCCCCTTTTCGATCATGTAGGCGCATAGCCCCCTTTGGTTATGTGGGCACATAGCTCCTTTTATCATATGGACGCATAGTATTCTTCTTCATATAGGGTACATAGTCTTGTATTTTTCATGCTGCTACAACATGGTCAACTAGTCAATTTCAGCGATGTGAGATCACTGGAATCGACTGATCTCACTTTCGACGCACGAATTCCAAGATATGAACATAAATAGAAATTAATTATAATTATTGGTGATACATAAAGAAAATATCTACAGACGTTGTCGGATGGTTAAACAAACGTCACCAACATGTCCAGAATGGTCAAATTAGTTAGGATAGCCTACTCATAAGTCCAATTGGATACATGGGCAAAAAGATAATTTTGGGTCAAAGTGATGTCCGTCGTTGGACCCACTTTGCACCAAAAAATGTACCAAGGTAAAAGTCTACTAAACCTAGCAAATTATATGTCCATGCATCCAGAATGATGATACGAACCCAACGAAATATCCGAAATTGGATTATGATGAGCCGATCTCAAAGTGACACGTTGACCCGGACATTTGGAATTCGACTTGCACGAAAATGCATGCCGGAGCCAAAGTCCTCCAAACTCAAAAAATTATATATAATTTCATGCCATAACGATGTCACGAGTCTACTGGTGGTGTCAGAACTGGAATTTGGAGTCCCGGGTTCAAAATTAAAATTTTACAAGTTAGAAATTACGGTTTCGAGATGCCAACTTTGGCGTCGATTTCAACCAATCAAACGAGCTCATAATAAAACGAAACTTAAGGGACAAGAAGATGGTTATACCAACTGTGCATAAGAATCGATGGCACATCAAAAGGAGCTGCAACGGCAGAGATATAAGTCCACGAAGTTGGCTTCACAAAACTGTCCAAAATAAACACAATTATTCGGACAATTTGGCGGTCGATTTTGACATATTAAATGAACTAATTAACAGCTGAAACCTTAGGTGAACGAAGATATATATATCGAGATTGCAACGGATGAAAGAGTTCGTCGATCCAACGGTCGAATGTCTCAAAAAATGTGTACAAAGTCGCTGCCTTGAGATACGATTTCTAATTTCCAAATCGCGCGTCCCGACAGGATTTTGACGAAATTGTCAAAATCGACTCATCGTCGCATTGGTGGCTATTGCGCTATCCAGGGTGGTACACGGATGGTCGTCAGTAGCGAGGGTGGACGCACGGGGAGGCGCTGCCACCACAGAAGTGGTTGCACACGGTAGATGTGCATGGAGGCTGCAACGCAGATGTCGACGTGCTGGGAGCCTGTTGCGGCCAGTATGAGGGCGGCCAAGTGGGGTGGTTGCCGCAGCATCGCCTGTCGGTGTGGTGGTCGACGGGTGTGAGCCAACTGCTGTCGCAACAGCAGCACAACGTGGCGCACAACAGCGACCAGCTACTGCTCTTCGGCTAGGCAGTGTGCAGCCTATACGAGGTATTCTACCCCAGCTATTTTGTTAACTGAAGTCTTATGATGAGGGTATTATACTTTGCTACATTGTTTGAGCACAACTATGATAGGGAATAGGCACGCTGGATGACCAGCTTGTCGGAATAGATCAAGACTACCCCTATCTCTGCGATGATCTGACCCTTGGGACCTATTCTTGAAGCGCTATCGAAGAACATCCGCTAGACAAAATTTTTTTTGACAGTGTTGGTCTCCAATACTTCATCTGGTACATCTTTATAGAGTTTGGATGACTCTGGAATAGGATGTGCAGCTAAGAAGTCAGCTAGTGCCTGACCTTTAACAGTTTTTTGTGGGATAAATACCATATCATATAGTGTCGATAGTATTGCCTAGGTAGCTAATTGAGAGTTTAATGCTCCCAGCTTTTTCATGAGGACTCTGAGTGGATTGACTCGGGAGATGACATGGATCGTCTATCCCGAGACATAATAATGAGTCTTTGGATGGCGAATACCAGAGCTAGACATTCTTTTTCGACGGGGTTGTACCGGTGTTCGGCCTCAATCATTATCCTGCTCAGGTAGTAAATAGATTGCTCATAGCCTGTATCATTATTCTGGGCCAATAGAGCGCCTAGAGAGTTATCCATCGCACGGACGTAGAGCAAAAAGGGTTTGCCTGCGATGGGTGCCACCAGGACTGAGGGACTTGTGAGATAGGTTTTGATGTCGTCAAATGCCTTTTGACATTCCTCTGTCCGGACGTAGGAGACTCCTTTCTTTATGAGTTTAGTGAAGGGCTGGCATTTTTTGAAAAGGTTTGCAATAAATCTTTGGATGTATGCGAGACGTCCTTGTAGGCCTCAAAGTTCTCTAAGGTTCTTCGGAGGGTCCATGTCAAGGATGGCTTTGTTCTTCTCGAGATCAACATGGATGTCTTTTGCAGTGATGATGAAGCCCAGGAATTTGTCGCTGGAAACCCCGAAAAAGGATTTAGCGGGATTCATCTTGAGCTGGTGGTCCCACATAAGATCGAAGACTGTCCTCAGATCTTGTAAGTGATCAATTTGTAGCCGACTTTTGACAACGATGTCATTAATGTAGCATTCAACTGTCTTACGGAAGTGTTAGCGGAAGATGGTGCTCATAGCTCGCTGGTATGTGGCACCTGCATTCGTCAAGTCAAAGGGCATCACCGTGTAGCAGTAAACCCCCTTAGGAGTCCTAAATGACGTGTGTTTCTTGTCGTCCGAGAACATCTTGATCTGGTTAAAGCCTGAATATCCATCCATGAAGGACATGCGTTCAAAGCCACATGTATTGTCGATCATTACTCGGTGATCGGGAGTGGGAACTCGTCTTTCGGGCAAACAAAATTGAGGTCCCGAAAGTTAATGTAGACTCGGATCTTCCTATTCTTTTTAGTTACAGAAATAACGTTAGCCACCTAATCTGGATGTTATTCATCGCGTATAAATTCACTGTCTAAGAGTTTATCAATTTCTTTGTCAATGGCATCCATGATGTTAGGACGAAGCACCGTTGTTGCTGCTTAACAGGCTTGGCATTAGGTAAGATGTTATGCTTGTGCATTATGACCTGCAGGTCTAGGCCTGGCATGTCTTCATAGCTCCAGGCGAAGACGTCGATGTATTCTTTGACAAATTGAATAAGGGATTTCTGATCCTCCCCTGCCAGGCTTTTGCTGATGAAGATGGGTTTGGATGAGGATTCACCCCCTAAGTCGATCTTTTCGACTTCATCTTCAGTGGGGGGTTCTCGTAGCTCGAAACAAGATTCCTATTATGCCCCTAGGCATTGAGCCTAGGGTTCTTCTTCAAAGAACTCTACCGTTTGATCATCGTCTTCTTCTTTTAAAGGACATGTAGATGTCATGTTGACTGATAACACTTTTCTAAATATTGGACCGACGCTGATGTCGGAGTCCCAAGTTGAAGTTTCAGATGAATGTGGGTGTATAGCCTCCTCTGCTTCTGAACTCTCAGGGGTTGCGGGAGGTGTGATATAGCCTACCCCCCCCCCCCCCCCCGTCGAGTGCGGTGGTAATAATCTTGTGGCTTCCCTTTTAGAACAGGGAGTTGCAAAGGAAGACGCCGACCTTTGCTATAGTTTAGACCTTGGCCGCTCTTTAAATCTTAACCCATCTTTTGGATGAGGTATTTTTCTTGATCGGTGTACCGATAAACTTGCATTCTGCAAGTATCAGATTCTGGTTCGACATGCAGGTATTCCTGATGACGCTCGATTTTGCCGAAGATAATAGGTTTCTCATCCTGGTTTCAGGGCGGGACTATATAACAGACTCCTTGGTACAGGACGAATCGATTTACATGATTGACAGTCGTTATTTTTGTTTGCAACAACTGTGAGGCATTATCTAGGGTATACATGGAATTCCAATGTGGAAGACTAGAATAATTTAAAGACAGCCTTTTATTGATAAAGTACGGAATCTTGTCCCAGGGAATTACATCATCGAGAGATGGGGCATCGACATTAGCGGATATGTACTCTCTCAATTCTTCGTTAGTGAGGACAGGAGTAGCCTTGCGCGACTTGGGAGAGTTCATCGGGAGTTTGGCTTGTACTGGCTCCTGAGCCTGTGCTGAGAGAGACACTAGGGCCTTTCCTTG
This sequence comes from Iris pallida, assembly GCA_029216955.1. Classification (NCBI taxonomy): domain Eukaryota; kingdom Viridiplantae; phylum Streptophyta; class Magnoliopsida; order Asparagales; family Iridaceae; genus Iris; species Iris pallida. The sequence goes on along the minus strand of JANAVB010021599.1, from coordinate 17,336,574 downwards.
TAGCTTGACGGTGAGAGGGGCAGACGATTGGGGAGGTCTCTCCTTGGGCCGTATTTTGAGAGCTGCCTCAGCTGGTGCTTCAGGGAGTGGTGCTTTCTCGCACAACTTTACCACGAGAGGTACTGACACTTAGGGAGGTTTCCCCTTAAGTTGAATCTTCAAAGGAGATTCAGTGGTTGTTCCAACCAAAAAGGCTGGTGCCTTCCTGTGTAGCTTGACTACGATAGGGGCCGATGCCTGAGGAGGTTTGCCTTTGAGTTGCACCCTCAGAGGGGTAATGATTATCATTGCTGCTTCAAGGTCGGGATCTCCTTCAGCTTCAGCTTCGTCATCGGCATCGTTGGTTTCATCGTCTAGATGAATCAATTTGTATAGATCGAAGTCGGTAAAAAAGGCCTCAATCCCTCTGAAAGGATTGACATCAGCAAACTCCGTCTGACTATACCGTTGGTGGATACGTATTTCATACATTGGGGGAGAGTAGATGGCACCACCATGTATTCGTGTATCCAAGGGCACCCCAACAGGATGTTATAATTGACGTCTGTATCTACGACATAGAAAGTCACCTCGGTCTGGAGATCATCGATATGACATTTTAGCCGAATCTTGCCCAGTAGTTCACTCTTGCTACCGTTGAAGCCACTGATTGTAGTGTGGGATGCCGTCAGACGATACATCGGGATCCCCAATATCTGCAACAGAGTCCGGGGGATAATGCTAAACGAAGATCCAGGGTCGATCTAAATTCGATCCACCTTGATGGCACCGATGTACCCAGTATAGTACAGCAGTTTGTTGTGTCGGTTGTTCTTGAGTAGCATGTCTTATTGAGTGAAAGTGATGTTGGAGATGATCTCCCCTACACTATGGCAGTGCGAACATGCTATTGGATCATCTTCAGGCTGCTTGACCTGGCTGATGAAAGACTCAGCGTCCTTCAAGGCTTCACATAGAGCCTCCCGAGTATCTTTGGATAGACGGAGAAGCTCGAACAGGGATAGCCGAGCTGCGGTACTAGCGAGCTGTGCCAGTATGTCAAAGTTGTGGAGTTTGGTCAACCTCGGAGTATTGTCTTTTCATAGAGGCCTGTCGAAACGGGCCTCCTTCTGCTTTTGTTTGTCGGCCGCTGGAGTTTGGGATGGTCCTTCTCGTTGGACAGCCGTAGTGGTGATAGGAGACGTCACTTCGACCGGAGCTTCCTCTTGCTGCATGTTCTATTACGAATGCGTCTAGACAGGAAGGGCCTCCTGAGGAGAGGAGGTGACCATGCGGCAAGACTTGGTCTTCTTGCCTTTAGCTTTGGAGGTAGAATGTATCCCGGGTTGAGTCGATTCTGGAGCGAGATCTGGATGAACCCACAAGATCTCTCCACAGGATGTCATAAGTGGTATTAATCTACTCATATTATCACAAGTTGGTGGAAGGTTGATTACTTCCATCGTCGCCTTTAGGATGGGGATAACACCATCTTGAGCTTCGGTAGGTGGCAAGGTGCCAAACTGGAGTGACACCATGTTGGCCGAGAGTGTCTCCTCCTCATAATCAAGAGAGATGACGTTCGCATTGATCATGCGATGTATGTAATTCTTTAGGATATAGCAGTCTTGAGTTGTATGGCCGATGAACCGATGGTAGTGACAGTACCTCGGGTCGTCTACCCTGTCAACCTCGTTAGGACACTTCGGATCAGGCTACTTGATTTTGTCGCTCTGTTTTAGCATCTCGAAGAGTTACAAGGTATCTTCGTCATTGAAGGAATAAACCTCCTTCGGTCTTGGTACGGGCGGTGGTTTTTGAGCAGCCCCTTATATGCTTTTTGAGGCATTCACCGTCAATGCTTGCTTTCCTTTGGGTTCACGCCCATTGTTGTTGGCGGCGTGCTTCCCCTTGTCATCAAATACAGGGAAACTGACCCGTAGAAGCCGGGCATCGTGCACCTTTTTTTCGGCAGCTTTGGCCCCGATAATCAGCGAGCTCTAATCTGGAGGTTGGGCAGAGTCGAGCCAAAGCCATCAGCACATGTTCTGGGATGGCAGTAGGTAGCCTTAAGCATGCCTGAAGGAAGCATTCGATAAAAGCCCAAACAGTCTCTTTCTTCTTCTGGACCACTTATATTAGTGATGACATGATCATGTCTTTTCTACCGTCATAGAATTGGTCGAGGAAGAGATGCATCAAATCGTCGAAGGAAGATATGCAGTTGTCAGGGAGACTGCAGTACCAGTCGTAAGCAAGTCCCTTCAATACCCCTAACGAACAAGCTTGTAAGTAGGGCATCTTTTTTTGGGAGATGCCCAGTCTGAGATAAGAAGTAGGTTAAGAATCGACGGGGGCAATCCTTTCTGTCGTATGGTGTCAATGTTTGTAGTTTATATTTGGGAGGATAAACCACCTTGTTCCATTCAGGAGGGTAGGGTTGTGGAATCCCTAGCTTCTGATGTTCCTTCTACTTATTTTGTGCTTCAAAGCGATCGTACAAATATTTGACCATTTTAACCAACTCCTCTGTAGAGCTAGGAACAGGTGAGGGTGGTATAGTGTGAAACTCAGCACCTGAAGCAGTTGACGTCCGAGGTACATTATGATGATCTGTTCCCGAAGATACCCGTTGAGGGGGTATACTCAATTCTCCATTGGCCCCGGGATCAGGACTGGTAGATACATGTGCCCTCGTCGAAGGTTGAGAAGCTAGAGTATTCCGGATCTCAAACACTACTTGGGTCAAGGATTGCATGGTGGTGGAGAGGGTCTTGAGGCCGTCCTCCAGTATGTCCATGCGTCATACGATATCCAAAGCTGAAGTGTCTGCTTCCTCTTTATCGCCACCCCATGCCATGTAGATGGAAATGACATGGGTAGAAGTGGATGAATCGGTCGATGCTTCGCTTTCGGCCCCGCTTTTCTGGAGAAGAGCTTCTTCTACTGATGCCACGTACTGGCTACCCCCAGCCATCTCGATGTTAATTCCTTGGTAGATACCCTTATCTTCGAATGAGGGGTTATCGTAGATAGGAGGAGTTTGATCACCCTCGGCTTGTGTCGTTGCTCGTGCCTTCATCCTCAACCGGGTATCCTGGAATACCCTAGTCGGTGGGGTTCCTGCTTTGCTTTTCTTCTGTCGGCTTTTCGATGGGTCAGCCGAGGCCGAAGAGTTGGTGGAGACATGGCACGAGGCGACCGGCGGTATTATCTTATCGTCAAGTGACACTCTTTTTTCGAAGCGATGTCGGATAGGTGCAGCTGGTTGTAGTCGTTGGAATATGGGCCACCTTGGTAGTGCAGCCGTTGTTTTACAATAGCAGCAATTGATGGTGACCATGCCACAAGTATGCCCTGTGAGGGACGTATTATACGTAGAGGTCATCTCTTCCGATCTACGTTAGTGAGTGATCACATTACGTAGATCATAAGGGGAGAGCTTCACATTCACACCCTATCTAGGCGCATGGCAAGGCCACGCGTCAGGGTGATTAAGTGAATGTTGTGCCACCTGATCTAGTTCCAACGCATCGGATGCACCTAGATCATTGGTGGAAGAGCAAAATGTATCACGTCTTGAACCCACTACATGTGCATAGCCCACGTGGGCACATGGGTTCAAAGTCGCAAGATTTGCCCCACCCAACTTGGTTCCATATGCAAAAGATGCACCCAAGTGGGAAAGGGACTTCGAGTGTCGACTCGTGGCTGGTGCCAAGGTACCCGAGTCGACTCTGTACAGCTTACCATTAGCTGCGTGTATGAGTTTCAGCGCCTATTTCTGGTTTGCTGCTGGCATAACACGTTTGGGATGCATGGCTCGTGCTGCCTTGGACTTCTTCGTACTAGCCTGTAAATGTGCATAGTACTCAAAATCCAATTCTTCCTCGCCATGACAGCGAGTGATCTGTCGAAGACAAAAGTTTTTTCCTACACGCCAGAGCTCATGCACGGGAGATTGGATGCGCCCTTGTTCTGTCGGTGCATCTTCTTCGACTGGGAAGAAAAAGGTTGGGAGCAACAGTCGCTAATGCATTTCCCTGGCAGATGCGCTGCACCAGTGGCCGCATCGTGTTTGCTAAGAATATCAGCATTACGGTGGCACAGGCCCTTTATTGGTGGTGTTCGACGCATCGCCTGTGCACATCCAGACTTGACAGGTCTTCTTCGGCTTTGGTAGCCGCTTCGAAGGACTCATACTATCTTCAGAGATGAACTCCTCGTATGCCTGTTGATTGAGGCATACCACAAGCGTCTTGTGGGAGGAGCCGAGTTTGTTGTCATTAGACTGTGACACGACCTTCTTGTTGGAAGAAAGAGTGGTCTCCAGCAGAGTCTCCAGCTTGTTTGCCATCGAAAACAAGTTTGTTTTGAATAAACTGTATATTTCAATTAAAAATAGAATAGAGTACAATGTAGGACTTAGATATAGTCCTGGGAGTACACTTTTGTTTTTATCTGGGAACCGTGACGATGGAGTGAGTGGTAATACGTTGACTCCTTTGATGATCTGACGACGATTTTGAACTCTCTGAAAGTTTGGATTGCTCTGGAACGGGTAGTGACTTGAAGAGGATTCTGACTCTTGCAAGTGATCTAGATGTTGATCTACTTTTAAAATACTCAACAAGTGGGCTTGAGCTTGGAGTGTATGCCTATATGAATGAAGGAATGATCCTTCAATTTATAGGCAGCATAATGATCTGCTTATGTGCGCATGTGTGCTATGCGCCTGGAGAACTTACACGTAGGGATGCCACATGGCTAATGCTGATGGACGCATGGATGATGCGCCCCGAAGTTGGAGCTGATTTTGTTAGAACTGCACCATTAGGTTGTGGTGGAGCTCACACGCTGTAGTTGTTGAGATTCGGTTGTTGCTGAGATCTTGAGTGGTTAGCACTCATCCTTGAGCAGAACTGAGTCAATGACATGTGGCGCATGTCCATGGCTCAAAGATTTTAGATTTGGGAGAGAGTGATCTGTCAGTATGCGCTTGAGATCTGGTGCATGAGAAGACTTGGCTCATGGCTTTTAGGAGTCACAAACAAGGTTGGGCGCATGGCTTTTAAGGCACATGCAGAGCTTTGGGTGCACGGTTACGGAGGCGCATGCGGGTTATTGGACGCATGGCTGCAAAGGCATATACGGGTGATCAGTCGGCCACGTGGCGGAGCATAGTCGTTACTGACAAAAGAGTGATGAATGTGCCTCTTTGTCTTTTGCAATTTCTAACTTCGAGACATGTGCTACTGTCGTTTCAGTCACTCTAACATTAAATGCTTTGATGGGTGGCGAGCTTTACGTGGGAGCATCTCTGTGCATCACTAGGCGCATCTGACTGTGTCATATTGGGCGCATTTGTCTATGCTCCATAGGACGTGTCGGTATGGAGCACATGGTGCTGACAAGATCATCTAATGCGTTGTGCATCCTCATTGGTCAGTCTTTGTTGAATTTTTGAGGCATTAATGCTTCATTGACTCAGCTAAATTCGAAGGGGCAGATTCATCACCACTAATGCAAGTTCATTGCACTGACTTCGGGGAAGTTGCCACTTGGCACATAGGTTTGATTTGCCCTGGCCTATAAATAGTTTCGTGAAGAAAAATTTGCTTCTCATTTCACTTTTCTTCTCAAATTCAGATAAACTCGACCGGTCTTCCTCCTTGGCGAGACGCTTCACTATGGGTTGAAGATCTCTTCGTTCGAAGAAGCTTTGACGATGAACTCCTTCAGAAGACTGAGATGCGTCGAGTTTTCTATGGACACAACAGCTTATGTTTGAATCCCTTGTCGGCAGTGTTCTTCTACGATATGGCGTTGGGTGCCGGTTGCATCCAAAGATCGGGGTCGTCATGCCCCAACTTTCGTTATGCTGGAAGAGACACCGGGTTTGGATTGATTGCCAACCCGCGTTCTACTCAATAAATATTTCATTGGCCGAAGCACCAGAGTGAAGACTAGCAAGAGTAATAGTCATACATGATAAGCTCTAGCTATAGTCTAGAATACGCAAATCATGTTCTGGCCCGTAGGCTAAATGTCAAGTCCAAAACACGAGCTAAACACGTGCTCGGAGGCTAAACGCCACAAAAGAATAATGTACATAACTAGTGGAAAAATGAAATAGAAAACCCACTAAGGTACTCTGGTGCTCTGGGTAATCACCAACGAGTGGAAGGTACGGAAGATCCTCCGGGCTCCTCTATCAGATCTGGTCAATGCAAAACCAGTGGGGTCAGACCCCCAATAGCAAGTACCACAAAGGAAGCCAAACTATGAACTAAAACCAGCATGCAAATCATAGCAACGGATAGAGACAGAAATAAATAAAAGCAAATCGAGACTCGTGCGCTACCAATGCACTTATCCCGAGAATAGAAAAGACAATAAGTAAAGCAACATGTAGCATAAAATAAAGGACATGTGACGTAATGTAAACTGTGTACATGTAAGGAAAAGGAAGCATGTGAACATGAAACATAAACTAGACATGTGAGCATGTTAAGTAACTAGAACATGTGAGCATGTTATGTAACTGGAGCATGTGAGCATGTCATATAACTGGAGCATGTGAGCATGTCATGTAACTGGAGCATGTGAGCATGTCATGTAACTGGAGCATGTGAGCATGTTAAGATAACTGGAGCATGTAAGATAACTGGAACATGTGAGCATGTAGGGTAACTGAGACATGTGATCATGTTAAGATAATATATAGAATGACAAATGATAAGATGACTTGGGGACTATTCCGAAACCCAAGTTACAACCCGTAAACCAAACAAGGACAGGGGTTGTAACCCTTCTCCTGAACAGAACTTTAGTATCTAATCATTTACCGGCAAAAGTAAAACATAAACAAAGATGTACTGAAATAAACAAATCCGGACACTGCCTAGACAAACTAGACTAGACTGGACTCCATACAATAGTCACGGCCAAGCAATGAGTACGACTTTATACATTAGCTAACTAGGGTTATCACAATCCTAATTACTAACAAATGCAAGTCTGAGAATTCCAAGTCCGGTTACCTGCCTGCTGTCACCTATTGGTCATGCCGGAAAGTGATTACATGTGTGACTTTGTGCTCCCACGCGACGGTGAAGCTGGAAGAGTGCTCATCTCGACGGATAGCTCCAAACCCTTAAATTAATGTTATAACGACCTAGACCAAAGGCAACAGGTAACTGGGAAATCCTCCCCACCCATGTTCTAATGATCAATCTAGTTATATAATCCTTACCATTTTCTTGGATTCTGGGTGTGGCATTCCGCAGAATCCATCCTAGACATGAGACATGCAAGACTGGACAAAAGCGAAAATGTGCACCATAACAAGCCACAACAAGAAAACATAATAAACTGGAAGCTGGGAGTGCGCTACGACGAGCCACTATAGGGAGTGCGCCATGACAGGCCACTATCATGTAAGCAAAGAAAGACATGTACAAGAGTGCACCATGACGGATCACTATCTAGTAAGCAAAGAAGACATGTAAGGAGAGTGCACCACAACGGGCCACTATCATGTAAGCAAGGAAGACATGTAACAGTTATCATAGCTTGTAAGAAAGAATCTATCAAAAGGCATATCATGGCATGTGGGAAACAATAATTTAAGCTAAGTACATTTCATAGAAAATGATTGAACATGTGCTAGTGTCAAGTGTATATAGGGTGTACAATCATTCTCTAACTATACAAGATCATCTAATCATGTTAAAAAATCATTACAATCGAAAAAAATATCAAAAACGGACAAAAACGGGCAGAAACGGGCAAAAACAGACTAAAACAGCATAAAACCGCATACCGGCGGTATACTGCGGCATACCGGCGGTATACCGGACTAAAAACAGAAAGTTTCTGGTGCAAAAAAAGGGCATACCGGCGGTATACTGCGGTATGCCGGCGGTATACCGGTTTTTCAAACAGCAACAAAATTCGGAATTTTGCCAAAACTTGTTTCGGCCATAAAAACTTCGTTTTAAATCGAAATTCGGATTTTCAAAAGTCAAAATTGAATAGAATTGAATTTCCTACAACATGGAAGTATTAGTTTTCACAAATCAAAACATTTGATAGATCAATACCTCAAAATACTCCCAAACAGAGGTTATCGGGAAACCGAAACGGGTTCCGATTGCCACCAAACTCAAAATCCATGATATACAAACTATGTGAGGGCCTCATATATGTATATATGACTAAGATCCATGATGGTAACACTAGTTTCACTCTTGATACCAAGTTTTCTACTAAGTCCATATTGGATTTTAACAGAAAATCAAAACCTTGCTTAAACAAATTTTGGAAACATGCATATATACGAGAATCATAAGGAAAACATATTTAACAAAATAAGTTTGGGAAAATTCTAAGCATTTAATACCAAGGGAAACAAAAATGACAACAAAACAATATGGTTCATGGATTTGGCAAGATGTACTTGCCTAGGTTAAGCTCCAAGCCTAATCTTCTACTCCTCCTCCTAGGGGGTTTAGACACCACACCCAAGGCCTCAAGGCCAAGCTCTTGGCAAGCTCCAAGGGGGAGAGAAGGGAAGAAGAATGAAGAGAGAGTGAAGAGAATGAAAAGTGAGAGGAGAGAGAAAGTGAAATGGTATATAGAAGGGGGAATTAATCTTAGCCGTCGGATGGTAATCCATGTGAAAGATCTAAGTCAATCCTAACCATCGAAACAAAACCAATATCCAATGGGTAATAGGGTGCATCTACACTATTCACAAAAATATCTAAATACTATTCATCAAAATATCCAAAACACTATTCATCAAAATATCGGAAATACTATTCATGAAAATATCTGAAATCGAAAATATCTAAAATGTGGAAAATCTATCTGGACGGTATGCCATCGGTATACTCCGGTATACTGGCGGTATGCCGGCCAAGAAAAAATCTATAAGTTAGGAAAATTTTTTTAAAGTATTACGAAAACCAAGAAAATACGAAATACACTACAAAATACGTATCCGTATATAAATATCGATACTGTGAGACGAGTCTCACAACTCTCCACAACTTAAAAATAAATTCCGTCCTCGGAATTTCCTAAATCTAGTCAAGCATGAAAACCAAACCAAAGAGCTGAAAAATCATGTCAATCAAAACAAAGCATGGCATGTTGGTAAGATAAAGACAACAGTAATATAAGTAAATGCATAAGCAGTAACACAACTATAATCAAGAAGGGATGGAGGCATATGAATAAATATGTCTCCTGAGTCAGTTGAGTAGAAATAGGCCTATGCTGACTCCACAACTTAGATAAAAGTCAATTCTCAAAATAAGCCGGTACCAATGACTTAGTTCAAGACATGACTCTACCCAGGACGTATCTTCATAGTCGATACCAATGAAGTTATCACATGCCTCGACTACGAAGACAGAAGAGTTGGGGACGAGAAACTCGCCTAATATGCGTAACCCAAGAGATAAATAAGAGTGGAAGAAGAATAGGGCAATACCTACCACATGACCACCCTCAACCAAAACCTGCTCTAATATACCAGACTCTGCCTGCCCACATCTCAGAACTGCTGCTCTAACCTGCTGGTGCTGAACTGGTACCTGATCCATATACTACTGGACTGTCGGGGTAGCCTGTGAAGCTGGACTCTGACAGGACTGACCCTGCTGTCTGATCAGGCTGAACTAACACCTCTGCCTTCGGGTCAACTCTGAATACTGCCCCTGAATGCTAAAACTGATCCTCCATAACTGGCCTAACAGAAGATTGCTGACTGCCATCGACAAAATCCAAACAAGATGATCGGAAGGATTAAGAACAGTGCCCTTGAAAGTTAAAGGACACAAGGATTAAATCGAGAGAACATGAAGGATCAAAGATCAAGGCAGATATCAGGTCAAAGGATCAGAGATATAGAATAACACGAAAGCTATCAATAAAGGAGAATTGTGACTGAGATATCTAAACATCAGTAACCCCCACATATCTGATAAATCAGACCTTGCATGGGCCACCACTAAAACCTATGTCACGCCCCAGAACCAGAATACTGGCAAGTAGGGACGGACCAGGCCAGCTACATATACCAAAGTACTCAAGTACTCCGAAATAACGTATAAGCTGTATAGACGGGGGTTACTACTACAATCCAACAGGCAATCCTGGGTCAAGCAATCCTAGGTATCTCAATCACCGACAGTAAACAATGTACAAGAAGTAAGATCAACTGGAATATAAAATAGTAAAGCGTCCCAAACTATCATATATCAATGATCATGAAGCTAGTAATACAGAGTGAAGATTAGCAAGAGTAATAGTCATACATGATAAGCTCTAGCTATAGTCTAGAATACGCAAATCATGTTCTGGCCCGTAGGCTAAATGTCAAGTCCAAAACACGAGCTAAACACGTGCTCGGAGGCTAAACGCCACAAAAGAATAATGTACATAACTAGTGGGAGAATGAAATAGAAAACCAACTAAGGTACTCTGGTGCTCTGGGTAATCACCAATGAGTGGAAGGTTCGAAAGATCCTCCGGGCTCCTCTATCAGATCTGGTCAATGCAAAACCAGTGGGGTCAGACCCCCAATAGCAAGTACCACAAAGGAAGCCAAACTATGAACTAAAACCAGCATGCAAATCATAGCAACGGATAGAGACAGAAATAAATAAAAGCAAATCGAGACTCATGCGCTACCAATGCACTTATCCCGAGAATAGAAAAGACAATAAGTAAAGCAACATGTAGCATAAAATAAAGGACATGTGACGTAATGTAAACTGTGTACATGTAAGGAAAAGGAAGCATGTGAACATGAAACATAAACTAGACATGTGAGCATGTTAAGTAACTAAAATATGTGAGCATGTTATGTAAGTGGAGCATGTGAGTATGTCATGTAACTGGAGCATGTGAGCATGTCATGTAAATGGAGCATGTGAGCATGTCATATAACTGGAGCATGTGAGCATGTTAAGATAACTGGAGCATGTAAGATAACTGGAACATGTGAGCATGTAGGGTAACTGAGACATGTGATCATGTTAAGATAATATATAGAATGACAAATGATAAGATGACTTGGGGACTATTCCGAAACCCAAGTTACAACCGTAAACCAAACAAGGACCGGGGTTGTAACCCTTCTCCTGAACAGAACTTTAGTATCTAATCATTTACCGGCAAAAGTAAAACATAAACAAAGATGTACTGAAATAAACAAATCCGGACACTGCCTAGACAAACTAGACTAGACTGGACTCCATACAATAGTCACGGCCAAGCAATGAGTACGGCTTTATACATTAGCTAACTAGGGTTATCACAATCCTAATTACTAACAAATGCAAGTCTGAGAATTCTAAGTTCGGTTACCTGCCTGCTGCCACCTATTGGTCATGCCGGAAAGTGATTACATGTGTGACTTTGTGCTCCCACGCGACGGTGAAGCTGGGAGAGTGCTCATCTCGACGGATAGCTCCAAACCCTTAAATTAATGTTATAACGACCTAGGCCAAAGACAACAGGTAACTGGGAAATCCTCCCCACCCATGTTCTAATGATCAATCTAGTTATATAATCCTTACCATTTTCTTGGATTCTGGGTGTGGCATTCCGCAGAATCCATCCTAGACATGAGACATGCAAGACTGGACAAAAGCGAGAATGTGCACCATAATAAGCCACAACAAGAAAATATAATAAACTGGAAGCTGGGAGTGCGCTACGACGAGCCACTATAGGGAGTGCGCCATGACAGGCCACTATCATGTAAGCAAAGAAAGACATGTACAAGAGTGCACCACGACGGGTCACTATCTAGTAAGCAAAGAAGACATGTAAGGAGAGTGTGCCACGACGGGCCACTATCATGTAAGCAAGGAAGACATGTAACAGTTATCATAGCTTGTAAGAAAGAATCTATCAAAAGGCATATCATGGCATGTGGGAAACAATAATTTAAGCTAAGTACATTTCATAGAAAATGATTGAACATGTGCTAGTGTCAAGTGTATATAGGGTGTACAATCATTCTCTAACTATACAAGATCATCTAATCATGTTAAAAAAATTATTACAATCGAAGAAAATATCAAAAACGGACAAAAACGGGCAGAAACGGGCAAAAATATACTAAAATAGCATAAAACGGCATACCGGCGGTATACTGCGGCATACCGGCGGTATACCGGACTAAAAACAGAAAGTTTCTGGTGCAAAAAAATGGCATACCGGCGGTATACTGCGGTATACCGGCGGTATACCAGTTTTTCAAACAGCAACAAAATTCAGAATTTTGCCAAAACTTGTTTCGGCCATAAAAACTTCGTTTTAAATCAAAATTCGGATTTTCAAAGGTCAAAATTGAATAGAATTGAATTTCCTACAACATAGAAGTATTAGTTTTCACAAATCAAAACATTTGATAGATCAATACCTCAAAATACTCCCAAACAGAGGTTATCGGGACACCGAAATGGGTTTCGATTGCCACCAAACTCAAAATCCATGATATACAAACTATATGAGGGCCTCATATATGTATATATGACTAAGATCCATGATGGTAACACTAGTATCACTCTTGATACCAAATTTTCTACTAAGTCCATATTGGGTTTTAACAGAAAATCAAAACCTTGCTTAAACAAATTTTGGAAACATGCATATATACGAGAATCATAAGGAAAACATATTTAACAAAATAAGTTTGGGAAAATTCTAAGCATTTAATACCAAGGGAAACAAAAATGACAACAAAACAATATGGTTCATGGATTTTGCAAGATGTACTTGCCTAGGTTAAGCTCCAAGCCTAATCTTCTACTCCTCCTCCTAGGGGGGTTAGACACCACACCCAAGGCCTCAAGGCCAAGCTCTTGGCAAGCTTCAAGGGGGAGAGAAGGGAAGAAGAATGAAGAGAGAGTGAAGAGAATGAAAAGAGAGAGGAGAGAGAAAGTGAAATGGTATATATAGAAGGGGGAATTAATCTTAGCCGTCGGATGGTAATCCATGTGAAAGATCTAAGTCAATCCTAACCATCGAAACAAAACCAAATATCCAATGGGTAATAGGGTGCATCTACACTATTCACGAAAATATCTAAATACTATTCATCAAAATATCCAAAACACTATTCATCAAAATATCGGAAATACTATTCATGAAAATATCTGAAATCGAAAATATCTAAAATGTGGAAAATCTGTCTGGACGGTATGCCGTCGGTATACTCCGGTATACTGGCGGTATGCCGGCCAAGGAAAAATCTATAAGTTAGGAAAAAAATTTTAAAGCATTACGAAAACCAAGAAAATACGAAATACACTACAAAATACGTATCCGTATATAAATACCGATACTGTGAGACGAGTCTCACACTTTTTTTAGTAGACTTTTAACGTAATAAAAAAGCCCTGTAATAGATTTTCATATAAATAAAATCTTCTTTTCATGAGCTTTCACCCTTACTGTCTTTGAATGATGGTCTGATATTTATCCTGTGTCTTCGGCGCATGATGTTTGTGGTGCATAGAAACTTTGGTCCCCTGATGCGCCTGAAATTCTATACTTTTATAACGAAATCTCGTCTATTCTGGAAGAACCATCAAAAGGACTCAGGTGAAGACGCCGATGATGAGGCGGGAGCTCAAACCCCCTCCGATGAGCCTATAAAAGTGTGGTTGAAAGAACGTTGTCACGCCCTAGAACCAGAATACTGGAGAGCGGGGGCAGACATAGCCAGCTACGTATATTGAAATAGAATACATCTCAACTATATGGTCACGGCTGTCTAGATATGAGGGTTTACTACAAGCCAGCAGTCTCTTAAGGTCAAGCCTATTGTCTCAATCTCAAGCAATTAACAGAGTTGCAAGATATTAGAGGATCAAATATATATATATAAGGCGTCCCAAATATTACATATTGGATGATCATGAAGCTAGTCGTACAAAATGATAGGACTAGCAAGAGTTCAGTCATACATGATCAACCCTAGGATTTGTTAATCATGTTTACAGCCCGTAGGCAGACAGTAAGTAAATGTGCATCGAGCTAACAGGTGCTCGTCGGCTAAACGCCTCAAAAGAATAAATTTACATATAAGTGGGTGAAACAAAAAGGAAAATCCATTCTTGGCCCGGGTTCCGTCTAGTTGTCACCATTGGGCTGGAAGCTTGGTAGATCCTCGGAAGCTGCTCCGAAATCTGGCCACACAAAACCAGCTGGGACAAACCCCAGAAAGAGCAAGTGCCACAAAGGAGGCCACAAATAAGAACAAAAGCCAGCATATCAGAACATAAAAAATAAAAGAAAGTACAAGTAGTAAAGTACACAGGGCGATAAACGACTAGGGACGTGGAACCATTCCGGGAGCCAGATTACAATCCTTAAACCAAACAAGGATCGGGATTGTACCCCTTCGCCTGAATAGCTCACTGTCTCTACCCATTTATCGTTAGAGATAAGTAAAACAATCATGATCAAGAGTTCCAGGTACAGGGGCTAGACAAGACTTAGACAGAGCTGGACACCATTCATTCACAATCGGCCAAGCAAGTACTACGGCTTACTACTTTAACTAACTAGGGTTATCACAAGCCTAATTACTAACAAGATGCAAGTGAGAATTCCAGTCCCAAGCCCTGCAGACTATCCAGTTATCCTTCTGCGGGTTGAGAGTTATAGGTGGGTACATTGCCTGGGAGACAAATGTACCCTTAGGTGACTTAGAGGGTGCAACACATGACAGTGTGCTGGAAATGTGCTCTACTCGTCGGCAAGCTATAAGTCCATTAAAGTACCCAGATAACGAGATTGTCTGTGACTGGGAATTCTCCATATTCTAGTTTGATCTAATCATTAGCCTAATCTAATTTAGCGCGAGTCCCTGGCCGTGGTACCCAGGAAGTCACGTCCTAGACATGATGCAAGACAAGACAAGTGGATTGTACAAGCAAGCAAGCAGGAACACCCACGGTGTCAAGGCAAGTCAAGTCAAGTCAAGTCAAGAGTGTGCCGCCACGGCCACTATCAAGTTATCAAGATAAAGCATGTCAGAGTGCTTGTTAGGAGTACGCCGCGACGGGCCACTATCAAGTCAGGTTGGTCATGTCAGGAGTGCACCACTACGGGTCACTGTCGTGTTATGCTAGTTCCTTGTCATGCCATGCCATGTACAATAGTCATCCCCAACATATTAAGCAAAATCAAGTTCATGTCAATAGGACTATAGAAAAGCCAAGATCAAGAAATAACAAATTCATCATAGACAAGTAGGTTGTGCAGGGTATGTACTGCGCAGGATGCCAAGTGCGCAGGATGAGCTGCGCAGGGGTGAGCTGCGCAGGGTACCAAGTGCGCAGGGTGAGCTGCGCAGGGTACCAAGTGCGCAGGGTGAGCTGCGTAGGGGTGGATGGCGCAGCAGATGGATTGTGCTGGATCAGGTTACGCAGGAATAGATGGCGCAGGGTCAGATTGGGCAGGAGTGCGCAGGGATAGATTGTGCATGAGCAGACTGTGCATGAGCAGACTGCGTATGAGCAGACTGCGCATGAATCCATGCGCACTCGGGTTGAGCGCAGTTCGCCAAGGGGCAAGCTGCGCAGTCGGTACTGCGCTAAAGAGCGCTGGCCGAGGGGGATGCGCAATCCAGCCCTGCGCTAAAGAGCGCAGGCTGCTGTCTTCTTCTCCAGGCCGAGAAGAAGACTCCAAGAACTCTAAGGTTCAAAACTTCATATCTTGGTAAAATCAAAACCAAATCTAGATTTCCAAGGGTCTAACTTGAGTAAAATTGAATTCTCTTCCACATGGAAGCATCAAAACCCTCAAAAATCCAACCAAAATAGATAAAAACCATGTAAAACCGAAAATAGTCAAAACCTAGATCTAGAAAAATAAAAGCTCCAAATCACAAAATGTCAAGTTCTAAAGTTGTTCTCCATGGCCTAATCTAGCTAATGGACAAATAAAAAGTGGTGCTTAATTGATGGCAAGGTGCACTTGCCTATGGGTTGGGGAGTTGTGTGGAAGAAGGAAGAAGAAGGAGATGGAGAAGTAAATGAAAAATAAAGAGGAGAGAGAAAAGTTAGATAGGATTTAATGGAGGTGGGTGTGTTGTGTTGAGGGTAGAGTGTAGGTTAAAGTGTACCAATCATGATGAACCAAACCAAACCAACTCTACAAAATAAAACCAAGCCATGGACCAAACCCATTTACGAGAAACCAAAATCCGCAAGTCGAGAAAATAAAATACATGCCAAAATCAAATTACGAGTACAAATACGAAATACAGGAAATGGGGGTGACAAACGTCCTACAGTACTGACGGTCGAGCCCCTGCTAAAGGCCTCAACTCCATTGGTAGTCCGACTGAAAGGAAAGCCGCCAGCAAGAGAACATTCCTCGGCCAAACCCCCTAAAGTAAAGCTGTACAGTCTGCCTCTTCCCTCGTTGATCCCACCGGCCGTAAATGCTAGGGGTGGCAATTAGAAGACATGGTTGTACCTTATTTTTCTACCTCTAACAATGTAGTCCCAGAGGACGATTTGTCATATTTCATCAATAAAAGGATGCCTTCGGATTACTTTTCTTCTCTCTGCATATTCTTTTGAGCAAGATCTAAGGTTGTCGCTACAAACGCAAATTACATCCGCTTATTCTGTGAGCTTAGCACTCCCGATATGCGATGCATGTTTCACAGTACCAGCCAGGAAGAAGGGAGAGAAGCCCAATACCTTCGGAAGAATAGAAGGTACTCGGACCCATATTCCTTGTGAGCCAGAGCATAAAATCGGTACGGTGCAGGCTCACCACTATACGCCTCAAGCCCGACGGATCATCCAGAAGATGGGGTAGGACTTGAACAGTAATATGGGCCTTAACTACGACAAAGGTCGACACTTATCGATCAAAATCAACGTCCCAAAGGGCTGATCAATATTACCACAAGACCCATTGTGGTCTAGGCTATGCCTTATCCAAGTCTCCTAGAATTTTACAGCCCAAGGAGGAAACATACTCATATTCTTCAGACTCTTCCTATGAGTCCGTCATCAGTATTGGGGAAGCATTTCAAAAAACGCTATCAGTAAATATGACGTATGTAGACCATGTCGAGGAAGATGATGACCAGTTCTTCGAGCCTTTCGAAGTCGAACCTTGGGCTCAACAACTTGATTCTCAATGGGAAAAACACTTTGAACGACGTGAAGCTCCTACTGAAGACGAGGTCATACAAGTCAATCTGGGAGATGATTCTTCTCCCAAGCCAATCTTTATTATTAAAAGCCTAAAGGGGAAAGATCGTGAATCTCTCATCGAGCTCGTGAGAGAATACATAGATGTCTTCGCCTGGAGTTATGAAGATATGTCGGGACTAGATCCAAACATCGTCGTGCACAAATTAAATATTTTACCCAATGCTAAGCGAGTGAAGCAGCAGCAACGACAATTTTGCCCCAATATTATGGATGACATTGAGAATGGTGGACAAGTTGATAGCAAGTAGCTTCATCCATGAGGAACAACACCCGGATTGGGTGCCAATATTGTCCCGGTCGCCAAGAAAATGGAAAGATCTGAGTCTATATAGACTTTCATGATCTGAACGTCGTTTTTTCAAAAGATGAGTTTCCATTACCAATCACTGATGTGATGGTAGACAATACATGTGGGTTCAAACGTATGTCGTTCATGGATGACTACTCAGGTTATAACCAAATCAAGATGTCTCCAGAAGACGAGAAACACACATCGTTCCAGACTTTGATCGTTCTGTATTGCTACACTGTGATGTCTTTGGTTTGAAGAATATAGACACTACATACTATAGTGCTATGAGCACCATATTCCACAAACACTTGCGTAAGACAGTCGAATGCTACGTTGATGATATCACTGTCAAAAGTCGTGTCCACGGTGATCACCTTCATGATTTAAGAACCGTGTTCGACCTGATGAGGGCACATCAATTGAAGATGAACCCAACCACGTCTTTCTTTGGGGTATCCAGCGGCAAATTCTTAGGATTTATCATCACTTCAAAGGGGATCTACGTCGATCCTGAAAAGACAAAAGTTATCATTAAGATGCAACCGCTAAAGAACCTTCATGAACTATGCGGTCTTCAATGGCGTTTAGCATACATCCGAAGATTTATCTCTAACCTCTCGGTTCGTTATAAGCCCTTCATTGAATTAATGAAGAAAGTAGTATCTTACGTCTGGACCGAAGAGTGCTAAAGAGCCTTTGAAGACATTAAGGGTACCTCATGAACCCTCCAGTTTTAGTAGCCCCAGTCATGGGAAAACCCTTCCTACTTTACGTCCGAGCCATGGACTATTCCCTCGGTGCTTTGTTAGCCCAGAATAGTGATGCAGGCTACGAACAAGCTATCTATTATCTCAGTCGACAGCTGATGGGGACTGAACATAGATATACTCCTATGAAAAAAGAATGTCTCATCGTAGTGTTCGCCATTCAAAAAACTCGTCATTATATAGTGGGATAGACAATTCACGTTATCTCCAGGGTCAATCCCCTTAGGATCCTCATGACCAAACCAGGAGCACTAAATTCACGTCGCTACGTGGGCGATACTATTTTCACCGTATGACTTGGTGTTTGTTCTGCAAAAAGCGATCAAAGACCAAGCGTTAGCCGACTTCCTTGCTGCTCATCCAGTAGCTGAAAACTCAAAGCTTTATGAGGACATTCCAGATGAAGTACAAGAGGCCTATGTCACAACAAAAGAAACGGTTTGGCAACTATTCTTTGATGGTGCTTCAAGAACAGGCCCCAAAGGTAATATCGTGGCAGAAGTGGAGGTAGTATCACCTGACAACTTGGTCATCCAACGAGCATATTCACTCTCGAAACCATGTTCCAATAATGTGGTCTAGTATAACGCTCTCATCATAAGACTCCGGCTAGCCAAAGAGTTATGGATTGATTTTCTGGAAGCCTACGACGACTCTCAACTGATAGTCAATCAGGTTCGAGGGCAATACGAAGTCCGGCACAAGAATCTGGTCCCGTACCACCAGACAGCAATATCGGTGATATCTACCTTTACAAAATTCTTTATAGAATACGTCCCAAGATTACGAAACCTAGAAGCTGATGCCCTGGCTGGCCTTCCAGCCTCATTAGCAGAGCTCATCAGAACCCAGCAAACGATCACAATGATCGATCAAGAGCTGGTATGTCCAAAGAATAACTGATGCATGCAAGTCTGCCATTCAATAGAGATAAATGAGGATATTCGAGACTGGCGGTCCACCTTTGTAGATTTTACGGTTTACGAAATCCTACCAGACAACGCCAAGGAAGCAGCCTCCGTTAGAAGGCGATCTCTTCGATTCTACTACGACATTCAAACAAAAATATTGTATCGTCGTTCCTTCGACGGACTCTTAATCTGGTGTTATCGGGTACAAAAGGCAAGAAAGCACTTCGTAAAGCTCATGATGGTACTTGCAGGGCCCATAAACCAAGTCCTAAGCTTCAGGACCGACTCAGGCGCATGGGCTATTACTGGCCCATGATGATAGCAGATACATTAGCATACGGCCTGAAGTGCCGAATGTGCAAAATTCACATATTTTATTAACCACCCGTCAGAATTCTTACACCCAACAATTGTATCCTGGCCCTTTGAAGCAAGGGGGATGGATATCATCGGCATAATTTCCTCGCCATCATCAAAAGGTCACCGGTTCATCTTGGTGATAACTGACTACTTTTCCAAGTGGGCGAAAGAAGTACCGCTTGTTGACGTAAAGACCTCAGACGTGATTAAGTTTCTCAAACATCACGTCATCTACCGATTCGGGTTGCCACAGAGGATCATCCAAGACAATGGCCTACAGTTTGTCAGTAGCACCTTCCGTCATTTTTGTGACCAAAATTGGATTCAGAGTATAACCTCAACTGCATATAACCCAGCAACAAATGGGTTGGTTGAGGCTTTCAACACAACGATTATCAAACTCCTTAAGAAAGTTGTGTCGTCCAATAAACGTGACTGGAATGAGAAGCTTGGGGAGTGTCTCTGGGCTTACCGAACTACAGTCCGAACACCCACTGACAATACGCCATTTTCCCTGGTATACAGAAGCGAAGTCGTGCTCCCTTTGGAACTCCAAATCCCCTCTATATGAGTGGCTCTTAATAGTCATATAACTACTGAGAATAATCACCATCTACGACTACAAGAATTGAAAGCATTGGATGAGAAATGCCTCATAGCTCAACAGCGTATTGAGTTATATCAGGCACGAATATCATATGCTTTCAACAAAAAAGTCAAGGAGAGATCACTCTGGGTCGACGATCTTGTTTTATCAGTCAAAAGGCCAATGATCGTGACCCACAAGTCGGTCGAGAAATTTTAACCTAAATAGGAGGGACTGTTTGTTATGGAAACGGTCTATTCTAACGGTACATACCGGCTAGCTAAACCCAACGGAGATTTGCTCATGATGCCTATCAATGGCAAATTACTCAAAAAATACTATGTCTAAACGAGGATGGGAGTAAAAGTATCCCTAAGTGTAACCTTCGTTCCTACATCTTGATCCTGTTTTGAATGTCTACCATGTCCATGTTACCTCTGAGTATACGTTCTTGCATTTTAACCTTTTTTCAACACGTCCATATTATCTCTGTTGATAAAATCGTCATTCTAAGCTTATCATATTCTCATTTGATAAGTCCACAAAAAGGATTCCAAGATGAACAAACATGTCCACATTAGCTCTGAGTTGTTCTTCTATTTCTTACCATGTTCTTTCTAAACCTCTGAGCAAGCTACCTATCTAGAATCCTATGTGTGTCATGTCCAAATTACCTCTGAACAAATATCTTTTTATCCTTCAAGAAGTTACTCCACAATGCCTATTTTTATCTAACTTATGCAGTTTAAACGCATCAAAGAAGACAAATCCAGAAAAGTCCACAATCACAAGAAATTCACATAAAGCCAGCAAAAGGAGATTATATTTTCATTTATATTCATGATTATATATGATGGAAATCTACTACATGACTAAATTTTTCATTGATATTCATGATTACATATGATGGAAATCTATTACATGGAGGATCTCTACGAAAGACTCTGGCCCACTTCTCTCTCATTGTAGAGAGCAGTACTATGACAAATGCCATCATTGCAAAAGGCAGTAATGTGACAAATACCCTCCTGTAGGGGGCAGTATTGTTACAAAATCTCCAGCACTGGGTGTGCATTAATTTTTTAAGACGTGTAGGAAGGTCATCTCGAGTGTCTAGGATGGTCGCCTCGCTCATGCGAAGAAGTTGCTGGAAGACAGGGTGCCAACCTGGACAATCAATCCTAATCCTGTAGATCCAGTACTATATCGGCGGACAATACATCTTATCTCAGGAGTAAAGACATCTAGTATATTGTATGAATGGGGATCACTTCGCTTGACCTCGTAACAAGATTTTGCATCAGAACGGTTTTCTCTTCAAATCAAATGACTTATGAAGTCCTTCCATGCTCCATCTGAGTCGGTATGCAATATGTACAAAGACAAACAAAAGTGTCAGTCTCATAAAAAGACTTAGAGAGAAAATCGCACTCAGAAAGTTGCCCTGGGCGCACGACAAGGGATGAACGTGAACGTGTCAAGAGCAAAGCAGTACACATGTGCTATAGCGCACAACGGAAATCTTGGCGTACAATGCATTGATTCAATGCATCAGTGCGCCAGTGAAATAGCCCACAGGCATTACAGTGCACGACAGAAGTCCTGGCGTACAATACGTTTAGTAAAAACATCAGCGTGTCTATGTGGCAACGCGCATGCAGTGCAGCGCACATCTAAAGCTTGTGCACGCCATAAGTCGATGGAAAACATGTTTTGTACGTACACACGTGCTATGACGATGCACATTCATTAGGCGTATGACAGAAGTTGAAGCGTGTGTCACAGTAATGAGCGGCCCAACATGTTAGCAAACTAAAGTGTTTCACATCCATGCATTATGGACTCCGAGAGACATTTTTCTTCTTACCTATAGCAGATTGCTTACCATCGACTGCAAAGTGCATCATGTTGACATAAAGCGATGTCTCAGCAAGAGCATTGAGCGAGATTTTGGTAGGAGTTTCGAGCGACTTGTCGACGAAGGCTCCGGGCGGCTCCACCTTAAGATTGCTCTCTTCTCCGATGAAGAAAGAAGTCGGGGAAGCCTTAACGTCGATCATGGAACGAGAGGGGAAGAAGAACGAACGAAGGCCTTCTCCAAGAGCCTCTATTTATAGGTTTGGTGCAATGAACCTGACAGTAATGGCGATGAACCTGATGCTTCGATTCTCGTGTTGAACAATTTTTTGGAGATTCATCTCAACGCCTATTTATAGGTCTGGAACGACGTGTACTTTGATAAGAAGGGAAAATAAACAATTATCTACTCGAGATAACCATTCTCATCTTAAAGAAGATCGTGCTAACGCCACATGTGCGCCCTGCTTATGTTCAAAGTATTTCTAACTTTATTGAAAAAAGTTAGAAAACTTTGAAAGGGTCCTATAGAAGCATAGGTCACGCACCTCAGAGGAAAGAATGTGACCCGCACCCCACTCAAGTATTGAACCATTCATGCCTCTCAGGTTGACTGTGCCTCACCTAGGCATCAAGCTACCCACGCTCTATCAAAGCAGCATGGTGGTCATGCCTCATCTAGCATCATGAAGGGATGCCTCGATCTCTGTGCAAAAGATAGCTGAGGGCTTGAAAACCAAAGTCATAATTACCTTGGCAACTCATGCCTTTCTAAGGGTACGCCACTCTCCTCCTCGCGCCTCACTTCTATGGGTGCGCCTGATTCATCGTACCCCCGCCTATGCTTATCGGTTGCTCTCCCTCATGCTGCATTTAATAAGAATGGCTCTCTCGAGACCTCTGTTCGACGTTTCGATTCTTATGCAAATGATGAACACAGTAGTCAAGGTTCATTCCCCATAGAAATAGTATAAATAGGCGTATGTGGCCCAACGTGTGTTGTTTGATTAAACTGAGGCGTGTATCGCCCTGATTCTTCTCCAGCATGTGTTGTTTGATTAAACTGAGGCGTGTGTCACCCTGAGTCTTCCCTAGCACGTGTTGTTTGATTAAACTCAGGCATGTGTCACATTGAGTCGTCATAAGCGCATGTGCTTCTACCCCATGCCAACATACATAAACGTTCACCTACTTCAAAAATTGATTCAACTCGGCCAACTTACAAGTTCACCTACTCAAACTCGACTTAGCGACCAACTCGACTCGTTCAAATCGCTCCGCAATTTCTCAATCTTATCGTTGCAACTCGTATGATAATTCCTTTTCAATACTCAAATCATTCAACATATCGCTACCGTTTCGCATAGCCGCATAACATGCATCGCTTCATATATCGACTCGTCGCACTGTTGCAATAAACGACTCACAACTTATTGCACTCCGTGCAACCAACAACACGTAACTCTTTGCACTTCATGCGACCACCAATACGTATCTCATTGCACTTTGTGCAACCAACCACTACCAAAATAAGTCAAATCAGCAACGTAATTAGCGACACCTTGTCAAAATATCGCTAATATTTAGGAAATTAGTGATGTTTTTTATGTACGTCGCTAAACGTCAATGTTAAGAAAATATAGCGATGTTCAACGACGTATAGTGACTACATTAAGCATATTAGAACGTCATGTCGCTGAGGAGTCGCTAAACGTCACTATAATTTTAAAATCAACAACGCTTAGCGACTTTTACATGACGTCGTCGTAATATTATAAAGATTTTGCGACGTTTAGCAACGTCCTTTTTTTGACGTCTCTACTTTTCGTCAAATAGAGGGGGAACCCAAATTTCTATTTCATTTCTCCCTCCCTCCCCCTCGACCTCCAACTCCCCTCCGGCACCTCCGACCCACTGCCCTCCTCTGCCCATGCCCCCCTCGACCTCCAGATCCCCTGTCCCCTTCACGCCTCCGGCCGCAGCCCCCCCTCTCGACCTCCAGCCCCCCTCCGCCACCTCCGACCCTCTGCCCACCCCCGCTCATGCCCCCTCGACCTCCATCCCCCCTCGCCGCCCCCTCCCACTTACGACCATCTGCCCTCCCCCGTCTCTGGCCTCCGTCGAGCTGTTGTCCCGACGACCCTCCTGCTCCGGCGCCCCTTGCTCCGGCGACCCCCATCTCGGTAAACATCCCCTCTTTCTTTCTTTCCCTCGTAGCACTAACCTAACTCAGACACAGAAACTAAACATTACACACACATGCTAACCTAACTCTAATACGGACACTGACACGATACATAGCATGTTTGTGGTGGTCATGGACACACACTCATTCTTCTCTTTGACTTGGACACAAATTTATATTATGTTGTGATACATAATTTGGACTTGGTTATGTATTTAAGAATATATTGATGTGGACACACAAATTGGACAAGTATTTAGGACACGGTGGTAGGAATGATATTCATAATTATTGAAATTAAAATTTAGGTTATGGTGTGATTATAGTATCTACGTAGCACTTAGTGTCATATATGGATATGTCATTGAAGTCTTAGTCTATATTCGGCAAAAATTCTAAGAAACTAGGGGTTTGTTTCTTAGATGAGTTAACCTGGCCCGATCCTACTTGGCCGTGTCAAGAGTATCCAAGTACCTAGAGTGTATAGAGTATCCTAGAAGTGTAGGTATGATTGGTACAGTATCAAGACATATGTCAAGATACTAGGTATGTAAGTAGGTATCGCCAAGTATTTTATGGTAAGTGCTAGCTTGGATACTCCAAGGCCAAGTTTTCCTTGTAGGCTCATAAGAAACACATGACGACAGAGATATCATTATCTCTTATATTAAGTGTCCGTGTTAGCCTGAAATTAAGAGTGTATAGAGTATCCTAGAAGTAAAAAGATTTCGATTGTTGGTGGGACGAGCCAGAATCCTTTGACGGAGAATCCTATGCATCCATTTGGAATATACTGGAATAATGTGTATCTATCTTTGCAGAATTATTGTCAAATGGATATGAATTACTATTTGTGGTATCATTCGTGGATGTACAACCATCATCCTGATGACATGTGTGGCAAACAGTTATTGTAGTTTGCCAAGGCGTTCCCTCAGTTCATGGACGGTACCAAAATTAAGTGTCTGTGTATGAGATGTCGTAACTTGAAATATCATCCAAAAATGGAAGTCACATATCATTTATACTCGAAGGGTTTTACGCTGAATTACTATCAGTGGACCGCGCACGGAGAACTTGTGTCTTTAGCATCGGAGCCGGAGCCTTATGTGGATGCCCACAACCATGCTACTTACAACGATGGGTGGGTGAACATGGATTTTGATGCGACGGGACCTAGTTTCGATCCGGACAATCATGATGCAGCCGAGGAGGCACCGAACGCCGATGCTGCAAAGTTCATGGAGTTCTGGAGAATGCAAGGACTCTATTATATCCTGGTTGTGAGGATCATTCACCATTGAAGGTGGTTACAAGATTATTGAGCATCAAGTCCGATTTTAACATATCGCAAAATTGCTACAACCGACTGATGGAGTTGATTATAGAGATCTTGTATGAGGGTGCTAAGTTGCCTAAAGACTTCTATCGGTCTAAGAGGATAGTGAGATCGCTCTGGATGGGATACAAGAAAATGTATGCATGTCGCAACGGGTGCATGTTGTACTACAAAGACGACAAGGATGAAGACACCTGCAGATTTTGTGGTGCTGATCGCTACAAGGGCAGTGTTAGAGGAACGTCTGTCGGTACAAAGAAGCCTACCGATTCGATGCACCACTTGTCGTTGACGTTGCGGTTGCAGCAGTTGTTTATGGTAAAGGAGACTGTAGAAAACATGAGTTGGCATAGGCGGGAACAGATCGAATGTGTGTTGGATCACCCATCTGATGGAGAAGCATGGAATCACTTTGATCGAGAGTATCCAGATTTTGCTTCTGATCCCATAATGTCAAATTGGGGCTCTGCTCCGACGGTTTTTCCCCATTCGGACTTTTGGGCTCCCAGTATTCGTGTTGGCCTGTGATCGTCACTCCGTACAATCTACCACCTTGGATGTGCATGAAGACTCCGTATATGTTCCTCACCGTTATTATCCCAGGTCCGAACAATCCGAAGCGGAACATCAATGTATATTTACAGCCATTGATTGATGAATTGAATCAGCTGTGGAAAGTAGGTTCCAACACGTACGATGTTTCTAGAAAGCAGAATTTCCAGATGCGGGCAGCACTTATGTGGCCCATCAACGACTTTCTGGCCTCTGGAATGTTATCTGGATAGAGCACGCATGGTCATCTTTCATGTTCGTATTGCATAGACCGCACTAAGGCTTTCCATTTGAAATATAGAGGCAAACCGTGCTTCTTCGATTGTCATCGACAATTTTTGTCGAATGATCATCCATACCGGAGGAACAGGAATGCTTTTCATGCCAACATTATGGAGAATGCTAATCCACCGCCTAGGTGGCCCGGATACACGATATGGGAAGAGGTAAAAGATTTACCAATAGCTATTGAAGAGCCTGCTAAGGGCTACAAGTGTGACAGATTTGGTCGCATTCATAACTGGACGAAGAGGAGTATATTATGGGATCTGTCATATTGGAGCATCAATCTGATTAGACATAATCTTAATGTCATGTATATCGAGAAAAATTGTATTTGACAACATAATTACTCTAATGGACGTAAAGGGGAAGACGAAAGACAATCCAAAGGCTTTGTTGGACTTGGAAGAAATATGTAGACGTCCTGCATTGCATTTGATAGAAGAGGGGAATGGGAAGTTGAAGCAGCCTAAGGCAATTTTCTCATTGGAGAAGAAGGATAAAATGAGACTTCGTAGGTGGATTCAAGGCCTAAAATTTCTAGACGGGTACGTTTCAAACTTGAGAAGATGCGTCAACCTCAAGGAGAACAAACTGTCGGGTATGAAGAGCCATGATTGTCACGTATTCATGGAGAGGTTAATTCTGATTATATTTTGGGAATTCTTACCCCAGGTTGTTTGGGATCCATTGACAGAGCTTAGCATATTATTTAGAGATCTTTGTTCTACTAAGTTGCTTGTCGGTCGTCTAGAAAAGCAAGCAAATGATATTGTGGTAACACTGTGCAAGCTCGAGAAGGTATTTTCTCCTGGATTCTTCGACTCCATGGAGCATTTGCCAATTCATCTTTCCTTTGAGGCATGTGTTGGTGGGCCCATCGATTATCGATGGATGTACCCGTTTGAGTGGCGTTTGAACCACCTAAAGAGAAAGGTGAAAAACAAGACTCGGGTCGAGGGTTCTATTTGTGAAGCCTATGTTCTCGTGGAGATTACAAACTTCTGCTCGACGTATTTCAAACCTCATGTTGCTACGAATAAAACGAGAGCTCCAAAAAACGATGACGGATATCAAAAATCTAATGATGGAATATTGAAAGTATTCAATGCGTCCGGAAAGCCTTCAGGGAAAATAAAGAAGAGATATTTGAATGACAAAGAGCTAAGGGCTGCTCAGTTGTATATATTACTCAATTGCGATGAGGATGAAGTGGAGGAGCTAGAGGGGTAAGTAATTAATGATGATTTTACGTCATCTCAATGTAATAGTATAAGCTAATATTATAGTACTAATCGGCGATTGCTTCATTATTTTTTAGCACATATAATGATGAGTTGAGGTCGGTTAGACCCTACATAATAGACGAAGCATTAGAACAAAAAATGAGACGTCATTTTCCTTCCTAGTTAAGCGCATATGTAAGCATCTTGTTAATTATTGATCTCTTCTAATGCAACTGCACAATAAATAACTTACTATCGCCTCTTTGGTATTCAGGTCAATCATTTAATTTCACCCAAAATTGAATCAATTAGAACCCTTGCCAAGGGACCAATTACTGCCGTTAAAATATGGCCAAATTACTGTGTGAATGGCTTTAGGTTCAAGTCGACAAATGTACCGATCAGAGACAGCTTCCTGTATCTTGATTCCACGAAAAATAGTTGTTTGTGTATCAAATCTTCGAACTACAAAGACGTCGATCCAGGCAATAATTTTTTTGTCATCTTGCGAGAGATTGTGGAGTTGACATATAATTATGGAAGAGAACCTGCTAAGATCGTGTTGTTTAAGTGTGAATGGTTCGATCCGCTAGAAAATCAAGGTTAGAAAATTGACAAGCATGGTCTTGTGGATATAAACTACAAGCGTAGATATCAAGGCTATAAATCATTTGTCCTATCAACTCAGGCTCAGCTCGTGTACTTCATAGCTTATCCGAGACGGGGAACAACGAGGTCTGAATGGTGGGCAGTATGCAAGACTAAAGCTAGAGATACCTTTGACGTTGATGAAAAAGCTTATTAGGAGGACGAGCTACCTCTTTTAACAAATATTGTTGATGTGGACTCCACGAAAGTTAATCATTATACGACTAATAATGTAGAAGAGGTAGAATTATCCGAAGAGGAAGGCGAAGTTGACGAAGGCGAAGATGAAAGTGAAGATGAAAAGGAAGAGGAAGATGAGGTCGAGGAAGACGAACAAGATGAATATTCTGAAGATGATTGAGAGAGATGTACTTTTATTTTCTTATTATGTAGACTTGGTTATCTGGATTATCTGGACTTCGATGTTTTTGTAGAATGTACTATCTGAACTTAAAATGCTTCTTGTAGAATGTACTATTTGGATTTAGATGTTTCTTATAGAATGTACTTTTATATTTCTGACTGTAGAATATACATAGTTATTATCTAGTCTATTTGTTTCATCATCATATGTTGTTATCAGGTATGACAGGACGACGCGGATCGTTCAGCAGGTCCCGACATAGGGGACGGGGTTCTTCTTCCGTACTTCCTACTGGTACTAGCTCTGGATCCTCGTCGCCGAGTACTCCAGTGTATCGATCAGTACCTCCTCCTGCGACGACGTTACATGGCATATCTCCTGGGACGAGTAGTTCCAGGCCTGACACTACTCCCTCGTCTAGAGTTCCTTCTGCTAACATTGCCCCCTCATCTAGCGTTCCTCCTGCTGATACGACGATGGAGATAGATGAGCATATGGAGGAGGCTGAGCCGACGCCGAACCAGTATCAGGCAGATGATCCGTGCGCACCTCCGGAGGAGACGAGGACGGAGATCTGGACCGACGGTACAAAGTAAGTGTTTTGGTTTATCATATATATCGTTTATTTCTTTATTCATAATAAATTCATTTTTTATGAACGTAATTACCTTTGTATAGATATCGTCCCTCGTCGGTACAGAGACGCTTGGGTCATTTTCTGAGGTACAATTATGGTGGCCCTTGGATAAACTACTCTGATGCATCGGAGGATAGAAAGAACTTCTGGTTTGCGCAGTTCAAGGTAAAAGTATATATGGTTCTAATATTAGTCATCTTATTTATTGTCACGACCCGCACCCAGTGTAGGGGCACGAGAAGTGGGTACTTCCAGCCTACGTCGCAGTATCGGCGATAGAACGTTGTCGTAGGTCACATGCATCTAACAATTATAAGGTACATATACAATATATACGCTCCAAATGGAGGACAATATAGAAATATACAATCTCAATCACAACTAAGGTAGAAGTACGATAAGGTAGATAGATAAGATCTGAATCCACAATGAAATACAAAATAAGAGAGAGAATCTAAGTGTCTAAGAAAACAACTCCACAAATCCTATCATCACAAAATCTAAGATATATACAATGAATATCCAAATGAGATAACAACTGGAAATAAGATAAAGCCTAATCTATGGGGGTATCAGCATTTACTGCTAATGGATCCTGCTGGAGGTCCAAGTCGCAGGTGTCGTCTAAGGCTGCTCCATAATATATAGGACAGAGCTCCTCAATATCATCTGTAAATTTTTAACAGGTCCAATCAGGACAGGAGCGAGCACAATACATCTCACGCAATTCATAATATGACATGATATGTAAATATGCTATAGAGTAAGATACATGAAACGCTGGAGAATATATATGAAGTAAAAGAGATGACTGTAAGAAATATCTACTATAAGTAAAGACCTAACAGCGGCTAGTGATATAGAGTACAAGATAGACATGTGAACGGCTTGAATTTGCACATGAGTATTCTAAGAGTTTGCACATGATTATACTACTTTGGAATTGTTTACATGATTATACCTCTTCATACTAGTAATCATGGTACTCTGAATCCTCTTCATACTCTGAATCCTCTTCATACTAGTTATTTTATCTGTCATCGGACGAGTCGAATCGTCTGCCCTCTCAAAACTTTCTCGCTGCGATCGAGAATCGCGACAGGCTGCTCCACATATGACAAGCTCGGCCCAACTGTAATCTCTGAATGGTCCAGCACGTGACTAGGGTCTGCCACGTATCTTCTCAACTGCGATACATGAAAAACATCGTGCACTTCCTCAAGTGACGGGGGCAATGCTAGATGATAAGCCACCTCACCGACTCGCTCCAGAATATCGAAGGGCCCGATGTACCTCGGACTCAACTTGCCTCTACTGCCAAATCTGATAGTCCCCCGAGTCGGTGATATCCTCAAAAACACGTAGTCGCCCTCCTTGAACTCCAAAGGTCGACGGTGCGCATCAGCCCAGTACTTCTGTCTATCCTGTGCCGCTCTGAGGTGACTCTGAATCTGCTTTACCTTTTCCACTGTCTGCGTCACCAACTCTGGACCAAGTATCTGACGTTCTCCGACGTCACTCCAATAAACTGGAGACCTGCACTTCCTGCCGTAAAGTGCCTCGAAGGGTGCCATCTGTATGCTCGCCTGGTAACTGTTGTTGTAGGAGAATTCGACCAAATGTAGGTGATCCTCCCAAGATCCTCCAAAGTCTAACATGCATGCCCTCAGCATATCCTCGAGTATCTGGATCGTGCGCTCTGACTGTCCGTCAGTCTGCGGATGATAAGCGGTGCTAAATTTTAGGCGAGTCCCCAAACTATCCTGCATGCTCCTCCAAAAATGTGAAGTGAATCTGGAATCTCGATCCGACACGATACTCACCGGTACTCCGTGCAAATGCACTATCTGTCGCATGTACAAATCGGCAAGAATCTCCGTCGATTGCCCAACTCTGAAGGGTAAGAAATGTGCCGACTTGGTGAGTCGATCCACGATGACCCAAACTGCGTCCTTCCCGCGCTGGGGCTCCTCGGGAATCCAGTGACGAAGTCCATCGTGATGTGTTCCCACTTCCACTCAGGAATGGGAAGCGGCTGTAATAGTCCTGCAGACCTCTGGTGCTCGGCCTTGACCTGTTGACAGACTAAGCATCTCGCTACAAATTGAGCAATCTCCCTCTTTATCCCATGCCACCAGTAATGCTGACGTAAATCTCTGTACATCTTCGTATCTCCAGGATGAATAGAATATATCGAGCTTTGTGCCTCTGCCAGCAACTCCTGGCGTAGCTCTCCACTCGAAACGCATAGGCGATCTCTACACCTTAACGTCCCGTCCTCGTGAATCCGCAGACATGTCTGCTCGCCGGCCTCGGTCCTCTTCCGGAGTCTCCTGAATCTCGCATCTGTAGGTAGTACGGCCTTGATCCTCTCAACCAAAGATGACTGTACTCCAAGTGTAGATAACTGTCCATCCATACCTGGCAATACGACCTCAATCCCCAACTCCTGGAGATCCTCCAATAAGTGACGCTGAGTCGTCAAAAAGTATGCTGTAGGTTTCCTGCTCAAAGCATCCGCCACGACATTCGCCTTTCCCGGATGGTACTGCAACTCGATCTCAAAGTCTTTCATCAGCTCTAGCCAACGTCTTTGCCTCATGTTCAACTCCTTCTGCGTGAAGACGTACTTCAGGCTCTTATGATCAGTAAATATCTCTACCCGCTCTCCATAAAGATAGTGCCTCCATAGTTTTAGTGCAAAAATCACTGCAGCTAGCTCCAAATCGTGTGTCGGTAGTTCTTCTCGTGGATCCTCAACTGTCTCGATGCGTAGGCCACAACCTTTCCATGCTGCATTAGTACACATCCCAATCCGCTCCCAGATGCATCACTGTACACAACAAATCCTCCAGATCCTGAGGGCAATATCAAGATAGGAGCTGACGTCAGACGCTTCTTCAGCTCATCAAATGCCGTCTGACACTCCTTTGTCCAGATGAACTCCTGATCCTTACGCATCAAACGTGTCATAGGCTCAGCAATTCTCGAAAAGTTTTCTACGAACCTCCGATAATATTCGGCAAGTCCGAGAAAACTCCTGACCTCTGTGGCTGATGTCGGTGCTGGCCAAGTCTTCACTGCTTCAATCTTCTCTGGATCCACCGCTAATCCATCTCCTGTAATGATATGCCCAAGGAAGGATACCTCGCTCATGCAGAACTCACACTTACTAAGCTTGGCATATAGTCTTTCTTTCCTCAAGGTCTCTAACACGATCCTGAGATGCTTTTCATGCTCCTCGTGGCTCTTGGAGTACACCAAAATGTCGTCGATGAACACCACCACGAACTTATCCAAGTACTGGTGGAACACCTTGTTCATCAGACTCATGAACACTGCTGGCACATTGGTTAAACCAAATGGCATCACAAGGTACCCATAGTGTCCGTGCTTCGTCCGAAAGGCCGTCTTCGGAATGTCCTCCTTCCGTACTTTGATCTGGTGATAGCCTGACCTGAGGTCAATCTTCGAAAACACACAAGCACCGTTCAACTGGTCAAATAAATTATCGATGCGAGGCAGGGGATACTTGTTCTTCACTGTCACAGCATTTAACTCCCGATAGTCTATGCATAGACGTACCGTCCCGTCCTTCTTTGGTAAAAGCAAAACTGGTGCTCCCCATGGAGAAACACTGGGCCGTATAAAACCCAAGCCCAAAAGCTCATCAATCTGGGCCTTCAATATATTCGACTCCTTCGGTGCTAGTCGGTACACATGGGATGCAATAGGTGGCGATCCTGGTACTAGCTCAATGGAGAACTCTACCTCCCTGTCTGGTGGTAGTCCCGGAAGCTCCTCGGAAAATATGTCCTCAAACTCTGTGACGATCGCTGGGCGTGCTGGTTCTTCCAATGCAATACGTGCCGCAAGGGTGGGGTGATCATCCATCTCCACGGCTCCCCGAGAGAACTCAAACTCTGGGTGACCTGGGGGTCGAAATATGACGCATCTACGTCGGCAGTCTAGCGTCGCATGGTACTGGCTCAACCAATCCATGCCAAGAACAACATCATAGTCTGGCATAGAGAAGACTAGAAATCGGGCACGCATCTCACGCCCACAAACAACTACTGAACAAGATCTACATGTATCACTAACAGGTACTATTCCGCCTCCCGTAAGAATTCTCATGGTCTTCGAAAGGGGTGCAGTAGCTACTCTATGGGTGGCCGCGAAACTAGCAGCTATGAATGAATGCGTGGCACCAGAATCAAATAATGCTACTGTAGGCAATGAAGCAACTAAAATAGTACCTGCGATAACTTCTCCAGCTGTCTCTGCCTCTTCAACTATCATAGCAAAGGCCTTTCTATGCCCATGTGCTCTAGCCTGCTGTCTGGCCTACTGAATTTGGGCTGCCTGCGGTGCCAAGGGTGGTCTCCCCTGGTATCCTTCCGGTGCTGCTGGCTGTATCGCTCCAATTCCTGTGGGGGGTGCCTTCGGACCCTGGAATGGTGGTCTCGGTGCTGGTAGTGCCGGATATGCATGGCGGTGTACCATCGGTGCCGCTCCACGATGCTCCGTACAATCCCTGGCCTGGTGCTGACCAGATCCACAAACCAAGCATAATCCGAGCCTGCGTCGACAATCCTGTACAGAATGACCTACCTTGCCACAAAAATGACAGGTAGGGGTCCCTGGTGCTGTCGGAGGTGCTGCTCTCTGTGGATGATGAATCTGAGGACGCTTCGCCGGTCCTCCCTGTGGTGCCCGAGCTGCTGGTGCTGATGAGTGAGAGCGCTTCAGGCTGGCCTCCCTATGGTTGATGCGCTCCTGACGTCGAGCTGCTGTCAGAATCTCCGAGTATGAAGTAGGAGCGACTGATCCTACCAATCTCTGTAGCTCGAAACGCAGGCCGTCATAGAACTTCTCGGCCTTCTTCTCCTCAGTGTCAATCAGGTACGGGGCAAAACGGCTGAGACGGAGGAACTCCGTGTTGTACTCCTCGACCGTCATATTGCCCTGGACAAGATGCATGAACTTGTCCCGAAGCTCCGCACGCGCTGTAGCCGGAATGAACATCTCCTTGAATAGTCTGGTGAACTCCTCCCAAGTGACCCGGTCGGGTCCCAGCCGATGCTCCTCGGCCAACCACCAATGGTGTGCGTTGCCCGTCAGCTGCATCCTGACGGCCTTCATCCATTTGTCCCTCGGAAGCTCTGCAGCCTCCAACTGGTGCTCGATACTAGTAAGCCATGCATGAACCTCTGTAGGCTCCTCTGTGCCCGAAAATGGAAGGGGCACCATGTGACGAAAATCCTTGATAGATCCCGTCGATGGCCGTCGCTCCGGTGGTGTCACATTCTCCAGTACAGTAATGATACTCTCCCTCAGAGTATCCACCTGCTGTTGCTGAGCCTGTTGCTGAGCCTGATACTGAACCTGCTGCTGAGCCTGCATCATGGCATAGAACATCTGAAACATCTGTTGTCCATCCGCCTGTAGTCCCAGTAGCGGAATTGGAATATATGGTATCTGCGGAGGAGGCGGAGGTGGTGGCTGCTGCTGCTGCTGCCCTGTCCTCTGGGGCTGCTGTTGCCCCGGTTGTGCCTGGTGTCGCTGATCTCCTAGTGGGCCCTCAGCCTGCTGAGGAATCTGACCTGGGGAGCCGGTGTCAACCTGAGGACCTGCCTCGAAGTCTGTCCCTCATTCGGTCCGGAGTCCCGGGGGACACCGTCCGGTTGCGCCACTCGTCCACTTCGGAGATTCATACTCTGAAAGCAGATAAGCAAGGTTTTAGCGGTTCGAAGTCAAACATGATGTATTGATAAAGGAAATCGATGAGAAGATGTCATATGAAGGTATTCAAGCAAGTGGATGAGATCTTAAATCTTTAAATCCTAATTAGCAGGCTCGCTTGGCACAGTTAGGTAACCAAGACGATTTAAATCTCGACCTGTATGGGCCACCACAAAAACCATGTCACGCCCCAGTTCCAATAATACGGAACCGAGCCACGTGGCAAGGCCAGCGAGTACCACTCCCAATGATTTTTACCCAATTTAATGGAACCATGAGAGTAGCACTTAAGCTGTAAAGTGCAGTAATATAGAGTAATGCCCAGACAATCATAAGTACTAATCTCATCCACAAAATAGGATCAAGGAACACATAATAAAAATATGAAATAAACCACAATGTGCTGAAATAACATAGTCTGAATGTAGTCATAAAACAACCACTGAACAAAGAGTCGTACGAAAATAATTCCGCTGATACAATACTAAATGAAAATGAAATACAAGTAGATGACGACATGCTACTAGATAATGAAGCCAGAAATAAAGAAAGTGCTCTACCAATCGGCTACTCTGCTGGATCGATCTCGTCGTCAACTGCAAGTCCTGCTCCAAGCTCAACTCCGGATCCGTAGACCTCAGGATAATCGTCTAAATCTGGAGAGAAAACCAGGTCCTCAGAGGGACGCAACAAGGTACATAATATACATGCCAAAAGTACGACAGTAAAAGGTGATATGATAAAATAAATAAGGCAGGAATAAAGTGGGTGAACTACCGTAACCAACTAGTATGAATGCAATTTAAGAAACATCACTCGAACACGCGGGCTGTCACGGTGTAATCCGGAGTTCTGATACGGAACTCTGGTAACTATGAGAATCCGCAGTTCCGATAAGGAACTGCAGTAACTATGAAAATCCGCAGCTCTGGTAATGAGACAGCGGTAACTCTGTGGGAAAGTAGCCCAAGCGCACAGTGTATGTTTCTCCCCGCCCATGTGACTTCACGAATCGTATCTACGAGTCGCTCGGTCAGACCTCTAGCTAGTACAACGAGTCATAACTAGAATAGTAGGAGTGCACACATATCAAAGTCATCGTCCTAGAATCAACTCGAATCTTCGTACAATAAGATGTAGGCAAGAACGAACATCCGTCAATAATGTACTATCACATGAATGTTTCCTAGGGTCAAAGTGTAACCCGCAACGATTTGTCGCGGTATCGCATATATCAATGTCTAGGTTCAATACCCGATGACGCTAACGGCCATCGGCACCCGAATGTGATTCGGACGCGAAGTATCGAATGCGGCCCTAGGTATTGCAATTATATACTCATAAATAAATATTTAAGAATTTTAAATAATGTAACTGAAGTACAAAAAAATGGCAAGGTACACTTGCCTGTCTCTGGTCACTGAAGAGGAATAGTTGGTCCAAAGTCCAAGTCCGAAGAGTCCAAAGAGTCTGAAGAGCCTATAGAATAATTTATGAATTAATTAATTAATAGCTAAAAGTATTACTTACTTATAACAATTCTCATGGCATATTGGCTAAAAGTTGTATTAGGGTTTGTTGGTCCAAATATTTTAAGCCATAACAATTTACCTTAAGTTTATGTAATACAATGCAATAAAAATAAAGTGATAAAAAAAAAAATCCAAAGGAAAAACTTCACAGTACACTATACATAGGCTTCTTAGCAAAAAAAAAAATAATAAAAAATAATTTGGCTACAAGGAAAAAAAACTAAAAATTAATCTCCATTACCACCCATTCCTACCTTTGATCCCAGGACCTCTCATGTATATATCCACCCCCAGAACCAATGGGCTACTAATGATCATAATGGTCATATATTGGTAGCAGCCAATATTATCTTGCTGAATCATATAGGTAACCTTGTAATGCAAAGAGACATAATAAAAATAAAAAAAATAAAAACCTTACAGGATTCGAACCTGGGATCATTCCCACACTTGCCATTCGCCCAACCAGTTGAGCTAAGGCTCACAAGTGTTGGATTTCGGTCTCACTCATAAATCACCCTCTGTTTGCACTTCTAGGTAGGAAGGGAACACCATAAAGGAAAAATAAAAAATTTCAACCCATAAATAACAACCTCCAGATTCGAACCTGAGACCAAACGTATACTATCCCTTCCACCAACCAGTTGAGCTAATGCTCGTAGTTGTTGGGATATTACTCTATTATAATATAACATGAAGCAAATCGGCCCATGTGATTTTGATAGGAATTACAAGACTTAACATATGGCCTCCTTCCAATACTTACACGTAATATTTTCCTCCAATGCAACAATAACACACAGAAAGTAGAAAATGGAACATCTACACTCTACATCATACCCACACATGAGCATGTGGAACGTACCTAGGAGAAGAGATCACAACAGTGGTTAGCTACAACGCTCACTAACTAAGCATGAACAAATAGGGTAGGCACGGATCAGTCCCTATATTCTTATACCTAACCTATATAAGGAGTTGAGATTGTTATTGCCGGAAACGCCGGGACACGTTTTTCGATGAAAAATACAGAAACTGAAACAGTTGTAAAGACAATGTTTCAAATGTAATTTCTTAAAGAAAGTTTTGCAACAGAAATCCAGAAGGATTCTGCAAATTACGAGATCTAAAAAGATATCGTAATTCACGAATAATCTAAAGAGATTTTCGTGATCGTAGCAAACTGGCAGTAGTGCCTTCTAAAAAGAAGATACTGACAGAACTGCTAAAGGCAACAGAAGGGTGACAGGCGAGAGATGGAATTGCTGGGGTGAATGATCACCATTGTTCAAAGCTTTATTCGCCCTCTGCGAACAGCTTCCAGGAACCAGCAAGGTTGACGAAAAACCTTGGAACACTCCTGCTCTTCTGACTCCTCGGAAGACGGTGAACTCCTCTGGCAATGGCTCTACTCTTCTCTCTCTGTTTCTGAAGTAACAGAACCCACGCGTACTAAAAAGTATTAGTGTTTGTGTTAAAAAATACGCTCACTACTCTGTTGTGTTAAAGAACACTTAGAGTTTTCTCTCTGGAATTCTGATTTTCTCCAACACTGAGAGAGAGGAGAGAACCTGCATATATAGCCCACGGGGCGGTTGCCAAGCAGTTGCCTGAACTTCAGGGTAGTGGCTGAACCACTCCTGAAAGTGCAGCAACTGCTGCAACCGTTCCCGCTCTAATATGCAGCCAGCCATACGCACTCTACGCACTCTGCGTACGCTGCGCACACTGCGCACACTGCGCACTCTACGCACGCTGCGCACACTGCGCGTACTGGGTGTACTGGGCTGCGTAACTGGGCCAGCGTAACTGGGCTCGCGTAACGGGCCGCGCAAGTGGCTCGCGCAACGAGCGCAACTTAAGCGCACTATGCGCCTAGCGACGATTGGGCTGCGTAACTGGGCCAGCGTAACTGGGCTCGCGTAACGGGCCGCGCAACGTGGTCGCGCAAGTGGCTCGCGCAACGAGCGCAACTTAA
The DNA here is from genome assembly GCA_029216955.1 of Iris pallida. Taxonomy (NCBI): domain Eukaryota; kingdom Viridiplantae; phylum Streptophyta; class Magnoliopsida; order Asparagales; family Iridaceae; genus Iris; species Iris pallida. Next base: position 17,298,064 of record JANAVB010021599.1, on the reverse strand, counting down.
GCGCACTATGCGCCTAGCGACGATGCTGACGTGCAAAGTGCAAAGTGCGCCAACAAAATGCCACATTACGCCTCATGAGCCCTTGAGCCCGAGTCCGAGTCCGAGTCGCTAAGCTCCGTAGGTAGGAGCTTAGCTCCATGGAAATAAATTTCCAAGAGCAAAAAGCTTACAGCTTATTAATTGTTGATTAAGCCTTTATACCATTAATAATTAATCCCACATGGCACACACCCATGTGCACTACATGTGCATCTCCATAAAGAGCAAAGACTCATATATATGGAGATACACATTCCTTTCTAGCCGATGTGGGACTAAAAACCAAAACTAAAGGCTAAAAACCCAACAGAAATAACAGTGTAGAAATTCTTATGGCAACATGTGAAAATCTACAACGAATTATTGAGGCAATCACGAGGAGAAGATGATTCGAGTTGTACCAGCGAAAGGAGGGGCGCCGAGAAGTTGCCGACGAGATGTGGCCCTCCGCCGCGACCACTCGCCCGGAGAAGACGAGAGTGCAGGCGCCGGCGATGATCCGAGGTAGGCTCGCTTACCGTGTCGGGCTCACACGCTCCTACGTCGCGTCGGTGTTACGTGCCAGCTATTACTACTGTTCTTAATGGGCGACTGATGAGAACGCCAGGAAGCAGAGTACAATAGCAGCTAGGGTTTAGTTTCAGAAGGGAAATAGAACAACATACATATATATACATATAGGAGTGGGAAGTTAGGGTTATACTTCGGTACAGGCTGGGGTTAAGGAGGAAAGGATACGTAAACAATGCAACAATCTACTGAGGAGTTGGGCCAAGGTTTTTGTTTGGCCGATATTCCTACTCGTTTGCTAAGTGGGCCTTAGGAGTATTTAAGAAAATGAGTTATTATTACCTATACCAAGCTCCTCTTAGTATCAGGTTGAATGAATATTAATATCAACCAAGGTTGACTCTAGATTAATATGATGTTAAAAATTATTTTTAACACTCATATAAACAGATTAATAAGGTAGGTAAAATATAATAATAGTACTGTTGGCATTATACATATTTATATCTCTACAAAGGTCTATACACAAATTATATGTGTAAGAAAATCTTACAATAATAATTTAAGAAAGGGAAAAATATATTATATTAATGTATTTAGCTCATAAATAATTTATATTAAATGAATAATTTATAGGGGGCTTACAGTACGTACAGCCTACGCCGCAGTATCGGCGGTAGAACGTTGTCCTAGGTCACATACATCTAACAATTATAAGGTACCTATACAATGTATACGCTTCGAATGGAAGACAATATAGAAATGTACATTCTCAATCACAACTAAGGTAGAAGTACGATAAGGTAGATAGATAAGATCTGAATCCACAATGAAATACAAAATAAGAGAGAGAATCTAAGTGTCTAAGATAACAACTCCACAATATCCAATCATCACAAAATCTCAGATATATACAATGAATATCCAAATGAGATAACAACTGGAAATAAGATAAAGCCTAATCTATGGGGGTATCAGCATCTACTGCTAATGGATCCTGCTGGAGGTCCAAGTCGCATGTGTCGTCTAAGGCTGCTCCATAGTATGTATGACAGAGCTCCTCAATGTCATCTGTAATATTTTCAACAAGTCCAATCAAGACAGGAGCGAGCACAATACATCTCATGCAATTCATAATATGACAGGATATGTAAATATGCTATAGAGTAAGATACATGAAACGCTGGAGAATATATATGAAGTAAAAGAGATGACTGTAAGAAATATCTACTATAAGTAAAGAGCTAATAGTGGCTAGTGATATAGAGTACAAGATAGACATGTGAACAGCTTGAATTTGCACATGAGTATTCTAAGAGTTTGCACATGATTACACTACTTTGGAATTGTTCACTTGACCATTTATACTCCCTCGTACCCCAATCAATACACAAGGATTCAGACAAGTTATGTTATTGCACATGATATCACATGAAGGCCCATAAATAGGTGCACATGAATGTATAGATGAGGGCTCCGTGAACATGAGAGTACATGAATCACAAGATTGCACATGAATGGTGAAAGCACCGGAGTACATGATGAATGTGAAACGCACATGACATACCATAACCCGATGCTCCCGAGGGGGATAACATCTCATGAAGGGATCCATATAGTACCAATCCGTGTTAACAACGTGACAGCATCAAGTAAAGTAATCTAGAGCATAAATGTAAATCCTATCAAGTATGAAACGGTCAGATAATGTACTCGCCTGGTATCCAGAGTATCCGATGAATATATATGTCCAGACAGAGTAGATGAGTCCTAAACAGAGCAATACAGGTCACAACATGTCCAGAATGGTAATATTAAACTTTACAATGCATTCTATATGAATTCTAGGTCATTCTAGACTAAAGTCAACTCTTAGTCAACTCTAGTCAACTTCACTAGTCAAACTAGGTCAACTAGGCCAATCCTAGTCTATTCAAGTCTCACTAAGCCTAACCAATCCTAGGCTAGCACTCACACACAATCTCAAAGCCACACAAGTCATCACATACATTACATATATAGGTACATATATATATACTCAATGTATATAGGCATACACATAGGAAATTATATATAGGCTATCATATAGGCTAATGCCTAGCATTCAAGAAGTACAAATCATATATGCATAGAAGAGGGGTGAGTGATACATAAATATAAACATGGCATAGGGTTTAGTGCAATCAGACAATGGGGTTAATGTGTGTGTGTATAGGCAAGGGAGTGGTGTGTGGGTGTGTTCAGTAAAGAAGGGGAAACAGAAATCAGTGAACAATTTAATAATCAAAACCTAAACCTATATCCAAATCTAAATCTCAGTTTTGCATTAACATACAATCTCATATTTCAGTTGTAATATATAAACTCAGTGACACCTAAGGTTCATGAACTTAAGTTCTCAGATTAATCAAAGTACATTCACAAGTAATGAACCAACTCATGTATCACATGATTTCACAGGTTTAAATACAAAATTCAGTTTATCATTCACAGTTCGAAATATGAAAACTCAGTTATTTGGATTCTCAGGAAAACAAATAAAGTTAGGAATTTCTTATGTTATTGGTCTACAGAACACTCATGAAATGTTCAGGTTTTAATAGCATATGAATATCAGGTTTCATACTCATGTAATCTCTTACCAAGGTAAACACAGATCACTTCAACAAGTTTAAAACATCTCCTCCTAACTCAGATAATGTAAACATCATTTCAGTTACCAATTTACATCTAAACTTTAATAATTAAACATTCAAACGAACTCAAACGCAGTGTAGCATTAGTGTATCACATTGTCAGTGAAGGGTGTGTGTTCTCAGGGTTCAACATAGGTTGACAGTGAGCAATTTCTAGGTTTTATGTGTGTGTCAAGAGAATACAAAAGTGAAAATGTCATTTACAGAACATATACATGAGTGAGTGAGATAGGATGTGTGTGTGTGTACAGTTGTGAGGGTGAGATGAGGGTGATAGGGTGTCAATGATCATTTCAGTTTAAATTCCAGGTTCACTGTATATGAATTCATTCTCAGTTCATCATCAAACAGTGAGCAAAACTCAAACTCAGGTTATCAATATGAATCTCAGGTATTTCATACATCATTACAGTTACAAAATAACATCTAAACTTCATGTTTAAACATTCAAAAGGAACTCAATTTCACATTCGAAAATAGTGTAATATATAAGTATCAGAGTAAAAGGGAAACCCGACCAACTTTGTAAACCCAAAAGATTTGAAAGACCCAAATGAATATCAAATTCGAACCTCAAATTATCCCAGTATGATAACATCTAAATCACAGTTGGATATCTATATTTAACTTCATAATTAAACATTTAAAGAACTCAAAAACACTGTGAACATTATAAGATTTTGTATGCAACAGATATATATGTGTGTGTGAGATGAGAGTGATAGTTATGTAGTAGAGTGTGTCAGTGAACTAGAGAGTGTGTGAGGATGGCATATATATATATAAGTGTGTGTGGATGTAGGTGAGGGTGTGACAGGATATGAAGGGCAACTCGTGTTTGGATTGAATAAGAGGGGTTAAGAATCTGAATAATAAGATGAAGTGTGTGATCCTAATGTTCAGTATTGACTGGACATTGGAGAATGGATTGCACACATCAAAAAGGAAATGTGACTGAAAAATGAGAAAGGGATTGATGCTAAGTTACGATATTGATTGTTGGCTACAATGAATATATCAAGACCTAAACATAGGATCACATATGAAATGGCAAGTGGGGTTATACAAATAGTATACAGCAGTAACAAAGGGGTTATTCACATATTTCAGGTTCATGTTCTCAATTTTCAGGGTTAGACAAAATGTAACATGTAACCAAAACTCAGTTAAAGTATCAGATATTTCAAAAACCCTCATACACAACCCTATACGCATCCTAGTGATTCCAATTAAGAAGTTAACATTTTCATACATGCATACCTATTATCACATATATATACATATCAAACATCACTAATTAACATTATAAATCGATTTAATTTCTATTTTAAAATGTGAAATACACAGAACACCACCCTGTGTCAGAGAGCATCGAAAAACCCTAAATTCGAATCATAATCTCAGCAAAACATTAAATTAACAGTCAAATGTGTGTCGTGTACATGTATAGGTGTCACACAGTGTGTGTCGTGTCCCCACAATAGGACACGACGTGTTGAATCATCAAAACATATGAAAATCGCACACACAGTGGACCGTGTCGTGCTGTGAGTCCCAGGGTTCGTGGACACGACACACGACACCAACGACCTCGTGCTCGTGTCAGATGGTAGAAGGGGTGTAATGCTACGTGTCCAACAGCCTGACACAGACCATGACGCATCTAGGACGAACACGAGATCCGTATCAAAACCCAAATTTAGTCTGTGTGCGTACAGTGCAAAACCAGTGCGCGTGTCCGTGCTCCCTCGACACAAGACAAGATCGTGTCAAACTCGAGGGGTGTGCTGACAGAGGTTGCCCCTACCTCTGTGCCATGTGGCACGTATCCACGTGACGTGTCGTGTCTGCAAACAGGGTCGGATAGCAGGGTACTATGTCGCAGTCCCGTACATAGGTTCGTGTCCAGATTTGGACACGAAATTGTGCTCAGTCCCTGGGGGATTCAAAACACACATATAGGGCTACACAATCATAAAATTAGTTTTAAAAATTACTGAAATAAATTCCTATTTGGCATTTCGTCAAACACTTAAATAATGACATTGATACGTGTCTGATACGGACACCAAATTAATTCTAATTCCTACCAAACTTCACCTACAGCTAGGGGACACCTAGATGGATGCATCTATGGAATAAAATCAGGAATTTAGGGTGATTTGTGGAGATTACCTATAGGGATCCAGTCTCCAAAAAAAGCCCCACTTAGTGAAGTCTCCTTCCGCAAGCTTTGTCCCAATGAGCTCCCCTCCTTGCAAACTAGCCTCTTTCTTCTACTACTCTAGATTTGGGATCAAGTGCAAAAGATTGGGATTAATTTGGTGGAGGAATGGGGAGATTTGATGAAAGGGGAAAGAAATTAGGGTTTCCTATAAGGGGGTGTTCTAAAATAGGCAAGTGGCTATGAAGAGAGACTTTATAGGCTGAAATTAGGTTTAATTTGGGCTGTTGTGGTTGTCCAAATTAAGAGCTAGGGTTAGGGATTCTCATGGTGGGCATTGGGCCAAGATTAGTAACTAGCTAGTTCAACTCCTTAACCAAAAGTCCAATGTACTAAACTCTCTCAATCCTCTCATGAACCCTAGTCACACTCAAGTCAACTAAGACCAACTTAAGTTAGATTAGGGTCCCACACCATGCTAACTAAGTCACTAAAGTCAAAGTCAACTCTAGGTTATCTCTTAAGTCACAACTAGCAAAAGTCTAAAATAGCAATCACCAATCAAACAATTATAAAATAAATCAAAATAATTATAATGAACAAAATACCCCTAGGTAAAAATGACAGATAAAATATCCTAATCACATGGTTAGGCTCTAGGTCAAGTAGTCTTTAGGGTTTCACTAGCAAAATATCAAAATCACAAGTCATAGAATTAAATAGTTTTAAAATGATTAAAAATCACCAAAAATCATAACATAATTTAAATACCATTAATAAATAATTAAAATTATAAAATTTCAAAATTACCCTCATTTAGAAAACTGGGTGTTACATTATGTATATTATATAACTGACTAAATTGTTTCTTCTAGCAAACATATTTATATCTACCGCATCGGGCCGAGTTGATCGAGGGGATGTTTCCTGCCATCACCGCCAAGTTGACTCGTGATGCTATTAATGACCAGAAGGATCGTGAACGCCACGGAAAGTCGATCCAAGGTTGGATCACCCCTGATCAGTGGACTGCGAAGAAGGCTAGGTTCGATGCGCCTCGATACAAGGAAATGTCTGAGAAGGCCAAGGCGGCTAGGCAGAAGGCATCCAAGTGGTGCGGTGGGTCGATCCCGATGACAAAACATTTCTGACATTTGGTATGTTTTTTTATTTCAGAAATATTATTTTAATGTAAGTTCGATTAATTTCATAAATAGTACTAAATAATATATTTTTAACAGAGAAGGAAAGGTGGTGACGCCAACATGGTGACCGTCTTCCTGGCCAACCATCGGAGGGGCGGAAAGCTTATTGACGAGAGGGCCGAGCAGACCTATGTAAGTATTACAATACTATTTATTAATTTTAATACTTTGTGTTAATTTGAATATAACTTAGTAAATATGCATGCAAATAAATATTTATGTAGTTAGTAATAATAAGTACATTAGACATTAGAAATTATAGAGTAAACATACTTTCTAGGTCGACTATCTTAAGCTTCAGGAGCGGGCGGCTGCTAGTGCACCTACTGAGGGAGAGGCCGGTACTTCCTCGCAGCCCGCTCAAGCTCCTTCGATAGACGAGCCATGGGTGACCGTCGCTGGTGGTTTCCATAGGGGTACGTACTATGGTATGGGATCCTATGGCACCCTAGTTGCGACACAGTCCTCTAGGGCCTCCGCTGCTAGTGTGCAGTGGTCCACAGCCCTCACAAGGTCTGCCCGAGTCCAGGAGATGGTTGCGTCTATCTGTGACGAGATGCTGCGACAGATCCAGGAGCAGCAGCATACGGACGATACTACACTCCTAGCACGATGGATGCGCCCGACCGCAGCATCATGGAGCTCAAGGATATGACTGAGAGGACAGAGCATGGCGTCACTGATCTTAGAGCATCGACAGTGCGCAACATGACGGAGCTGCAGGCATCATAGTTGTCCAAGGACGAGAGGATGACGTTGATGCAGGATTCGATGGTTGATAGCAGTATGAGGATGTTATCTACCATAGATTCATACAACCAGTGACTAGCAGCGTTGGAGCAGATACGTCCTCCGGGTGCTCCTTCATCATCACCACGTCACTGCCTCCTTCATCGTCATCGACTCCACCTGCATCGGTATCGATTTTCGGGTGCCCCTTCTGCTCTAGATCCACAGTAGTCCTAGTTAGGACTATTATTGCTTCTTTGTGTAGAGTGTTTGTTTGTGTATTGACCCATGATATTGGATTTGTGTAGACTTATCTCCGTGTTTGATTGGTTGTGTAGACTATCTCCGTAGATATTTATGTGTATACAATAGACTTAGTTGTGTAGTCATTGGATATTGGTTGTATAATGTACTATTAATTTTTATCGTTTTTTATTTTATTTTATTGTTCATTTCAACTGTATGTGCCATTATCGGTGTTGAGTGTTCCACCGAAGGGGTCGGTAAACCCAAGAAATTCAACGGAGGGTTGCTCCGGGTCTATTCATTTTAAATATTCATTATTAACTACAGGGATACTACAGAAGCAGAATATGTCAATCTGTTTCCTTTTTTATTTTTTTGCTTATTTTAGCGACGTTTAGCAACGTTTAGCGACATTTAGCGACGACATAGAAGTCGCTAAACGTCGTAAAACAACGCTAAAATCTGCAGAAATTTACTTATAGAATGCAATAGATAAAGTCAGTAACGGTAATAGTTACGTCTCTAAATCTACCGACATTTACCGGCTTAAGTTACGTCGCTAAACCTACCTACGTCCACCGACTGTACATACGTCACTTAATCAGCCAACGTTTATCGACTACATATACGTCGCTAAATTGTCGACGTAGATTCGGTCAATGTCGACAGATTAAGCGACGTATCAGTGGCGTTTTACGATGTTTTCCTTGACAGCGACTTTGTAAACGCGACAAGCGTGAAAACGTCGCATAAAACGTCGCAGAGAAGTTTTAGCGATGTTTTTCTTCGTTTTAGCGACGTTTCTTGGCGTCGCTAATATGTGAAATTTTGGTAGTGAGCATCCCCTTATTCGTTGCACTTCGTACAACCAATGACTCGCAACTTGTTGCACTTCGGGCAACCAATATTTCGTAACTCGTTGCACTTCGTGCAACCAAAATTCTCCGATTCGGAGATAACATGATAGTCACGACATACTTGTGGTAAACGTACGCAACATAGTACAGACTTATTGTATGGAACATCTAATGTAGCATCGAGTAAATTGTCACGAACCGCACTCGCTTTTCGGATACGAGACGTGTCCAAGCCAGCCTACGTCGCAGAGTCGCGGTAGAACGCTGTCAAGCCCGTAAGAAATAAATGCTCAAAATAAACTTTATTGCTCATTCACATTTCTAAATTTGATTACAACCTTTATAATATTTATAATTAAAAATACAGAGTTCTCACAATTAATGAAAATGATACAACTGCTATCTATTTCTAGGTTGACCTCAGCATATCCATAGCCTTCCCAGTTCTAAGAGTGATCGCGGCTAAACCTAAAAAATATTGGTTTCCAGTCAGGAATGGAACGAGTACAATCTCACAACAGATTCAATAAATGACGAAATCCATAAATTTATAAATAATAATGAAATACACGACGCAAAGACAAGTATAGAATCATGACAGAAACTGAGCATGGTGATCAAGGCAAGAGAGTACTAAAACAGAGAAGACCTGTAGCCAGCAATATATATACTGTAGAAACAGATACTGTACCTATCTAGTAAGTTGAAATACTACTTCGACATGTAAACGACTAAGGCTAAATCCGGCACCCCGCACATGAAATGTGCGACTGCTATTAGGCAAGAATAAGATCCGGCACATCGCACGTGAGGTGTGCGACTGCTCTTAGGCAAGAATAATTTTGGGTTTGTTTACATGTCCAGAGTATTTCTCCGCCCGACCAGTACTCATGGATCCAAACAGGTCATGAACACGGTAATAGATTGGTCACGAACAACTTGTAAAGAATCCATAACTACTATCTCGTGTAATATCGTGTCAAGAATCAATAGGATATCAATGTAAAACACTACTACATACAAGTGTCATAGAGATAATCAAATATAAAAACTATCAGAGATGTACTCGCCTGAGGTCCTGTGCTGGTGAAACCGATAATACTATACCACTCAATGAGCCACAATCAGTCAACACATGTAGAAGTCTTCGGATACTGAAATAAATATTACCAATATTTTTAGAATAGTCAAATTAGCTAGAATTGCCTGTCCTTAAGTCCAATTCTGGACACAGGGGCAAAATGGTAATTTCGGGTCAAACGGTGTCCGCCGTTGGCCCCGCTTTGTACCAAAAAACGTGCCAGAGTCTATGGTCTCTAAAGTCGTCAAACTATATGTCAACAGGTCTAATTTTTCGATACGAACCCAACCGTATGTCCAAAGTTGGATTCCGGCGGGCCGTGCAAAAAATCGCCCGTTGAGTCGGACCGTGGGACCCACAAAACGGCGATCTGGTCAATTGTCTCAGAATCGGACCAAACTTGGCATACAGGACCAAAAAAACGATACGGTCCTATTGGCTCAAATTTCGTCTTGATCTGACGAACGTGCACAAAGTAATTGGGAAATTTGCACAAAGGTCGATACGGTAAATTTTGACGGATACGCATCAAATTCGTCGCGCACACGCAACCAATTTGAATTCCGTCAAAGCCCACACGTCCACGAAGCTGATATGCACCTTTTGATACTTTTGGTTCGTGACCACGTCACCCGGATTGGCGGGACGTACGTCGTATCGAAGAGTTTTTTATAATTTCAGTTTTTCGAAAACAAGTTTTTCATGATTTTCAATCCGATTTCTACTGCTGTCTAATCCACGATAAATAAAACTAATAATGGGGTTTTCTTTGCAGTTAGGTTGTCTAAGCTTCTGTTCAATTAGTTTTTGAAAACTCTTACTGAGTTAACGAAAAAGTTGCTAATCGGATCGTTAGGCTATTCGATACTCTGTTTTGGGACAAACTTTTTCTCCTCGACTTTGAGTCAATTTGTCGGGCCGCTCTTGAGCTCTACATAAAAGTAATTAGAGGAATTCAAAGACCGTATAAATGGGATACATACCAGAGAAGGAGGATCGGAAAATGATCGAGTGTGTGCGAGAAGAACCCGCAACGTCGCTCTCGCATCCGATCAACTGCTGCAGTCGTTGGTCTGTTTGGACCCGCACGCGGCCTTGCCCGACGGCGGCCGTCCTGTGGTGGCGCACGGCGCGCGCACACGGCCATAGGCTGGGGGTCGAGTATTCGGCTAGGGTTTTCCTTTTTTTGCTCCCGATCTCTCTATGTTTCGCTCGCGTATATATATAAGTATTCGGGGGGTGTTCCGCTCGGGTTGCTGGGATTGAGCGGGGTGGGGCTGTGGGCTTGGGGTTCTTTACTGCTGCTGGCTTTTGGGGGGGGGGTTCGGTTTGTGTGTGTGGGTGAGTTTTGTTTTCTCTTTTTCTTTTTCTATTTGTTTTACTTTCTTATTTCCTTTTGTATATATACCTATATATATACACATATACATATGTATAATTCTCTCCACATATATATATATAATATATATATATATATATATATATATATATATTATATATATATATATAATATATATATATATATATTATATAATTATATATATTTATATTTTTTTTTTATATATATATATATATATATATATATATATATTATATATAGATATATATATATATATATATATATATATATATATATAGATATATATCAATATGTGTAGATCTATCAACATATATAGATATATAATCAGATATATTATAATATATATATATATTATATATATATAATATCTATATACATCTATATCTACAATCAAGATATATAATTATTAATTTTAAATACTAAATCTATAATTAACATTATCTAGGAATTTATATAAATGCATCATGTACAATTTATGAACTTATTTATACACAAATGTATATTGCCTATGTAAATCCCAAAGTCCAAGTATCATTCTAAGAGAATATTAGCACAATTCCAAGATAAAAATAGGTTTAATTAGCAATTAAAGCATATTTTATACCTGTTAGACCATTTATAGAAATCTCTTCATGAGACTATAAAAATGAACTACACATATCAATATACCCTCATGGACATCGTTGGACATATCACAAGACTACATGGGCTTAAGCTTGGTTTGGGTCAAGTCCGGGCTAGCCGGGTCTCCTAAAAAATCATGATAATATTAAAACTAAATTAAATATTTACAGAGATTAACTCGCAACTTGGCTAGGTTTTCCTAGTTCGGACACTTCTATGGCTAGGCCTCCCATAGTATGGCTAATACACTAGTCAAGGCACTCTGCTACACTATCCGTGCCATGATTCCTAGTCGTCTGGTACTTCAAAACTCAACCATGGCTAAAATCATCTACCATAAGAAATAACTAAATAATTATTTATAAAATTCTAAAAATCTCCATTTAAAACAAATAAATAATATAAAAATATTTCAAAATTTTGGAAAGGGGAGCTACATAGATCCATGAGCCATGCGGTTGCTGAAACAACTTAGAGTCAACTGATTTCGATAGCGAAGCAACTGAGGGTCAAAGAGATTCGTTCATGGTCGAAAGGATGGAACCGCTATGATACCAAGTTATCACGCCCCGACCCGGAATATTGCTCGTCCTCGCTAGATTTCACCCAAATCATCGTCCTCGCTGGGGCGTGATGTCGCATGAGCCTGGAGTTGCGTTCGTGCAAGGCAAGATAACAGGTTCGCATAAGTTTATCTTAAATTGATAGCATAAGCAGCGAAAGGAAACAGAGTATATAATAAGAATCTTTTTATTAATAATGAATTGAAGATTACAAGGGCTTGAATACCTCAACTGAATATGCAAAAAGGCTACAATGCTCATGATCTCTCTAGCTTACAAAGGATTATATTGTTCCATACATTATGCCTCTTTATAGCCAACAAGTAGTCTTCGGCCAAACATCTTCATGTTGCAAGTCCGAACGCCAATGTGGTAGCTCGCCTCGAAATGCTAAGGACTCCATACCTCGGCGCGTCCAAGCCAAGCCCCGCCCCGAGTCGAACATATCCTGAACCTGCAAGCAAACTAGTGGAGGATTAGTGCTTTCGTCCTCGCTGCACTGATCAAGACCCACTCGTACCCAAACCAACACTAAGTAAATTTAGTAAAGCATGCATCTTTATTTGTGATCTTTCTATTTAGCCTTAGGTTCAGTTTCATTGCAATATTCAATGCAGTCATTGATAGGAACTGAATCATAATTGTGTCCAATACTGTGTCCCTGTAACAGATACAGTTAGACATAATATAAACATAAACATAGTGATCGTGCCCATCTTCGTCTCGTTTCGCCTAGCCTGTAATCGTTAGAAATTTGCATAACCAATCATACAAATCATGCAGCCAACCAAGCAAACTTAACGTAAGCATAAAGGTGGCAGGCTCTGCGCCTGCACCCAGTGCTAGTCTTAGCCTACCGATCCTATTTATATGAAGGTCACGACGTTCTGTACCGTAATGGACTGGTATCTTAAAGTGTAAGCCGACGATCGCTTTGGTATTGGTTGCTAGCCCACTACTCAAAGGATCTCAAACTTACTGGTATTGTGACTTATCACATCAATAGGAGGGTGCAATCCGTCTGAATGAAGTGCATCACCAATACCCCTTAATTCCCTCTGCGATCGAACGGTCCCGATGCCCCGGCAATCCTACGTTAGAGGGAAGCACGCCTGTGCACGGGTCATACATCCAAGTCCATTGACCATATGCAACGCGTTCTGATTTTCATACAACCAAACAAGTTTGCCTATCTCTATTCCATTGGCGCGATGCCCTGACTCAATATTCCTCAAAATATCGACCCGAAGGTCCCAACCATCTCGAAGGCACCGTGCCACATTCGACAGTTCTGTCACAACATTCGTACCACAACTGTTCTGTTTGCCACAAAGCCATCTTGTATCAGTCCCGTGTATATACGTACACTTTGACACATATATCTTCTTTCCTTCGAGTCGTACATTCGATGCACGCCTTGGTGCCGTATTTCCTATGTTCTAAGCCTTAGTGTTCGATGTTCTTCCGAGTCATGCACTTGATGCACATCTCGATATTGGCTTTCAATGTTCTAGCACCCATATCCTATTGCGACTCGTACACTTGATGCACGTTGCCTCAATTGTTCAATGTTCTACCTTAATGTTCGACACACACTAAGACCTTTACTCGATTCGAGCCATGCTCGTTAACTTGATAGCAACTTACGTATACAAGGATACATTTTATTAGACGTAAAGGAGTAGGGAAAAAAAGTCATGAACCCGCCTACCTTAAACCGATACGCCTCGTCGTTTTGTCGAGCTGAAGCGGCTCGATTCCATAACTTAGTTACATGGCTAACTCTCCTAACTTAGCCATTCTGTTGAACTATTTGACTGATTCGGCCTACCATGCCCATGCCTTAGTTTGTTACAAGGCAAGGTTTTGGTTTTGTGGACACTGTTGCGAGTAAGACAAAATGCTGACCTCTTATCATCTAGCGTAAAAGCATAGCCTGCACACGAATTCAACTAAAATCAATATTTCTTCAGATCGGACTTATGTTTTGCATCGCTTTAATTTATAGATTCGAATCGACTTAAAGCTTCTTTCGGGCCAACGTAACTCTTGCATCGATACTTCATCGAGTCAATGCAACTCTTCGAGTCAACGACTCATCGTAATGCACCGTGCGGAGAGGAGCATTACATAATATACCACTAAAAAAAAGGTTCATCCTCGAACCGAAACTAACACTCAATCTAAGTATTTCTCTAGATCGTTTACGATCTCGTGCCACTATCATTTGAATCATACAACTTAGTTTGGATCATACACATATTTTAGGCATCCCATCAATATATGCATTTCAGCCAAGCTTAGTTGTTGGAAACGGGATAAAGCTAATAGGTAACATCTCATCCTCGATTACTTGCCATCTCGTACTCTCGATCAGACTTGATCTCTAGTATTTGTTCTTAAAAATTCTATCGCATATGCATATTCGATGCATACGTGATTATCCGACAAAAGTCACGGCACACGATGCGATTCGCAAATCGCATATCACACTTCGTAGGTTTCGTATGGGCCATTAATTCTATACGTCGCGTTAAATCGTCGCGCATTTGATCGCAATAATTCCTGAGGTCCCATCTCAAAGGCATAAAGTAAGTTCAACATGCCCATCTCGTCATGACCATACGGTTTCGTAACTCGCAATTCTTTACGTTCTCAAAGCTATCCACATATCGCATCTGGGGCTACCCCCGCTAGGTAACTTGTCCAGACATCGTGCTTAATCTCTTCCAACACAAGAGGTCAACTTGTGTCTACAATGCTCAAAGGCAACAATCTTTTCAACCCAAGGTCTCTTATGATACGTCCATCTCCGATTCTCGATCGAGTACGAATTCCTTACTCAATTTTCGAATCAATCCCACTAGTTCGTAACATAGATCGTTTACTTAACGTACGCGACTCTAGTCGTTACATGAGTCAAGCTTTATGACACAATCTCTAGGGTCGCTCCCCTATTCATTGCACTCATACATAGCACAATTTCTCACAATCATCTCTCCGTGTTGCTATGCTAAGTCCGTCCATCTATCTATCCGATCGTCGATCGACCAAGTCTATTTACGTACTCATTCGATCGATCAGTAAATCTCTGACCATATCGATCTAGTCGAAGGCTACTCGCTAACTTCCGAAACACGATACTCAATTGCTTAGACTTATCCTCAACATGCACTATATCATCATTCATCCTCAACGTAATTTCTTATGCGACGTCATAAGGGTCCTCCTACGGTCTCTGACATTTACTTTGATTTGGCGGTCAAGTCTTCTAGGGTCAACCGCCCCGAAGCTACGCTCGATAATTAAAGATCATCAACGAGGGACAGTTACTTCGAACCATGCTATATCCTATCTCGGAGCCAAATCAATTCTCGATAATTTCTATGGGACTTTATCCAATCCAACATAATTTATCAATCCACAATTTATCTGCCCACTCACGCAACTGATGTGTCGTTACTACTCGAATCACTCATGCACTGTTGTTAACAATATCGCTAATCGAGCAATTTTTGTTTGCCTTGGGTACGAGTCTATCTACCTAACATCGATATCGGATATACTCTATGCTTATCACAACAATCCTTGAATTCACCTTCGCATCAAACTATAAGTCGAAGCATACAAATTGCCACATCCAGATTTTTCAAGTTCGATCATTCCTACAACATGAATCACCATGTCAGCGCTCACGCAGAACAATCATCCCAAATATGACGTGACATATGTGTGAGGCTGGTGTTGCGCTCGCGCAAGACAAGAACGTCGACATTGTGGCTATCATCGAAGAAATCAAGACACTTTTGTTTTCATCCAAGTAATATCCATCCATTCTTAGATTTTCTCGACACATTTCCACTGTTATCATCTGAACTGCATCAACTTAACTTGCATCTTATTCATCCAACAACATATAATTTTTGTTCATTCAATCAGAGTATTCCCAAGTTAGTGCATATCGTCTTTGATACGCCTCAATACCATCGTCGATGTGCGTAACCTGAACATCCTCCTTTCTCGTAAACTCCAATTCATTGTATTCACTGTTATTATTCAAACTCGAATACGAATCAAGTCTCGTACACGTCAAGATCCATTCAGTCGTACTTAGCTAAATTTCCTCATCAAGCGACATAATTTTCTAATTCCTTATACCTACTCTCGTATTCCTAACTCGTACTTCCAGATCGTGCTACCGACTCTTCGTGCTAACTCGAATTCGTTTGCACGATTACTTCGTACCTACTCAACTCGTTCCGAACAATTTTTGCACCGACTTAACTCAATTCCAACAGAGTCAACTATTTTTTCAATGTATCGTTCCCTCCCTATGCACGGCCTACCGTTCGGCTTACACTTAATGAATTCTCGTCCGACGTATCATCCATAGATACGACTTTGAACATAATCGTTCAACTCAATTCATTGAACCATACTTGCATCGACTTCTATCCAGTCATTCCTACTCGAGTCTTAGCACTATTCCATCCATGAGGACAAACTTATCGTAACGACACAATCGTCTCGATACAATCTATTGTATGTCACCAAACGGTTCCACGTAGCTATCGCCAAATGGTATTGTATATACCACTCAGAAGTCAAGCCTATCGTCATCGATACAATGCTTTACTGTACTAATCGCACAAGTGGTATTGCATATACCATTCGAAATTGAGTCACAACTCGACATTACACTCCACA
Organism: Iris pallida; assembly: GCA_029216955.1. NCBI lineage: Eukaryota > Viridiplantae > Streptophyta > Magnoliopsida > Asparagales > Iridaceae > Iris > Iris pallida. The sequence goes on along the minus strand of JANAVB010021599.1, from coordinate 17,281,283 downwards.
TAGGTCCGACGTTTATCTCAAATCAACTATCCCGTGTGGTGATCTTTTCCAATTCCCAGCTCTAGCATTCTCTTACTTGAGTTGGTACGACAATTTGGTCAACGTGCATTGTCATTCGCTCAAGTTTGACATTCATTCAAGCTAATTGTGCCTTGGTGATCATATCGATCACAACGTAACGTTCGCTAACTCAAGTTTCAACGTGATATACGGCCAACATAAATGTTCGCCTACTTCGAAACTCAATTCAACTCGGCCAACTTACAAGTTCGCCTACTCAAACTCAACTTAGCAACCAACTCGACTCGTTCAAATCGCTCCACAATTTCTCAATCTTATCATTGTAACTCGTGCGATGATTCCTTTTCAATACTCAAAGTCATTACTCAAATCGTTCATCATATCACTACCCTTTCACATAGCCACATAACATGCATCACCTCATATATCGACTCGTTGTACTGATGCAACGAACGACTCATGACTTGTTGCACTCCGTACAACCAACAACATGTAACTCTTTGCACTTCGTGCAACCAACAATACGTATCTCATTGCACTTCGTGCAACCAATACCCCACTATTCGTTGTATTTCATGCAACCAATGACTCACAACTTGTTGCACTTCGGGCAACCAACATTTCGTAACTTATTGCACTTCGTGCAACCAACATTCTCCGATTCGGAGATAATGTGATAACCATGACATACTTGTGGCAGACGTACGCAACATAATACAGACTTATTTTATGGAACAACTAATGTAGCATCGAGTAGATCCATGAGCCATGCGGTTGCGAAAATAACTTAGAGTCAACTGATTTCGATAGCGAAGCAACTGAGGGTCAAAGAGATTCGTTCATGGTCCAAAGGATGGAACTGCTCTGATACCAACTTGTCACGTCCCGGGATATCGCTTGTCCTCGCTAAATTTCATCCAAATCATTGTACTCACTGAGACATGATGCCGCACGAGCCTGGAGTTGTGCTCGTGCAAGGCAAGATAATAGGTTCACATAAGTTTATCTCAAATTGATAGCATAAGCAGCGGAAGAAAACATAGTATACAATAAGAATCTCTTTTATTAATAATGAACTGAAGATTACAAGGGCTTGAATACCCCCAACTGAATATGCCAAAAGTCTACAATGCTCACGATCTCTCTAGCTTACAAAGGATTACATTGTTCCATACATTATGCCTCATTATAGCCAACAAGTAGTCTTCGGTTGAACATCTTCATGTTGCAAGTTCGAACGCCAATGCGTAGCTCGTCTTGAAATGCTAAGGACTCTATGCCTCGGTGCGTCCAAGCCAAGCCCTGGCCCGAGCCGAACATATCCTGAACTTGCAAGCAAACTAATAGGGGATTAGTGCTTTCGTCCTCGTTGCACTGACCAAGACCCACTAGCACCCAAACCAACACTAAGTAAATTTAGTAAAGCATGCATCTTTATTTGGTGATCTTTCTATTTAGTCTTAGGATCAGTTTCATGGCAATATTTAATGCAGTCATTGATAGCAACTGAATCATAATTGTGTCCAATACTATGTCCCTACAATAGATATAGTTAGACATAATATGAACATAAACAAAGTGATCGTGCCCATCTCTGCCTTATTTCGCCTAGCCTGCAACCGTTAGAAATTTGCATAACCAATCATACAAATCACGCAGCCAACCAAGCAAACTTAACGTAAGCATAAAGGTGGCAGGCTCTGCACCTGCACCCAATGCTAGTCTTAGCCTATTGATCCTATATATATGAAGGTCGTGACGTTCCTTGCCGTAATGGACTGGTATCTTAAAGTGTAAGCCGACGATCGCTTTGGCACGGGTTGCTAGCCCACTACTCAAAGGATCCCAAACTTACTGGTATTGTGGCTTATCACATCAATAGGAGGGCGCAACCCGTCTGAATGAAGTGCATCACCAATACCCCTTAATTCCCTCTACAGTCGAACGGTCCCGACGCCCCGGTGATCCTATGTTCGAGGGAAGCACGCCCGTGCACGAGCCATACATCAAAGTCCATTGACTATATGCAACGTGTTCTGATTTTCATACAACCAAACAAGTTTGCCTATTTCTATTCCATTGGCACGATGCCCCGACTCAATATTCCTCAACATATCGACCTGAAGGTCCCAACCATCTCGAAGGTACCGTGCCACATTCGACAGTTCCGTCACAATATTCGTGCCACAACTATTCTGTTCGCTACAAAGCCATCTTGTATGAGTCCCGTGCACATACGTACACTTTGACACATATATCTTCTTTCCTTCGAGTCGTACATTCGTTGCACGCCTCGGTACGGTATTTCCCATGTTCTAAGTGTTAGTGTTCGATGTTCTTTCGAGTTGTGCACTTGATGCACATCTCGATATTGTCTTTCAATGTTCTAGCACCAATGTCTTATTGTGACTCGTGCACTTGATACACGTCGCCTCAATTGTTCAATGTTCTATCTTAATGTTCGACACACACTCAGACCTTTGCTCGATTCGAGCCATGTTCGTTAACTTGATAGCAACTTATGCATACAAGAATACATTTTATTAGGCATAAAGGGGTATGGGAGAAGAGTCATGAACCCGTCCACCTTAATCCGATACGCCTTATCGTTTTGCCGAGCTGAAGCAGCTCGATTCCATAACTTGGTTGCACGGCTAACTCTCCTGACTTAGCCATTCCGTTGAACTATTCGACTGATTCGGCCTACCGTGCCCATGCCTTATTTCATTGCAAGGTAAGGTTTTGGTTTTGCGGACACTGTTGCGAATAAGGAAGAAGGTCGACCTCTTATCGTCAAGCATAAAATCATAGCCTGCACGCGAATTCAACTAAAATCAATATTTCTTCATATCAGACTTATGCTTTGCATCGTTTCGATTTATATATTCGAATCGAATCAAAGCTTCTTCCGGGCCAACGTAACTCTTGCATCGATACTTCATCGGGTCAACGCAACTCTTCGAGTCAATAACTCATCATAATGCACCGTACGGAGTGGGGAATTACACAAATCGTAATGGAACCATATCCATACTCCAATTTCAAAGACCTTTGGGAGTTTGGGAGTGGAGTGCTTACGGAAGTGCCATTGATTTTGAATGGGAACCACTCACAAAGGTTTTGAATGTTTATGTTTGTAATTAGTGTGCTGGATGTGTAAAGAGAAGTTCTTGATAGGACTAGTAAATAGTTCTAATATGAAGATTAGATTCAACACTTGTAGTCTCTCTTGTAATTTGATTCAACACTTGAAGTCTCTTTTGTAATTAGAGTGCTGGATGTATAAGTAGTCTAGTAGTCTGCTGAAATTTTGTTCTCCTTTTTTTACTGCATCATCTTCTAAAACATGATGCCGAAACTTGGATTACTGATAGGGGTGAGGAGCGGTTCGGTTTATTTTTTTATGCAATATATTTTTGTATTACATTTGGTTTTGGCAAACCTGGTTATTCGATTTTTTTTTAATGGAGCATATTTTTGTATTATATTTGATCTTAGAAGACCCAGACCGTTTGGATCCATGGAAACGGACCGACCGAAAACCGAACCGACCGAAGATGGTTCGGTTCGAATCGATTTTTTTTAATACGGTTTGGTTCTCGATTTTATGAAATTTGACCCCTACTTCTTCTACATCCTTAGAAATTTTTTTTTTGCTTTTTAGTTTAAGGGGTATACTTTCTTTATTTATATATATTAGCTCTTCCATCCTAAATAATTAATATTCACTAGGCTGAGCCAATCCTCGACTAACAAAAAAAATAGCAAAAGAGCTATATGCTGAAAAACGTGGAAGTCTCCAAGAGAACATGGCAACAACAACACATCTTTCTTCCTCTCCAACTTTGATTCTTGTGTTATGTGAGAATAGAATACAACTTCGAGATGAGATTTGGAGGACTTTGAGCAGAGGCATCACCTTCCAACTCCTGAGAGACGACGCCCGCCAAATATAGAAAGAAGTAGACAACAAAATAATAGGAACATTAAAGAGAATTTGCAATATTGTGACAAAAAAAAAACCATACACGCTATTCCTACAACTACTGTCAGGCTGGGGCTGGCCTAGGGTTGGATTGCCCCCATCCAAACTAATTTTGGTTACCCATCTACTCTTATTGTGGACCCATCCTGGAGGGGCATCCGTGACCCCAACCTCTACTAGGTTGTAGAGTCACGCTGAGCCTAGAGGGTTGCTCCAGCATAGAGGGGTTGTCCAAACCCTAAGTCTTGTCAATCTTATCCCTCGGCTGGTCTCGACTACTGTTCATCAATACATCAAGATGAGCCCACACTATATGCCACACAACACACCAGTCTTGTGTCACCACCCGATCCCAATATAATGGGTACAGTCGGATCATGCCCAGCCTGTACCGTTGTGAGACGGCGGCAGTAAGCTGTATCAAGCAGTGAACACAAGCAGTACAAATGTCTAAACAAAAAATAAAACATTTTATTAAACATTCTGAAGTACAACTAAAGTCGAAATGAAAATAAAGAAAAAGCAAAAGTATTCAACATCACAAAGGTTTGTTTATTACAACTTTAGGAAAAGTGAACTAATCAGAAAAGGGTGCAGCTAGGACTCCTGGTTCCTCTACCCTGGTTCAGCTAAGTCCTCAGAACTCAAGTCGGTCCCATAATAGGAAGTGTAAGCCAGCTCATCATTGTCGCAGTCACCTAAAAATGTTATCTTCAGTCATGAGGGAGCACGACACACAAATCCATTCCAGCATTTTATTCAATAATTAAAAGACGAGACAAGAAGCAGTTTATAATAGAAATATGATTTTCTAAATAATAATAATAAAACAGTTACGCAATAAAAACTCTAAAAACTGGAATGATGCAATCTAGCTACAGTAGTGTTTAGAGCACGTAACAGCCTGTGGCCGGCTAAGGTTGGAGGCAATAAGTGTTCTAATGAACACGGTCCGGCTTCGGCCCAAGTGAGTTGGAATTCCGCTATCCACAATGATTAAGTAAGGGGCTTTGACCACAGGTGTTAACGTTACTCTCCCAATCTCTGAGTCAATGATTCAGTAAGCAGTCGAGTCAATGATTCAGTAAGCAGTCAAGTCAATGATTCAGTAAAGCAGTCGATATGATCCGAGTAGGATCCTGTGAGTCAGGTGTCGATACAGTAACTCTATCATGCAATGGAATTAATTACCAATTAAGACACGAGTTTAGATAAGTATGACTTGCCTTGGTTCTCCGAATGATGTAGACGGAAGCACAACACGGATCTGACGTAAGTTCTGAATCCTACATTAATAATAATCTGTCCTTAGAACTTATTCCAAAGATTGGCTAATAAAGCCACTAAATGCAACTACGTTAATTATAAACATTGTCATTTTATTAGAGAAAATAATAATTTAATTATGTAATATTTTGGTAAAACTATTTTATTAGTATTTTAAAAAAGGGCAGAAAATAATAAATTTTGGAATATATTCAAAATAGTAGCAGTTTTTATCGTGATTTATTTTAATAGAAAATATCGCGTAAACTCGGAATATTCAAAATCTAATTTAATATTTTTCTAAATAAACTTTACAAAATATTTTACTAATACTATTTCTTTAGTAAAGAATAATCATTTTTAATAATAAAAATACGTAAAACATTATTGTAGTAAAAATTATGATTTTATTAGAAAATATGTTATTATCTCTAGTTTTTCATTTTCATAAACTTTATTAACAGAAATAATGGTTAAAATACGAAAATAAACATTTTTACCTAAAAACATAAATATATAGTTTTTCGCCTAAAAAAATACCATTTCCAATATTAACATATATTTTGCTATATACTTAATATTTTGAGACTAAGTTTTATCATTTAATAATAATAATTATGAAATTATGGCAAAAGTGATATAATCGTTGAAATAACGTTAATTCAACGTTATTCATAATTAAACATAGATGATAACTATAAATTCCATTAAGCTAACTAATTAAGATTAACCATCTAATTAAACGCTAACAAAATTATTACCGAATCTAAAATAGGAAACTACTAAACTGGCTATCCCGGAACAGAAGTGGTTCTGAGAATTAATAGAAGGTTACGGGATTTACCGAAGGCTGTGACAGAGCACCGAAGGGATGCCTCGGACTCGAAACGCACGCGGGCACGGGCACGGACACGGACACGGACACGTGCACGCGGACGGCAAGGGGACGTGCACGGAAAGGGCTGGCGGCGCGGGTTCTAGCGCGGGGCGCTGTCGCGTGAGCAACGCGGGGACGGGCTCGGAAGGTGGGGGAGAGGGGTCTGGATTCGGAGAAGACGATGAGACGAACGCGACGGTGGTCTCGGATTTGGATTTGGTAGAGGGAGGAGGAAGTTATGGAATTTTTGGTAAAAAATGGAGTTGTGAAGGTTTTGTAAAAAATTTGGAGCTTCTGGTGTATTTACGTGCGGGAGAGGAGGGTGAGCGGAGTGGGGCACGGAGAGATAGGATCTGGGCTGAGGAATAGGGTCGTGGGGTTGAATGGATGAGCTGGAGTTTGGGTTATTGGGTTTAAGTATTGGGCTTAGATTGTGGGTTTGGCATTTGGGCTCACCAAAAAAAAAGAAAATAATAGAGCATGCATATTAATTAACTATAAAAAATCATAGGCTTCACAACCTTCCCTCCTTAGAAAATTTTGTCCTCGAAATTTCAAGATGAGGGCTGGGGTACAATCGTGCCATCATGTCTCAAAGCAGTCAGGGTATTCTTCCTCAACACCCTTATGCCTAACTAGGCTAACTGTCTTATAGCAAATCCATCTAGTGCAATATCTTCATCAATCTTATCCATTATTCTCAAATGACATTCTTCCCTCTTTAGAAACACAGTCATTATCCACAATTATGGATTTTTGCTTTCCTCCCTGAATTGTCACTTACCGTCATAATCTTGAAAAAATTTGTATTTCCACCTTTTCTTACTAATCACATATAATATTTCCCGCTATATGTTTGTACTTCCTTCAGCTTGCTAACATATATGCAAAATTTAACTCTATGTCATACCACTACATGTATTCCAATCATGTTCTTCTACATCTTATTCATTCTTGACCAAAATATCATAATTTGGTACACTCCATCTTGTCGTAATACTCTAGTATCAAGCCTCAGTAACCCAATATCACATTTAAAATCCAACATCATGCTTCTATACTCCAATTTGTCATGATTAGTAAAAAAAAAATTATCATTCCTTACTCATATGTGATCACTTTGTAATTTATTTAGACGTCCCTTTTCATTAACATGTATGTATCTTGATTCTATATCCTCATTTACATATTTGATCCCGAATTCTCAATAAAATTTAATTATCAGGTTTAAGCTCGAATCATTCATCTTGATTTTACTGTATCATTTTGACCAAACTTTTTTTTCTGTCAAAAATATATCTTATTACATCTCCCAACCTTGTATTATTTACAAACCTTCTATCTCTGATTTCTGATTTGTAATCTTTTGCACCCTTCAATTCATACGATTGCCATCCTTAATTAGTCACATCTTAAGTCCAAATTTTTTTGTTTCGGTCGTCCTTTATATATCTTCTGATTCATCATGCATCTTCCTATAGTGCATCTCCCTGCTTATCATTTAACAACCTCTAATCTACAATATCGATTTTCTTGGTATTCACATCATTAATTATCTCTTCCTTGATTCAAATCACAAGTGTTCATGTTTATCTCATCTTTATCCCAAAACTCATGTACTCCATAAATCCTTGCTATAAATCATTCTAGATTTAAATCATCAGACACGAACGGATTCTAGACATGATCTCAAGGTACAATGATAAAATATAGGCACGATCAGAATTATCTATATATGATCTAAGATAGAGTTGGAATATTGTTGTGATCAAAATCATTTTAGGCACAAGAAAAATCTAGGTACGATTAAAATATGATCATAAAATAGGGAAAATCAAATGAGGTCTCGTGAAACAGAAAAGGCAAGAAAGAAACGAACGTGAACAGTTTATTGAAAAGGCAGAAAGTAATAGAATCTTCTGAGATCATGGACTAAAATTCCAAATCAAATTAGAATTGGGTATAAGGGTTTGTGACTCAGGAAAAAAAATCAACAAGTTGTATGATAGTAGGATAGCGAGGGTGATTAGAATAACAAAGCTATGATAGAAATGTAATCAGATAGGATATTTTCATTGAGGACTTAGTGATGATCAAAGAGAATAGAGAGAATATCGTATCACTATTTTAAAGGTCAACAGATATAATATGCATGAAAAAAAAACTTACATGATAACCATCCTACTAATCCCCATGCAAAAACCAATCTCTAACTCGATAAACTAGCTGAACTCTCAGTATCTACAGAAAACTAAGACAGCTGTCAAGGTATTAAAACTAAATCTATTTGGAATCATAAATCGTCTAAATCTATTTTTTCCATCCGTATGCCAAATGTATTTCAATTTCAAGTAGTTCTCTCGATCAAATCATTTTACGGATATCAATTTCCAATTGTCAGTCATTTTTCCAAAACTGACTACATCAAAGTTCACAATCTTCACTTGTCATAGTAAATCCTTAGAAAATTATTTAAAGTTGATCCATGACCTATATTCGAGAATTTTCAATTCTTGAAATCAATTGACAAAATTATAATCACTAATCAAATTTTAATCTTTAACCATGCACCTATCAATCGTTCTCATCCAAACACATTAGCAAAATTATCACAAAATCTCAATCCTTCTTACCATAACTAATATGAGTCTCCAATGTTTGGTAGAAATTGTAAAACCAATTGCTCATTTCCAAAGTTGCATGCCAATGGTCTTATCTCAATTTCTAACTACTTATTCCTTCTCTAGAACTTATCATTACATTGCTTGTGTTATTCCTTCTATGGTTATATTCGTCCCTTCTGGGTACAGTAGTCATCTAATCATAAAAGTTGGTCCCCGTCAAGTGTTCTTTTACTTGATCATCATATTATCATGTTTATATATTATCCAAATTCACTTCCTCCATAGGGGAACCTTACCAAAACCTAGAATTTTCTCACTAACTCTACCTACTGAAATAACGTGTAGGCAACTCTAGAGGGGGGTGAATAGAGTTGTGTGTCGATAATCACCAAATAAAAATTAACTCTATATCACCTCCACAAAACAACTATCAAGATAGTAAATAAATCAGAGAGAAATACGGAAATAAATAAAGATCAAAAGAGCATACGCAAACACAGCAGTTTTAACATGGTTTCCCTCTGTTTGCCATTAAAATTGTTTTGATTGAAATTTTAATACAAACAGAACAGTGATACAATATAGGACTTAGATGTAGTCCTAGGAGTATACTTTTGTTTAAGCTGGGTCCTTAGTGCCAATGGAGCGAGTGGTAATGCGTTGACTCCGTTGACCGGCTGACGACGGTTATCGGTTCTCTGAAGGTGTTGATTGCTCTGGGTGCTGGAGCTTGCTGAGAGGAGGAAGACGTTGAGTGTCTAGAACTGCCTCTCCGGTGATTCTCTGTTGTGGATTCTCTCTGTGTTGTGAGCCTCCTCTGTGTGAAGGAGATGATCCTTCTATTTATAGTTTTGCAGGCTGGCTGCTCATGTGCGCATGCAGGATGCGCCGGTGTGGGGACGCCACGTGGAGGTTGCTGATGGAGGCGCACGGATGCTGCGCCCTGATCGAAGGGGAGAACTCTTTATACTGCTGTTGTGAGCCGGCACGTAGCAGAGAGAAGATCTTTCCGTTGCTGAAATCTTGGACGAGTTGAGTCAAAAGACACGTGTCGTCGACTCATGGTTCGAAGATCTCGGATTTGGTAGAGAGGAGTGATCTGGTGAGCTGCGCCTTGGATTGGGCGCAGGAGGAGGCTGCGGCTCATAACCTTTAGGAGTTACAAACCATTTGGGGCGCATGGCTTTTGAGGCGCATGCAGGCGACTTTCCTTCTGTCTTTCAGAGAGCAGCCTGGGGCGCATGGCTTTTGAGGCGCATGCTGATTTGGACGCATGGCCGTAGAGGCGCATGCGGTTGGTTGAGTAGCCACGTGGCAGTAGCCGTCGAAATAAAGTCATGATGATGCTGACGTTGTCGACGCTTCGTTTTCTGAAAAAGTTGTCAACTGTTCAGACTTTGGGAGACGTGCTGCCAACTCTGTCAGTTTAGCATTTAATGTTGGTGACGTTCGATGGACAGCTGAGTGGGCGCGTCGGTTGGCGTTCCACTCGGTATGGAGATATGTGGGGACGCACCCTCTGTAATGCGCCGAGTACTGTAGGGCGCGTCTGTGTGATGCGCCTGATGCCGAAGGGCGCGTCCGTGTGATGCGCTGTCTGGCTGGCACATCGGACATGTCTTTTAATGATGCGACTGTCTCGCTCTTCGAGTGCTATAAATAGCCGTTTGGCTGAATTCGAGGCATCCGGTTCATCCATTTAATGTAAATTCATTGCACGGAATTCGGAGGGCCATCCACTTGGTGCGTGGGTTTGATCTGCCCGACCTATAAATAGTGGCATGGAGAGAAGATTTGTTTCTCATTCCCTCACGTACTTCCAACATGAACTTGAACATGCGGGTGCATTCTGTTGACGAAGTGCTCCCGAGGGTGAAGATGAGACGCTGTGTTGTCTTCGATGCACTTGAAGGTGACTGTTACATCCAAAAGACGGAGTCGAGGGCTTCCGAGGCAGGCGGAAGGTGCCTGTTGCATCCAAAGATAGGGATGCTCGGGCCTTGTCTCCGTTATTCCGGAAGAGCCGTAGATCGGAATGGCGGTGCTAGGCTCTATCTTCCTTCAAAGTGGGGTTTGCCCACTTTGGTTGTGTTGAAAGCTGCTCCTTTAGCCGCGGTTTCGATCACGGTCTTCCTTCGCCTTTGGAGGCTCTTTCGAAGCCTCCCCTGGCCACAGCATTTACGGTGCTCTTCTCTTCCTTGGTTTCAGCCAGAGGGTTAAATGCTTTGCTTGACGAAGCACTTATCAGGTGAGCCTGGTTGGAAGAGCGGCACATAACTGGGCTGCTGAAGGGATGCACATAACTGAGCTGGATGCACATGACTGAGCTGCTAAAGATATGGTGGGATGTGCCTGGTTGGAGGCGCATGATGTCTGCTGCGCCTGACTGATGGCGCATGGTGGCTGCTGCGCTTATCTGGAGGCGCGTGGTAGCCGCTGGCTGTAGACTTAGGATCTTTCCTTTTGTAGAAATTCTCCTTTGTACAACCTTTTCTTAGACATGTAATAGACTTCTGTATATCAAAAAAAGTCTTCTTTCGAATGTCTTTCTTTATTGATCTTGCTGTGAAGTTCTTCGTCTGAGTTCTAGCGCATGTAGTGTCTGGCGCATGGGCTTTCTGGTTGTGAAATTCTATGCTTCTATAAGACCCCCTTCAAAGTTTTTAAAACTTTTGAATAAGTTTTGGAATACTTTGAATAAGAAGCATGGAGGTCAGGGCGCATGATTTTTGGGCGCATGCCTGTTCAGGCGCATGCTCTTCTCAGTTAATGATGATGGTACCTCGGTAACCGAAAAGATTAATGATGATCTTTTGGTTTTATTTGCTGCTATCCTTGCACAGAACCCGAGGCGACGGCTGAGATCACACGTCATCTGTTCACGCGTGCGACCAAGCCCTATAAATCGGTAAGAGTTGGAGAGAGAAAGGGTTCTTCTTCTCTGTGTCTCTGCTTCTTTAGAGTTTCTTCTTCAAAACCCTAACTTCTCCTTCCTCGAGAGAATGGCTCCCAAGACTCCTCACGGTGCTGCCGGCAAGGGGAAGGAGAAAGCGAAGGAGTCCGCAGAAGTTGCGGCGGCTGTCGTTCCCCGTCGGCCTGTCGAAGTTCGGTCGAAGGTGGTTGGTAAGTCTCATTGTCCGTACGCCAACGCACATAGGCCTTGAGTCTTTAATGATGTGCCGCGGTCTTTGTCCGCCGACGCGCATGGGTTTAAACCCTGTTGATGTGCCGAGGCTATACTGCTGACGCGCATGGGTTCAAATCCTGATGATGCGCCGAGGCCATGCGCATGGGTTCAATCACTGATGATGCGCCGCAGTTTTCTTCTTTAGACACATTGTGTGTTCTCTTCTGACTTTTTCTGATCTTTTGCTAGTGTCGATGGCAATCCCGCCTTTGAGTAAAGTTTTCTTGGAGGCTGCCTTCAACCAAATGGGAGTAGAGCATAACGAGGAAGTGATAAACCCTGCTCAAGATGCTCTTATGCTGGATCAGCCTCCTGAGAGAATGACCCTAATCCGTGAACAGCAGTATTGGTTCCTCAAACGGATGATGGAGCGTGGAGTCATTAAATCTTCCACATCTGATAAAGTGACCTTCCTGAAGCCTGAGTTCCTGTTTGGAGACCGTCTCACTTCTACTGACTCGTCAGTGCTGAAGGTCAAGGAGGACTGGTTCTTTACTGCGAATGGAGTGCATATGACTGTTAAGCAACTTGAACGTCAGTGGCCTTTGACGTCCTTCTGTCGCCTTGTTTCCCAGAGGAGGATGTCTTGGGAGCTTACCCCTTCTCAGGGGGGAGCGATGACTGGTGTCATCCAAATTGATTCTACTTCCGACCAAAGGGATGCTTTGACCGTTGTACGGTCTGGGTCTTCTTACACTTGGCGAACTTTACGTCCTGTACCCATTGATACGCTTGCTTATAGTGCTTCGACTTTTACACATCGTATGTTTTTGATGGAACGCTCCTACTGACGCTCTGGATCTTGTCGCGATTTCGGACTGAGCTCCGAGAGATCGGGTTGACTGCCGCGATCCGTGCTACCCAGGCGGGTGTTGACCTTAATAGGCACATGTTCCTCGCACTCCTGGAGATGTTTGATATCCATACCGGGACCTTCTTTACTCCGGTAGGGGAGTTAGGGCTCGCACTTCATGAGATGTATGAGGTGTCTAAACTCCCTTGGGGGTCGGAGCCCTATAAAGAGTACTTTCCAACCAATGAGGAACTTCAGGTCCTGGGGGACAGAGCTGATGAGATGACGGCCGTCTTCAAGGAAGTAGCGAGTCATCATTACTATGTGCAGAGAAGGGATAAAAGCGGGTCGCAGCCCCATGTGACCGCTTGGAGAGATTATGTCTTTAGACAAGACAAAGAGGATTCTTCGAAGTTTTCTACTCCGCCGGCGCTCTCTCGTAGAGAGGTGCTGTCCAAAATGAGCACGTTAGGGGAGAAGAATCCCTGAGGAAATGAAGACCAGCAGTCAGATGCACGCTCCTACAGCTGCTTCTGGCACCTTGCTTATCCAATGTCATCCAAGGCGGTTTTGGTCGCCTATCTGATGATATGGCTCCGGGATTGCGTGTTCGCAGGTGGATCCGGTGCCGTCGAGAGGGTGACTCGAAACTTAATCCTGCCAGCCGTAAAATTGGTCTTCGACCGGCGCTTGGCTCTCCTCCCCGCAATGGTATGTAACCTGCAGCGAGGTTTGCGAGAGTTTGCTGGAAATGTGATTCATGATAGAGGCAGAAAAAATAACTTCCAGTGCGCCGAACTGCCGTTTCACTATTTGATGGGATGGCTGATTCTGCATCATCCCAGTGTGATGAGCCCAGGCTCGGAAGGAGATTATAAGGCTGGAGATGCATTCCTTCGTCGTTTCCATCGGAGGAGCTGGTCGTATACTGGTGTCCTGGTTTGTAGAAAGGTTTTATCCCGTCTTCAGGGTTGGAAGATCACCAAAGTTGGTCCCATCTATTTGGGTTTTGAGGCCAACGAGGATTTAAGGGACCTGGGCGAAGGTACCACCACTCTGCCTCAATGGGGATTCCGCTGGTTTGCAAAGTATCCGGCCGTCCCATCTGGTGTACCGGAACAGGAATCAGTGCTACCTGGAACCGTACTTGCCGAGCCGCTTTGTGCGGCAATTTGGTTATGCTCAGATGATGTTGGATAACCCCAGTATTACCCTGGGGTATGTTGGAAGTTTGTTGGATGGTGCACGAGCTTGGCATTACTATAATGCCGGATGTACCGGAGCTCATTTTACGTTGCCCGTCCCCGATCCGCGGTCGCCCATTCTTTACTCGGCCGCCAAATTTTACTGTGTTATGGCTACCCCGCCCTCCGGATATGACAGGGAGACCAGCCTTATCGCAGGCACCCAGTTAGCAGCGACTGGGGTTACGCCAGTGAAGGCCCGGCCGTATCGTCCGTCAGGGGTGGGTCAACGGAGTGCCCCCTCCGCATCACAAGCAGAACCCTCGGGCGATCGATCAAAACGATGTGCAGATACAGGGACTGAATCTCTTGTGTCGAAGAAGCAGAAGAAGGCATCGTTACCGACGGTGTCATCGGATTCGGCGTCCGAAGAGGTAAGGATATCCTACTAAATCTGATTTTGGTTCCGCCACTTACGAGGCCCCATCTTCTTTTGTAGGAGCCGCTAAAAAGAAAACCTCGTACCCCAAAGTCGGGTGGGAGTAGGCGAGAAGAGATGGCGAGCTCGTCTGGAGTGCGTATCCCGCCGACAATGATGTCTCTCATGGAGGAAGATTCGGAGGATACTGTCATCGTGGAGGTTCCGGTATCCCCGGGTTATGTCAGGAGGGAACCTGAGGGTGCAGCAGCTTCCGAGGTGACGAAGGCCACAGCGGAGGCTTCACATATCGAAGGTTTAGCAAGTGCGCAGCTTCCTGGTGATGAAGAGGAATGGAGTTCATCATCTTCCGATGACATCGCTCCGGAGCTGCAGGAGTCTGTTGCGGGGACAGCAGAAGCAGTGAGGATAGAGGAGAGGGTTGATTCCCCTTCTTGTCATGATGAAGGGAGGTCGGCTGAATCATTGCCAAATCCTTCCTTGGCTTCAACCATGGACATAGAGATGGCTACCGATCAGGCGGTAGCGACAGATTTTGTCCCTGTAGAGGGTCTTGAGAAGAATGAGACCCTTCTGCCGGTCTTGTCTCCTGGGGCTGGCCAGGAGATAAATGTTGATCTCCTCGTTTTGCCAGGGGAGGTAGCTGATGCTGATAGAACGTCGGGGGTAGAAGAGGTGGCCGTCGACGTCGGTGATTTCTCCGGGCTTGAGAAGGGTAACGGTGTGGAACCCTCTGTTGCTCCTTCCACTTGGGGTACTATCACGACGTATGTGCCGACTCCTTCTGTTCCTTCGGCTCCTCGGGCTAGCAGTCTGGCCCCTGTTGATGAAGAGCCTATTGCTGCCGAGGTTCAAACCTCTCAGATCGAGGTTGGCGGATCTTCCTCCGGTCCGTAAACTGTAGTAGCTCCCCCAACTCCTGCTATGACTCCGCAGGTGCTGGCGGATGCCGACGAGTATATGAAGTTCCTCGTCGAGGGAGTATACAAAATGCTGGAGAAAGGTGTATCTGCAGTGATGGATGCCAAGGGGAGCTTTGCGACAGCAAAAGCTTTGGCAATGCCTTGTATCGAGCTGATCCGCGTTCACCAAGGCCATGACCATATGGCCGAAATTCTGGAGGTTTCGGTGATTGAGCTGGACGAGCGGCTCGCGGAACTGCAGCGCATCCAACGAAATGACCTCTCTGTCTTGATAGATGCAGAGATAGGGAAGTTGATTGCTGAAATCGAGGCTTCCCATCGAGCCGATGTGAGCAGTTGGGAGCGTGAAGTGGCTGGGACTGAGACTGCGGCGGAGCAGTTGTCTCAATCTATGAAGAAGACGACGGAGAAGCGGGCTGCGGTGGATGCTAACATCGCAGAGGTTGATGCTCAGATGCGCCGTCTTGAAGACCAGCGGGCCCAACTTCAACTAGAAGCTGATCGTGTCCTGGCTGAACATGTGGCATTCAAGCAGGAGGAAGCGACTCTTACTCAGCGGACCCTTGCTTTGGCTCAGCAGCGACGACAGCTTGATGTGAAGTATGAGAGTAAAACTTCCGCTGAGGCTGTCGGATTAATGCGTCAAGAAGCCGAGCTCCGAGTCCAGGCGACTGTGGAAACTCGCACTGCCGACCTGAGACGTCGAGTCAAAGAGCTCTCATCCTACCCTGGAGAGGATAGGGGACTGTAGTTTCTCTTCTTTTTATGTGTTTTTGCAACTCTTGCTGGGGAAATAGCGTATTTCTGTACTCCCTTTTTTGAAAAATAAAGAAATACACTATCTCTTTTTTTTTGTGATGTGTTCATTTTTGATCTCATGAACTAGATGATTTATGTGGACCTATTATCTTTTGCGCACGTTGGTTTTTAGGTACAGATAATAAGTTTGAAGGAACCAACATGTTTGCTCAGAGGTAATGTGGACATGGCAATCATTAGGTTCAAATGATAGAATCTTCCTACTCAGAGGTATTTATGGACGTGGTAGGAATGATCCTGGGGGATACGCTGAACAACTCAGAGGTAATGTGGACGTGGAAGTTCTGCGATCAATGTACGACAACACAGGAGTTGTTTGTACGGGATATTTACTCAGAGGTAATGTGGACGTGGTAAACATGAAGGATAGCGTAAGCTCACGAAATGTAAGGTTGCGCTTTGTAGGATGTAGAGAGACAACTCAGAGGTAATGTGGACGTGGTTATCTTTCTACGGAAGGATGCCACGGAACAGCTGGGTTTCGGAAGCATTTGATTTTGTGAAAAGAGGTTGTTTGGGGAAATACATGTCTTGGAGGATGTCAAGAATAGTACTTCTTTAGGAACTTGCCGTTGATGGGCATCATGAACAAGTCCCCATTGGGTTTGGCGAGGCGGTAAGCACCGTTTGAGTATACCGTCTCAATGATGAAGGGTCCTTCCCATTTGGGCTCGAACTTTCCTGGTGTCTTGTGAGTTAACACCATTGGCCTTCTGACTGCTAAAACCAGGTCGCCAACCTGGAAAGTTCTTTGTTTGACCTTCTTGTTGAAAGCCTGTGATATACGGGCTTGGTAAAGTTCGATGCGTTGTTGAGCTAGGAGACGCTTTTCGTCAAGTGCCTCCAGTTCCCGCAGACGACGACGTTGATTGTCTTCTTCTGTGAGTTTGTTTGTGATCGCTACTCGGAGTGAGGGGATCTGGATCTCGAGAGGCAGTACCGCTTCGCTCCCGTAGACCAGGAAGAATGGTGTGTTGCCTGTTGGGGTCCGTACCGTTGTGCGGTAGGCCCAAAGACATTCGCCGAGCTTTTCGTCCCAGTCGCGTTTGTTGGATGACACGACCTTTTTGAGCAGCCTGACGATAGTTTTGTTGAACGCCTCGGCCAATCCGTTTGCTGCCGGATTGTAGGCGGTTGAGGCCACGTTTTGAATGCGATTCTTGTCACAGAACCTGCTGAAAATGTGGCTGATGAACTGGGGACCATTGTCATGAATGATTCGCCTGGGTACTCCGAAATAGTAAATGACATGGTGTTTGATAAAGCTGACCACCCTGGAGCTTTTTACTTCCGCTAGTGGGACTGCTTCCGCCCATTTGGAGAAGTAATCGGTGATGGCCAGGATGAAACGATGTCCTCTTGATAAAGGAGGGGTGATTGGTCCTACAATGTCCATGCCCCAGGCTTCGAATGGCCAGGAGACGACTGTAGGATGTAGAGGTTCAGACGGTGTATGTATGAAGTCTGCATGAAGTTGGCATGCATGGCACTTCTTAGCATATTCCACTGCGTCGGCGGCCATGGTTGGCCAGTAGTAGCCCATACGTCGCAGTCGATCTTGCAACTTAGGACCTGGTTGGTGAGCTCCGCAAGTTCCGTCATGAGCTTCTCGAAGAGCTTCGGCCGCTTCTTCGTTAGACAGGCATCGAAGGAGAAGCCCGTCGAAGGAGCGTCGGTACAGCGTTTTAGTGGCTGTATCGTAGTAGAATCGAAGAGAGCGTCTCCTGACTGAGACGGCTTCCTTCGGGTCTTCCGGAAGGATTCCGTAGACGGCAAAGTCGATGAACGGGAATCTCCAGTCTCGGACATTAACATCGGTGTTTGTCGGCACGGCGTGAGCCATTTGAAAATATAGGTTGTTTCTGGGACAAATCAAGTCTCGGCCAGTTACCGTGACATAGTGTTGAGTCCCAAGGGGCGCGGCCAATGAGGCTGCGAGGCCAGCCAGAGCGTCAGCCTCCAAGTTTTGTAGACGGGGTACATGTTCGATGAAGAACCCAGTGAAGGTTGAAATGATGTTCAATGCAACTTCATGGTAAGGGATCAAATCTTCATGGCGAACCTCGTATTGCCCCCGAATCTGGTTTACGACGAGTTTCGAGTCGCCGTAGGCTTCCAGATGATCCACCCCCAGCTGTTGTGCTAGCTGGAGTCCCATGACGAGTGCGTTGTACTCAGCAACATTATTGGAGCACGGCTTCGAAAGAGAGTATGCGCGCTGGATGACCAGCTGATCGGGGGAGACCAAGACTACCCCCACTCCTGCAATGATTTGGCCGTTGGGGCCCGTTCTTGAAGCGCCATCGAAGAACATCTGCCAAACGGGGCTTCCTTCAGTGACGTTTGATTCTTGGACTTCATCCGGGATGTCTTCATAGAGTTTTGAAGATTCTGGGATGGGGTGTGCAGCTAAAAAGTCAGCCAGAGCCTGACCCTTGACCGCCTTCTGCGGGACAAACACCATGTTGTATGGCGTTAGTAGGATCGCCCATGTAGCCAGCCGGGAGTTTAATGACCCTAGCTTCGTCATGAGAACTCTGAGTGGATTGACTCGGGAGATGACGTGAATTGTCTGGCCCGAGACGTAATGACGAGTCTTCTGAATGGCAAACACCAAAGCCAAGCACTCCTTTTCAACGGGGTTGTACCGGTGTTCGGCCCCGATGAGTGTTCGACTGAGGTAGTAGATTGCCTGCTCGTAGCCTGCATCGCTATTTTGAGCCAGTAAAGCGCCGAGGGAATGATCCATGGCACGGACGTAGAGGAGGAATGGTTTGCCGGCGACATGTGCCACTAGGACTGGCGGGCTTGTCAAGTAAGCCTTGATGTCGTCGAAAGCCTTTTGGCACTCCTCTGTCCAGACGTAAGAGACTCCCTTCTTCATGAGCTGAGTAAAGGGTTGACATTTACCGGAGAGGTTTGCTATGAACCTCCGGATGTATGCCAGACGTCCCTGTAAGCCCCGAAGTTCTCGAAGGTTCTTCGGAGGGTCCATGTTGAGGATGGCTTTAGTCTTCTCGGGATCGACAGGAATGCCTTTTGCCGTGATGACAAAGCCCAGGAATTTGCCGCTAGAAACCCCCAGGAAGGATTTAGCGGGGTTCATTTTGAGTTGATGTGCCCGCATGAGATCAAAGACCGTCTGCGGCGGCTTGCCTTTAAGACGCACCTTGAGAGGTGCCTCGGTTGCGCCTCCGATGAGTGGCGCCTTCCCTTGTAATTTTACCACCAGGGGAGCCGCTGTTTGAGGTGGCTTTTCCTTGAGGTGTATCTTCAGGGGAGCTTCGTGAGTCGGTGCTTTTCCTGATAGCTTGATGCTCATTGGAGGCGCCTTCTGGGGAGGCTTGCCCTTCAATCGGATTTTCAAGGGGGCGTCGGGAGTCATTTCGGGCTCCAAGTCCGGCTCTGTTGCCGTCTCTGCTTCATCATCGGCGTCGTTGGCTTCCTCCTCGTCAAGTGGCTTGTACAAGCCGGAATCGGTGAAGTAGGCCTCAATCCCTTTGAAGGGATCGATATCTGCAAACTCCGTCCGGATGACGCCGTTGGTGGATACATATTTCATGCATTGGTGGAGCGTGGAGGGCACCACCATGTACTCATGTAACCATGGTCATCCGAGTAAGATGTTGTAGTTGACCTCGGCATCCACCACATAACAAGTAACCTCAGTTTTGAGGCTGCCGATGTGACACTTCAGCCGGATCTTGCCCAGTGGCTCGCTCTTGCTAGCGTTGAAGCCACTGATGGTCGTATTGGAGGGCGCCAGCCGGTACATTGGGATCCCCAGCTTTGATAGCAGCGCCTTTGGAATGATGCTTAGGGAAGACCCCGGATCGATCTGAATCCTGCTCACCTTTACCGAACCGATGTACCTTGTGTAATACAACGGTCGGTTATGTCGGTGATGCTTGAGCAGCATGTCTTGTTGGGTGAAAGTTATGTTTGGGATAACTTCATCCGCACAATGACAGTGTGCACAAGTAGTTGGGAGGTCTTCAGGCTGCTTGATTTGACTGAGAAAGGATTCGGCATCCTTCAGAGCTTCGCAGAGAGCTTCTCGGGAGTCCTTGGAGAGACGCAGGAGCTCGAACAAAGACAAGCGTGCAGGAGTACTGGCCAGTTGTGCCAGAATGTCAAAATTGTGGGGCTTGGCTAGCCCCGAAGTATTTTCTTTCCGCAGAGGTCTGTCGAAACGGGCCTCCACTTGCTTTTGTTTATTGGCTGCTGAGGGCTTGGATGGACCCTCCTCAGGGATGGTGCTAGGAGGCACCACTTCGGCGGCAGCTTCACCGGGCTGGAAGTTCTGTTGTGTACGCGTCTGCACAGGAAGCGCCTCTTCCGTTGAAGAAGAGACCGTGCGGCAAGACTTGATCTTCCTGCCTTTTGCTTTGGAGGTAGGGCGTACCTCCGGTTGAGTTACCTCGGAGACGAGGTCGGGGTGAACCCAGAGGACCTCTCCTCGAGATGTGGTGAGTGGGACAAGTCCACTCACATTGTCACGGGTGGGTGGCAAGTTCACCACCTCTATTGTCGCCTTAGGGATGGGGACGACGCCATCTTGTGTGGTAGTCGGCGGCAAGGTGCCGAACTGAAGTGACACCACATTAGCTGACACCGTCTTCTCTTCGTCGTCGACGGAGATTACATCCGCATTGATCATGCGCTGGATGTAATTTTTGAGGACGTAGCAGTCCTTGGTCGGGTGTCCGACAAACCGATGGTAGTGACAGTACCTCGGGTTATCCACTTTCCCGACTTCATCGGGCCGCTTCGGGTCCGGAAGCTTGATCTTGTCACCCTGCTTCAGTATCTCAAAGAGTTGCAGGGTGTCGTCATCATTGAATGAATAAACCTCCTTGGGTCTCGGTGCCAGTGGAGGCTTTTGAGTAGGCGCAGATGCGCCCTTCGAGGCATTAACAGTCAATGCCTGTTTCCCCTTTGTTTCTCGTCCGGAGTTGTTGATTGCGGACTTTTTCCCCTTATCGTCAAAGGCGGGGAAGCTAACACCCAGAAGACGTGCATTGGCCGCCTTCTTCTCTGCAGCTTCAGCTTCGATGATTAGGGAGCTCCAGTCGAGAGGGGGAGTAGAGTTAAGCCAGAGCTTTACTGCAGGCAGCATGTTCATACTGCAAGCGGAGAGAAGCGCATGCTCTGGCATGCCTGGAGGTAGCCTGAAGCAGGCCTGACGGAAGCGTTCGATGAATGCCCGAACCGTTTCCTTGTCCTTCTGGCGTATCTCAATGAGAGACGCCATCGTCATGTCCTTCCCACCGTCGTAGAAGCGGTCGAGGAAGAGGCGTGTCAGGTCGTCGAAGGACGATATAGAATTATCGGGGAGGCTGCAGTACCAGTCATACGCCACCCCTTTCAGGGCCCCAACAAAGATGCTGGTGAGGAGCGCGTCCTCCTTCGGAAGATGCCCTGTCTGCGACTGGAAGTACGTCAAGTACCGTCGTGGAGAGTCCTTCCCGTCATACGGTGTGAGTGTTTGTGGTTTATACTTTGGGGGATAAACCACCTTGTTCCACTCAAGGGGATAAGGCTGGGGAATGCCCATCTTCTGGCGCTCCTCCTGCCTGTTCTTGGACTCGAAGCGCTCCCGCAGATCTTTGATCATTTCGACCACGTCCTCCGTGGAGCTAGGAGTCGGGAAAGAAGGTACCACCCGGAGTGGAGCGTTTGAGGGCTCCGACGTCCGGGGTGCTTCTGTGTCTGAGGGTGTCCGTTGGAGGGGCACACTCGACTCTCCATTGGCTTCTGGGTCGGGACCATTTGAAGGTGTCCTGATCAAGGCCGATCGCATCTCAAACACTGCTTGAGTCAGTGCTTGCATTGAGGCAGAGAGGGTTTTGAGTCCTCCCTCTAGCGAGTCTATGCGCTGGACAATGTCCTGTGGCGGCGCATCAGTCTCAAGATCACCCCCGGTCATGTATACTGTCATGACACGGCCGGAAGTGGATGGATTAGTTGAGGCTTCGCTCTCAGCCTCGCTCTCATGTGGGGGAGTCACTTCTCCTGGTGTTTGGCCACCCCCAGCCACATTCTGGAGTTCGTCTTCGACAGGCGCATCTGCAAGGGCCTGACTGCCCTCAGCTCTGTCTTGAAGGGCCTCTTCGTTTCCAGTACTACCCCCGGCGGTGTCCTGGAGGACATCGTCATTTTGAGGGGCTTCAGGGAGGCCATCTTCGCCTTGATGAAGATCCGCCGCAGCTGTGCTTTGGACATCTTCGTCTTCGGAAGGAGGCTCGACAAGGGTCTGGCTACCCCCAGCTTCCTCCAAGAACTTCTTCCTCGACCGAGTGCCTTCGAACACTCCAGAGGTCGAGACAGCTGCCTTGGTTTTCCTCGGCTGGCTTTTGGATGAAGACGAGGAATTGGCAGTCGTCTTCCGGACAGATGAGGAGTTGGAGATCACGTTGCATGAAGCAACCTTTAGCTCCTCTTCTGCTGACACCTTCGTCCCAAGGCGATGTCGGAGGGGTGTCGATGATTGTAGCCGTTGGAAGACCGACTGCTTGGCGGTACTGCCGTCTTACAACAGCAGTTGATGGTGACCACTGCACAAGTGTGCCCCGTGAGAGGCGCATCGTGCTTGTTGGTCAACTCTCCTGACCGGCGCTTGTGAGTGATCGTGTTACATAGGTCATTGGAGGAAAGTGCTACCCTCACACCCCTCTCAGGCGCATGGCAGGGCCAAGCGCCGGGGTGGTCGGGTGAGTGCTGCGCCCCCTGATCTAATACCAAACAGGCATCACGATCAGTAGTGGGGGAACCACAGCATTTGAAGTGACTTGAACGGACCTCAAACGCACAACCAGAGGAGGCGCAGGAGTTCAAGACCACTGAGTTTGCCTCTCTCGGCTTGGTTGTGCACGCAGTGAATGCGCCCAAGCGAGATGAGGACTTTGAAGGTCGACTCGTTGTCGGTGCAGAAGCACTTGAGTCAACCTTGTACAGCTTGCCATCGGCAGCGCACGTGATTGTAAGCGCGTGCCTCTAGCCGGCTGCTGGCATAGCACGTTTGTGGCGCATGGCCCGTACCGCCTTGGATTTCTTCGTACCAGCCTACTGGGGCGCATAGTACTCAGCATCCAAATTCTCCTCGCCATTACAGCGAGTGAGTCTGTCAAAGACAGAGGCTCTTTGTGGCGCATCAGAAGTGATGCGCGGGGCATTGGCTGCACCCCTGCTCCATCGACGTATCTTCCTCGCCTGAGAGGAAGATGGCTGGGGAACGTGGTCAGCCGCACGCTTCCCCGAGAGATGTGCTGCATCAGCGGGCGCACCTTGACTGCTGAGGACGTCAGCAGGAAGGGAAGGCTGGACGGGCGCATCCCCTTCAACGGTGGTGCCCGAGGCGTCGACTTTGCGCACCCAGACTGCACGGGTCTTCTTCGGCTTCGACAGCTGCTTCGAAGGACTCGCACTTTCTTCAGAAATGAACTCCTCGTACGCCTGTTGATTGAGGTGCACTACCAGCGTCTTGTGGGAGGAGCCCACCTTCACGTCGTCGGCCTGTGACACAATCTTCTCGGTAGAGGAGAAAGAAGTCCCCAGCAGAGTCGCCAGCTTGTTTGCCATTAAAATTGTTTTGATTAAAATTTTAATACAAACAGAACAGTGATACAATATAGGACTTAGATGTAGTCCTAGGAGTACACTTTTGTTTAAGCTGGGTCCTTAGTGCCAATGGCGCGAGTGGTAATGCGTTGACTCCGTTGACCGGCTGACAACGGTTATCGGTTCTCTGAAGGTGTTGATTGCTCTGGGTGCTGGAGCTTGCTGAGAGGAGGAAGACGTTGAGTGTCTAGAACTGCCTCTCCGTTGATTCTCTGTTGTGGATTCTCTCTGTGTTGTGAGCCTCCCCTGTGTGAAGGAGATGATCCTTCTATTTATAGTTTTGCAGGCTGGCTGCTCATGCGCGCATGCAGGATGCGCCGGTGTGGGGATGCCACGTGGAGGTTGCTGATGGAGGCACACGGATGCTGTGCCCTGATCGAGGGGGAGAACTCTTCATACTGCTGTTGTGAGCCGGCACGTAGCAGAGAGAAGATCTTTCCGTTGCTGAAATCTTGGACGAGTTGAGTCAAAAAACACGTGTCGTCGACTCATGGTTCGAAGATCTCGGATTTGGTGGAGAGGAGTGATCTGGTGAGCTGCGCCTTGGATTGGGCGCAGAAGGAGGCTGCGGCTCATAACCTTTAGGAGTTACAAACCATTTGGGGCGCATGGCTTTTGAGGCGCATGCAGGCGACTTTCCTTCTGTCTTTCAGAGAGCAGCCTGGGGCACATGGCTTTTGAGGCACATGCTGATTTGGACGCATGGCCGTAGAGGCGCATGCGGTTGGTTGAGTGGCCACGTGGCAGTAGCCGTCGAAATAAAGTCATGATGATGCTGACGTTGTCGACGCTTCGTTTTCTGAAAAAGCTGTCAACTGTTCAGACTTTGGGAGGCGTGCTGCCAACTCTGTCAGTTCAGCATTTAATGTTGGTGACATTCGATGGACAGCTGAGTGGGCGCGTCGGTTGGCGTTCCACTCGGTATGGAGATGTGTGGGGGCGCACCCTCTGTAATGCGCCGAGTACTGTAGGGCACGTCTGTGTGATGCGCCTGATACCGAAGGGCACGTCCGTGTGATGCGCTGTCTGGCTGGCGCATCGGACATGTCTTTTAATGATGCGGCTGTCTCGCCCTTCGAGTGCTATAAATAGCCGTTTGGCTGAATTCGAGGCGTCCGGTTCATCCATTTAATGTAAATTTATTGCACGGAATTCGGAGGGCCATCCACTTGGCGCGTGGGTTTGATCTGCCCGGCCTATAAATAGTGGCATGGAGAGAAGATTTGCTTCTCATTCCCTCACGTACTTCCAACATGAACTTGAACATGCGGGTGCATTCTGTTGACGAAGTGCTCCCGAGGGTGAAGATGAGACGCTGTGTTGTCTTCGATGCACTTGAAGGTGACTGTTACATCCAAAAGACGGAGTCGAGGGCTTCCGAGGCAGGCGGAAGGTGCCTGTTGCATCCAAAGATAGGGATGCTCGGGCCTTGTCTCCGTTATTCCGGAAGAGCCGTAGATCGGAATGGCGGTGCTAGGCTCTATCTTCCTTCAAAGTGGGGTTTGCCCACTTTGGTTGTGTTGAAAGCTGCTCCTTTAGCCGCGGTTTCGATCACGGTCTTCCTTCGCCTTTGGAGGCTCTTTCGAAGCCTCCCTGGCCACAGCATTTGCGGTGCTCTTCTCTTCCTTGGTTCCAGCCAGAGGGTTAAATGCTTTGTTTGACGAAGCACTTATCAGGTGAGCCTGGCTGGAAGAGCGGCACATAACTGGGCTGCTGAAGGGATGTACATAACTGAGCTGGATGCACATGACTGAGCTGCTGAAGATATGGTGGGATGCGCCTGGTTGGAGGCGCATGATGTCTGCTGCGCCTGACTGATGGCGCATGGTGGCTGCTGCGCTTATCTGGAGGCGCGTGGTAGCCGCTGGCTGTAGACTTAGGATCTTTCCTTTTGTAGAAATTCTCCTTTGTATAACCTTTTCTTAGACATGTAATAGACTTCTGTATATCAAAAAAAGTCTTCTTTCGAATGTCTATCTTTATTGATCTTGCTGTGAAGTTCTTCGTCTGAGTTCTAGCGCATGTAGTGTCTGGCGCATGGGCTTTCTGGTTGTGAAATTCCATGCTTCTACACCCTCGTGGAGGACTAGTCCAGGCCTGAGAACTCTAGCTCAGGATTGAAATCCACTATTTTTGAAATAGTGTACAACCACGTGCCTTTACTCAGAAGAGCACGCCAACTTCTTACAGATTCGCAGGTGGCAAAACTTGGAATTGTCCAAGTAACTTTTCTTTCACTCTTACACACAACTTCTAGCTAATATCGCACTGAGCACCTTGCGCTAAGGAGAGTTGTAGCTTAGGAGATAAGGAAGAATGAGGCTTGGAGTAGTAGATCTTAGAAAGCTTGAATATTTGAAGGTAAGAGATGATTTGAAATGAAAGAATTCAAGCTCTATTTATACTACTCTGGGGAGGCAGAATTCGGCCCGAATTCTGTCCCAAGAATTCAAATTTTTAAACGTTGGACAGCTTGTAGCAAGCAGGCCCTAAAAATTAGGGTACTGGAAATCAGGGGACAGAGTTCGGCCCGAACTCTGTGTGGGGGCAGAGTTCGGCCCGAACTCTGCCTCCTAGGTGGCAGAATGGCCTTTGGGCTTTATTTGGCTTGGTGGATCTTGGGTTGGTTCAGGAATTGGTCTGTTTGTGTGGTAGAGCTTGGAGAGATATGTCTAGGGGTTGAGATGACTCAGTGCGACTCAACGTACACATTCTCCTAGACTCAATAAATTAAAGATTACAGACTTGGAACAAGTAGGAAAACCAAGAGCCCTTTGATGACGCCTTTATTCTGATATTTGAGCAGTCCTGAAGACGTCTTTTTCCTTGACAGCAGTCGTCCAAAGATAAGCAGATCTGGAAATCTGAATACCTTTCGGGGGCTTCGCCCCCGAACCCCCGACGGGGGGCGCTGCCCCCTCGACCCCTGTCCGCTGACCGGGATGCGAGGCCCCAGATAGGTCGCTAGGCGGTTCGGAGAAATCTCTTTGTATGACGCCGTCTTTGGTCCATCATTAATTCTTCATTGCCTATGTCCTGGTTTGATCATGTTTGATCATGCTTACTGTATGTCTACAAATACATGTTAGGCCAGCAAAATATGTTGCAGTACGATACAAGCATAGCAATATAATATAGGACAATTAGGACAATGCTAAGTTTAAGTAGCAACATGATAGTGAGTATATGAATATTAGTGACATCATTATGTTAAACTTAACTAATTAGCCATATTCAAAAACACGATGTAATCATTGGGCCAACAATCTCCCCCTTTTTGATTATGGCAAATCGGTTAAGTTTAAGACAGATACGATAGATGCATGTATCACTAATAAACACATATTGGGTGCTAACTTAAACTTATTTCTCCCCCTTTGGCATGATCAAAAAATAAGCTCCCCCGTAATATGAGATAAAACGAACTCAAGCATAAGTAAAGGAGGAAGGCATAGACAATCATAATCAAGATATACTAAATGAAGAACAATGGAAGAAGTGTGTAAAGACAAGTATAGAAACTACATACCCAGTGTAGAGTGCCAAATAGAAAATAGCTTGTCAAAACACAAATAGTTGGTAAAACTAAAAGAATTTGAAAATAATCAATAGATAGTTTACCAACATGAAATTCAAGAAAGACATCCAAAAACATAGTATGATATGAAATATTGCTCTAGTTTTGGAAGAGAAAAAAATTACAATAAAAAACCATGGGGATTAGATAATTGTAAATAATAGATATCAAAGAAGAAAGATACCAATTGAGATATTGAAATAGACAAACTTGATATCAATTGAAATATATAAACTTGAAACATTGATCAATGAAACTATGATAGTCACAATTGTCCACAGATAAATAGTGAAACAAAATAAAGGAAGGATCAATGTAAAATAGAGCAATTGATATAAAATGATCTCATTATTTGCAAATCTATTTGCTTATCCAAAATTCATGCATTTGAACTCAATTACCTTATCATGCTATATGAATACCCTTTGAAATAAACATGAAGGTAAAGGAGAAAAAAAAAGTTTGAGAAGGAGAAATTCAGTCGACTTGAATGCTCCCCCTCAAACTATTACCAATAAAGATAAAATCATGAATTTTGAATAAGTCCTCAACAAGGAAATCCAAATCAATTAAGCATACAAGGAAAGCCAAATCAAAGAAAGAACAATAGTCATCAAGATAAGATACGAAAGTTAATATTAACGAGATGACTCATATAAAAGAGAGAGATAATGTGATGAAAACAAGTGCATATACTCTCATAAACCTTTCACAAAAAAATCAGTATCCTAACCTCAATCACTAATATATAGATAATGATAAAAATATGGGTCAATGATGAACTAGGTATACGACATATTAAAGGGTATAAATGAATTGAACCAATTTATTTGCTCCCCCTTAAAATGTGTGTATCTAGTTCCAAGGCACTTATAGCAAAAAAAAATGATATCTTCAAGATCTAGGGGTAAATCAACTATTGATTTCTCCCCCGTGCTCAATGCATATAAGGCTATAAAAATGTCATAGAACGAATAATATAATCTTTAGTCAAGAAGAGATATCCACTTAATAGCTACTAAAGATGAGGAATCAAAAGAATATTTTATTTTAGCACATGTAATCAAAAGATGACATACACTAACCTATATAGAAGAATCTCATATTAAAATATGATAGATCAATGTATGTTACCTTTTGAGAAAAATGTCATCATAAAAGGAAGAAAGTCAATTAAATCAATCACGATGAAAGTCAAAATATAGCTCAAGAATAAAAAAATAAAACTCAAATATCATGTCCATGATTATCTAATTAAGAAATGATCAACCAATTTATTGCTTTGCATGGACTATGTATGTTTTACCACATATGTACCCATCAACGGGTAATAATCCAACCTTGCTAATACTAAATGAGAAACCAATGAAGTTCAAATAGCAAAGAGCATATGTGATAATTCATGAGTAGTCAAAGTAGAGTAATAAATTAACTTAATAACCATATAATTAGATAATATAGGACTATTCAACCATTAGAATCATTTATCAATAAAAGTAACATGATCCAAAGAATCTCATCAAGAGAAAATCCCAAATCCATGTTTATAATACAATCTTACAAATCGATGAAAAATATGGAGAGAAAAAGTCAATCTCATTTAAATTATTATAATTTTAATCTAAAGAGATGTAATCTGATAATATAATAAAATCATGACTTCAAAAGATGAGAAAAGTTTAAAAGATGCTTATCAATGACTAGTATGGAAGGAAGTTAAAGCAGTGAATCACAAACCTCAATGAAAACCAAAAAAAAATTGTCAAACTAATTTTTAGAGACCAAACATATGTATCTAAAATAGAATCAAATCTCATCAAGAAAATTCATAAATCTTGTTTTTGTAAACTAGCATATCACATATAGATTGAAATTCAAGAAGATAGCTGGATGAGTGAAAGTGAACAAAAATTAAGTAGCTTAACAATACATCGTGAATAAGCAAGCTACATAACTAATTAAGATTAATGAGGTAGGCCATTAACAGGATAAATGTGCTCATTAAATCTTAAGTCACTAACACTAAAAATACATGCTTAAGCATAGAGTTCACAATAAGGACAATACATTTTGAATAATCAAAATGATTTATATACTCTTTGTTAAGCAAGGATAAGAGTATAAGATAGCAAGTAAATGAATTAGACTCTCATCAAGTAAAGGACAAAAGAGATGTTCATGAAAACACAATAGAGCAAATCTCTTTGCCAAATATTGAGATTAACCCAAGATAATGAAATAATAGATTGATCTAGAGAATGCAAAATTATAACCATTATGAAAGTGTATTATCTAGAAATGGAAAATGTCAACATAAAAGTTCAACCCATAGTAGCTAAAGACATGAGAAGTATGATATATCAATTACATGTATTCTCATGTGCCACAAAACATCATTGGACAATAATAATAAAATATTTATAGCTCAAATATAAGGCTAGATATGATGAAGTATTCTGGAACTTAGGGGTAGATCCAGAACTAGATAATGGTTGCAAGTAGACCTTAATAAATCTTAAGTCTATAAAGTGTTGATCACTTTGGGTTAGCTGTAGGGGTTGGTTCCCAGCTAGCGGTAGTCCGAAGACTAGTGCACCGTGTCGTTTCAGGCTATTTACACCTGTATGACAGAAGGACCCTTTTGACTTATTCCTAAAATGTTCTTTACTTTTAAGAACTTAGATTTAAAAGAATATACGCAGTATCATCAAACAACATCAAAATCCAAAAACCCTAAGTATAAGAAAGGTAAATACCCAAATAATAATCAAAGAATGACCATCAAAATTTGCTAAGAATATTTTCAAAACAAATATTTTCATAATACACTTTATGAAAATAAATATATAGAAAATTCATACTCAAAATAAGTATGATGATTTCAACAAGTAAGGTAAAGCACAAAACCAAGCAATTCTTAAAAGAACTTCCATAAAAGTCATGAACAAGACACTAATAAACATTTTCTCTCAATATCCTAATTTGAAGAAGTATTTGAATAAATAAATATCAGAAGTTGGGAATCATTAATATATTTATATATATCACAAATAGGCATATATGAAAAGATCAAAAATCAATTAAAATATATGTATCCATAAAGTCAACAAATAAAAGCCAATAAGATATCATCAAAAGAAGACTTTAAGGAATAAGCTAATTGATTCAAGTAGAGATAACACAAATTTGGTCAAAAGAATCAATAGCTAAATTATAAGGTAAGCACAAATATGAATAAATACTCTTCAAAATAATATGAAACTTGAGCTCATCTCATATGCCCACAAAAAGATATTTATAGAAAAATAGATATCAATATAAGAAATACATGAACTACATAGAAAAATAAATATATTCATGTATCATTAATAAATATTGAAAACCATCACAAATTAAATAAAATGTATAAATAAACTTTATTGGGCAGAGACTTAATTGATTCATAAGAGGTTTAGTCAAAATAAAACATGAAAATCAATAATAAATATATTACGTAAGCACAAGATTAAAAAGAAGTATAAGTGTATACTTGTCAAGTGATAAGAAGCTTGTGCTAAACACATATATTCACAAATACCGATTAAGATAAATATGACATATCAAATACAAATCGGCAAGAAGTAACTATCTCAAAACTTTAAAAATGGAGAGTCAAACTTTAAAACAAAATTCAAGAATCAAGCTCCTATGAACTAGAGTGATATACATGCTTTATAAAGACAAAGAATAGCGAGCATGCATATTTAAATGTGTCACACTAATAGAAAATGAGTGATAAACTACATAGTGTGAACTAATCATTTAAGCTAAGTAACTAGTCATGCTAGATAAAAGAAAAAAATTAACTAAGCATGCTAGTATTATATGTCACATTGATTTATATAATAAGCAACTAAAGGATATCAATGTAAGCTAGTAGCAAGACATCAAGAGAAACATGCTAGATTCTACAAATATAAACCATTTAAAGAGAATCGTTTAGCATGTTACCAAAGTGGCTCTAGTGGCCACACTTGTGTTGGTGCAATTGCTTGTTAGATGACCTTTGAGCTTTGTAACCACCAACACGCTCCTCGGTACTATATCCCGATATAAGTAGCTCCACCTACAATATTAGGCGAAGACTTTGGTATACAAATAAACTTGGATCCACATTTGTTAGCTTTAGGGACCCATATACTATTTACACTAGCATTGGTAGAAAAACTCCTACGAATAAGACAAGTTATACTCATGTGTCCAATACGAGAGCAATAGAAGCACCTAATACTAGTGTGTGCACATGTATCGGAATGAGCATGATTATGAACATGTGACATACTAGAATGATGAATATCTCTAGAGTGAACATGCATGGATTTGGTCTTAAGAATATCATGTTCTAATAGCAAATTATTATGCAAACAAGTAAGAGAATCAAATTTAGCATTTAAAGCATAATTTTCTTTTTCAAATAAAGCAATTCTAGAAATAAAATCATCATTTTGTTTCTTTAAAGAGTCAATTGAAGAATCATGCAAATGATTTAGCTCATGTGCTTGCTTCTTAAGATCTTCTATTGATGAGGAAAGAGATTTAATTTTCAAAGTTAGAGAATCATTCAAACTCTTCAAAGAAACACAAGATGAGTTTTGAGAGTCAAGTCTAGATAATAAATTATTGTTTTCATTTCTCAAAAACTTATTAGATTCTTCTAAATGAATAACCTTTTCTGAAAGTTCTTCATTTGTTGAATGAAATGCCTTAGCAAACTTTAAGGATTGGTTAGCCATGGCTTTCCACTTAGAGCATTTCTTGCATTTAGAAGAAACATGATTGTCTATGCTACTAGAAATAAAATCCTCTTTATCGGAGGAGGAGGAATACAATGCCATATACAAATAAACAAGAATCTACTCTAAGGATGTTAAGCCTAACAATAGATACCTTGCTCTGATACTAATTGAAATAACGTGTAGGCAACTCTAGAGGGGGGTAAATAGAGTTGTGTGTCGATAATCACCAAATAAAAATTAACTCTATATCACCTCCACAAAATAACTATCAAGATAGTAAATAAATCAGAGAGAAATACGGAAGTAAATAAAGATGAAAAGAGCATACGCAAACACAGCAGTTTTAACCTGGTTTCCCTCGTGGAGGACTAGTCCAGGCCTGAGAACTCTAGCTCAGGATTAAAATCCACTATTTGTGAAATAGTGTACAACCACGTGCCTTTACTCAGAAGAGCACGCCAACTTCTTACAGATTCGCAGGTGGCGAAACTTGGAATTGTCCAAGTAACTTTTCTTTTACTCTTACACACAACTTCTAGCTGATATCGCACTGAGCACCTTGGGCTAAGGAGGGTTGTGGCTTAGGAGATATGGAAGAATGAGGCTTGGAGTAGTAGAGCTTAGAAAGCTTGAATATTTGAAGGTAAGAGATGATTTGAAATGAAAGAATTCAAGCTCTATTTATACTACTCTGGGGAGGCAGAATTCTGCCCGAATTCTGCCCCAAGAATTCAAATTTTCGAACGTTGGACAGCTTGTAGCAAGCAAGCCCTAAAAATCAGGGTGCTGGAAATCAGGGGACAGAGTTCGGCCCGAACTCTGTGTGGGGGCAGAGTTCGGCCCGAACTCTGCCTCCTAGGTGGCAGAATGGCCTTTTGGCCTTTGGACTTTATTTGGCTTGGTGGATCTTGGGCTTGGTTCAGGAATTGGTCTGTTTGTATGGTAGAGCTTGGAGAGATATGTCTAGGGGTTGAGATGACTCAGTGCGACTCAACGTACACATTCTCCTAGACTCAATAAATTAAAGATTACAGACTTGGAACAAGT
The DNA here is from genome assembly GCA_029216955.1 of Iris pallida. Taxonomy (NCBI): domain Eukaryota; kingdom Viridiplantae; phylum Streptophyta; class Magnoliopsida; order Asparagales; family Iridaceae; genus Iris; species Iris pallida. Next base: position 17,248,146 of record JANAVB010021599.1, on the reverse strand, counting down.
AGGAAAACCAAGAGCCCTTTGATGACGCCTTTCTTCTGATATTTGAGCAGTCCTGAAGACGTCTTTTTTCTTGACAGCAGTCATCCAAAGATAAGCAGATCTGGAAATTTGAATACCTTTCGGGGGCTTCGCCCCCGAACCTCCGACGGGGGGCGCTGCCCCCTCGACCCCTGTCCGCTGACCGGGCAGCGGAACCCCCGATGCGAGGCCCCAGATAGGTCGCTAGGCGGTTCGGAGAAATCTCTTTGTATGACGCCGTCTTTGGTCCATCATTAATTCTTCATTGTCTATGTCCTGGTTTGATCATGTTTGATCATGCTTATTGCATGTCTACAAATACATGTTAGGCCCGCAAAATATGTTGCAGTACGATACAAGCATAGCAATATAATATAGGACAATTAGGACAATGCTAAGTTTAAGTAGCAACATGATAGTGAGTATATGAATATTAGTGACATCATTATGTTAAACTTAACTAATTTGCCATATTCAAAAATACGATGTAATCATTGGGCCAACACCTACGACTTCCTCTATCTTCCATACTCTTCCTTTAATCATAAAATTCAAAATCGTCAAAATACCTAAGGCTTCATCCAAAAGAATACCAAACTTTATTCTTCCAAAACTTAACTTCCATATGTTTGCCAAATTCTATCTCAGTAATCTTGCATAATTTCGTTCTAAAGTTGAAATCCTCAAAATTTCTTGATTCCTGAAATCCTATTATTTTATCCATGATGAGGTTTCGTTTGTCAAAATTATTCCTTGGTCACCCATGATACCTATTTATGACCCCTCTTATCATAGTCTTCTCACATCTATCTAGAATTCTACTATAAAATTCTTAATCACAACTATATCCTAGATTTATAAAAGAAGCATAGAATAATATGGTCAAACTAGTGTGACGGAAATGGTATTGGGTTTAACATAAATTAATACAGGAACAAGTCTGTAAGCCCCCTGAATTTTCTGAATTATTTTTCGAATTTTCTAATGAATTATTTTCAATAATTCATTTCTATGTAATTAATTTTTTATCATTAATGCTCTTTACCGTGACTTGGAATTCTAGAGCATCAGGGATGCCAGTCTCTGGAAACTTCCTTCTTGAAGTTTTTAGTAGACGAGATTACCTTCACGTCAATATATCATGTCCCATCCAAACTCGTTCCCTTGTGCTCCTTTTGTATCGCGCAAGTTCGGGTCAATATTAGACCATTTAATTATTAATTGAATTTTCACTCTTTTCCTTGCTCATCATATGCGCGTTACCGTGACTTTTAATCTAGGAGGACCAGACCAGTCGTTTTCTCAGAACCAACTTGTCATGTTTGACCTACTCGAGACGTTCTTCACCCATGACCTTTGTGTCCCACTCAGACACTCCATATTGTGCTTCATTTTCTTCGCACAACTTTCGGGTCAATTTAGGCCAATTAATTATCTACCGTAAAATCTGATTTAACTTCCAATTTAATTTTCGGGCCCGACATCGGTCCAATCCAGTCGACCCAAAATATGGCCCTGGCCTGTTTTGAGTGAACTATGCAGGTGTCACTTGTGTGCCACAATTTCGATCCCCCTTGTGCTTATATTTTATCCATGATTTAATTTGGTTTAATTTATTATTTTAATTAAATCTTGGCTTCGACTTTGTCCAAACTTGGCCCAATACCCGACCCAGTTTGGCGTAGACCCTGTCATGTCTACCCAAACACCCCCCTGACAATTCCTATTTTTGCACTACACAAAAATATCTAATTTATATATATATATATATATATATATATATATATATATACCTCCATTATATATTATGTTGTATATATATACATATGGTGTATATATATATATTTATATATGTAATCCCTCTCTCCCTATTTTCATGCAAGCACACAACACCACCACCTCACATCACAGCAAACACCCCCCCCTCACTTGGACCGACTTCTCTCTCCTCTCCCTCTCTCTATTAATATCTCTTTTTCTCTCTCTTAAATATCACTCCCTCTCTCATAATCTCGCTCTCCCTATTTAATATCTCCCTCTCTCTCTCCTCTCTCACCCCTACAGCCGACATCCCCATCCCATCACCCCTCACTCTCTCTCCCATGTATGGAGTGCCCCCCCCCCTACTACCACTACTGCTACTTATTCTTTTTCTTCTTCGTTTTCTTCTTCTACTTCTTATTCTTCATCTCCTTCTTCTCCTTCTGAGAAGAGCACCACCATCACAACCACCATTCATCATCATCCTCATCATTCACCACCACCTCTTCTCATCTCCTCCTCCTTCCTCCCCTTGCTGGGCTGCTACCGCCGCCGAGCCCATGGCCGTCGGACAGCCGCGCGCCGTGCCGCGCCAGTCCGACGCAGCGTGCGAGCGCAGCCGCTCGCAGCAGCAGCAAGTGCTGCGGCAGCAGCTGCCACGGCAGCACCCCCGCACGACCAAGTCGCCGCCGCCGTCGTGCTCGGGCCTGGGCCGCCCCGACGCGCGTGCGAGCGCAGCGCAGCAAGCCGCAGCGGCAGCTGTAGCAGGCGGACAGAAGCGCGCGCGAGCCGCGCGTGGCATCCGACCGTCAGCCGTGCGCCACCACCGCGCGTCGCGCCACCGCGCTGCCGTCGTGTACCCGCCCCCTAGCCGCGCGACCCCCCGGCGAACTCCCCGGGCCAGCGCCTTCTTCCCCGACGCGCACGATAGGCGATTCGTGCGTTTACGTCGAAATCACGTCGACGCGCGCGCGGGAACGGAACACAGAATTCGCGTTCGGGACAGCGACTTCGTGCCGATTTTTCGGAGAATCCGACCGTTGGATCGGCGATCTCTTTGCTCCATCGCAATCTCGGTATATATCCCTTCACTCCCCTGAATTTCACCCGTTAATTTCGTCGTTTGATACATCAAAACCGGCCACCAAGTTGACGTTTTAAATTGTGCTATTTTTGGACAGTTTTGCGATGCCAACTTCGCGGGTTCGTTTCTTCGTCGTCGCAGCTCCGTTTTGCGCGCCACCAGTTCCGGTGCACAGCTGGTATAACCCTCTTCCTGCCCCCTTTAGATTTCATTTCAGTTTGAGCTAGTTAGGTCGGTCGAATTCGACGCCAAAGTTGGTCGTTCGAATTCTTTAATTTGCACTAGTTAAATTCCATTTTTGAACCCGGGATTCCGGATTCAATTTCTGACACCACCAGTAGACTCGTGGCGTCGTTCTGGTATGTTTTCATATAAAGTTTGTTAGATTTGGAGAACGTGGGCCCGGGCACGCATTTCGGTGCAAAGCGGGTCCCGCTTTCTGAGTCAACGGGTCATTTTGAGATCGGCTCATCGGAATCCAATTTCGGATATACCGTTGAGTTCGTATCGTCATTCTGGACTCGTTGACATATAATTTGCTAGATTTTAGTGGACATTGGTTCCGGCACGCATTTCGGTGCAAGTCGGATACCAATATCCGGGCCAACGGGTCATTTTGAGATCGGCTCATCGGAATCCAATTCCGGATATACCGTTGAGTTCGTATCGTCATTCTAGACTCGTTGACATATAATTTGCTGAATTTTGAAGACATTTGCTCCGGCACGCATTTTCGTGCAAACCGGATTCCAAATGTCCGCGTCAACGGACCAATTTGAGATCGGGTCAACGGAATCCAATTTTGGACATACCGTTGGGTTCGTATCATCATTCTGGATTCGTGGACATATAATTTGCTAGGTTTTGTAGACTTCTATCCTGACACGCTTTTCGGTGCAAAGTGTGTCCAACGGCGGACATCATTTTGGCCCAAAATTACCGTTTGCCCCTGTGTCCAAATTGGACTTTTGGACAGGCTATTCTAGCTGATTTGACCATTCTGGACACGTTGGTGATGTTAGTTTCATCATCCGACAACATCTGTAGATTCTTCCCTTTTTGTGCCACCCTATTATTATAATATTTTCTCCTTTTGGTTGTTTTAGAGACCTGTCGATTTCAGTGATTTCTAAATCATGGAAATTCATAAGTTGACCTTGTAGATGGTTATAGAGACTAGCTTTGACCCAGCTTGACCATGGTTGACTACTTTGACTAGAGTCGAAGTAAAGTCAACAGTTGACCTAGGTTTGATCAGACTTGACCAACGTTGACTTTTTGACCAAAGTCAATTGTAGGTCAACCATTGACCTATTTAACCTAGATTAGACTTAGAGTTGACCGGAGTTGACCAGTTGACCAAAGTCAACTGTACGTCAACCTTGACCCAGTTTGTCTTAGTTGACCTAGATGTAGTATATCTTTTGACCCTGATCAGCTCTTGTATTATTTCATCTTTAGGTCTGTGGCTTTACTCTGAACCCTGATTCATATTGACAGCAGGACCCCAGGCGAGTACATTCTCTGATAACTTATTCCCAATTTATGATAACTGTTATGATTCATGTAATTAGTGTTGATATGCTTATCCCTGACACATGGTTCTCACGGATTGGTATTCTTGGATCCCGACGAGAGATGTCTCTCCTTCTTAGGTTGGGATGTATTGTGCAAGCACCCTTGTAGCTCTTGCTCGATATATGGTCACTGATTCTAGAGCAGGTTCGCGACCTTCTCATTAGAATCCCGTGCAGTGACGTGTCCTGTTTGGATCCATTCTACCAGTTGGGGTAGGGGGAGTAGTAGCGTATGCCTGTGATCATATCCATCCCGATTCCCGAACAGTGTGAGTCATATACCGCACATATGACTTGCCAGGCCGATTCTTGACAGTTTCCCAAGCCGATCACAAGTTGAAACTGCTATTCACACACATTGGATATATAGCTTACCTTGATTTGTGTACATACCATGATTCAGTTCTACTTTCTTGTTCGAGCTCTAGCTCTACAGCTTACCATGCCATGATACATATATGTACACTCCATGATTTCATTGTATATGCTCTATTTACAGTCTTATAGCTTTTATTCTATCTTGAGATCTGTTATGAGATATATGTACTCGTTCCGCTCCTGACTGGATACGTTATGAAATATTACAGATGTTGATGCTAACTGAGGTGGTTCCCACTATTCTTCTCTATGAGTTGCCTGGTAGTTATCCTTAGTTAGTCCTGTTGTTCCTTCTTTATTTTCCTGTCTTATGATCATTGTAGATTCTAGTTGTTCTAGTGATATTGTTATTATTTCTTGTCTTATCTTCCTTAGTTTTCGTGATGTGATATGAGTACATTTCTAGTTATGGATTCTTAGATGTTGTAGTTAGTATAGTATACTTGACAGCGTTCTACCGCCGATACCGCGGCGTAGGCTGGGCGTGGCCCACGTATTCGTACCCGTATATCCGGGTGCGGGTCGTGACACGTTTTTAGTGGTGGCCCATGCAGGTCAGTCTTTGCAATTAATGCGAAGTCGTGGTAGTACTTGAGTTTATCAGTACTACTGCGAGCCTGCCCTAGGATTAAGGTTGAGTAATGGAATATTTTAGGAATTGGTACTCAGTCACGTATTAGGAACTCTTGGTAGATTCCAGGGATGACCCCTGGGAATCTTGTTTCGAAGGCTTTCAAATCTTTTCCCACTTGTTTCCATTCGTCATGATTTCTGAAATATCTGTCCGTATCAAGCTTTATTCCTTCTTGGGATGAGTTTGTGGACCCCAGGGGAAGGTATAAGTTGGACTTGTATATCATCTAGGTTGGAGAGAGAATATGATTTACCAACCTCGTATCATGGTCGAGGTTTGTTTTAGATTATATTTCACCATTTTCTATCTTGACCTAGGTAGTACACTCGGGACTTTCCCTGAGATTTTCCTCTGAACCCTATCTCGGAAGTTGTTTTCGTTGTTTCTATTAACTTACCCTTGACTTTTTGTTGAATTTTAAATCTTAATATTCGTTGTTGACCTTTGATTTTGTTTTGGATAATTCTTTTAAGAATTGAGTTAAGATATCCTGATAAACATATTTTGGACAAGGACGTTGAGAACGGTAAGTGTCTACTTTATTTATGGAGTTTAGAATTCATTGCAGTCATATTAGCTAGCGAGACATGGACATAGAGCCTGATTTTGGATATGCTATCCTAGTTATGTCATTTAGGTTCTCTTGCAGCCATACCGGGTGGCGTGGTAAGGAATCTAGGTGACGTGATTATAGGATGTATACCATAGTTATGGACTTTATTGTTTATTACCGCTATGCTTACTGGCGTGGCGAGAATTCTGGCAACATGATTTGGGATAGACGTGTATGGTTATCAGATCGTATCTTAAATTGATTCACTTGTTTTAACCTATTGGGCAAGAGCAGTTCCTACTATTACTTCTGTTTTCCCATTCTTCTCTTCCTCATTGCATGATGATTTTCTCACCTTACCCTTACTTCCTCCGCCTTGATCAATTATGTCTTGGTTCCACCAATCACCTATCTCATATCTACATCTGTCATCTACACTAGAAACCTCTGAAAATTTCAGAATTTTCACATCTTTTATCTTGGAAGAAATCGAGGAAGTATCGTAATCATCCATCTCGGAGTAGACATTGTTGGTAGTAGTCGAAGCAGAGCGAGATGATTACCCGGCTTCCTCCTATGATCCCATATTCTGGTTTCTATGATAACAGAAGCAATTCAATTCTACATCCTTGATTTGTTTATTATATTTTGATATCGTGAAATTGATCCTCTCTGATTGACCAATCGATTCTGGTTGTCTAGTTTATCGTGCCAAAGGGTCTTGATTGTTGATTAAACTTAAATGGTTTCGAATTCTATTGTGATATGATTTCCTTCTTAGATGTTCGTGTCCAGACTTCGTTGAGTCTGTTCTCTATCTTGCCCAAATTCTGATTTACTCAAAACTTGAATAATTTCAATCGTGCTGAGACTAAATTATTATTTTTATCGTGAATGGACAATGCTATCATCACTCGTGCTTTAAACTTTCGATTCAATTCTGGCAAATGACTAAATTCTATTCCAATCACGATTAGGCTTCAGACTATCCTTGATTTTGCCGGAGTCTCATTTTCTGAATCGTGTCCCAATGATTTAACTTATCTATAATCGTGCCTATATGATTCTGTTCATATTTTGATTCCATCGTGCGAAAAATTTTCATCGTGCCTGAATAATTGTGAATTGAATATCTTAATCGTGCAAACTTGTCATTCTATGATCGTGCCTAAGTTTTTGCCTAAAAACTTTCTATCTTGTTTTACCCCTACTACAACCTTAATTTCGAGGACGAAATTTCTATAAGGTGGGTAGGATGTAAGCCCCCTGAATTTTCCGAATTATTTTTCGAATTTTCTAATGAATTATTTTCAATAATTCATTTCTATGTAATTAATTTTTTATCATTAATGCTCTTTACCGTGACTTGGAATTCTAGAGCATCAGGGATGCCAGTCTCTGGAAACTTCCTTCTTGAAGTTTTTAGTAGACGAGATTACCTTCACGTCAATATATCATGTCCCATCCAAACTCGTTCCCTTGTGCTCCTTTTGTATCGCGCAAGTTCGGGTCAATATTAGACCATTTAATTATTAATTGAATTTCCACTCTTTTCCTTGCTCATCATATGCGCGTTACCGTGACTTTTAATCTAGGAGGACCAGACCAGTCGTTTTCTCAGAACCAACTTGTCATGTTTGACCTACTCGAGACGTTCTTCACCCATGACCTTTGTGTCCCACTCAGACACTCCATCTTGTGCTTCATTTTCTTCGCACAACTTTCGGGTCAATTTAGGCCAATTAATTATCTACCGTAAAATCTGATTTAACTTCCAATTTAATTTTCGGGCCCGACATCGGTCCAATCCAGTCGACCCAAAATATGGCCCTGGCCTGTTTTGAGTGAACTATGCAGGTGTCACTTGTGTGCCACAATTTCGATCCCCCTTGTGCTTATATTTTATCCATGATTTAATTTGGTTTAATTTATTATTTTAATTAAATCTTGGCTTCGACTTTGTCCAAACTTGGCCCAATACCCGACCCAGTTTGGCGTAGACCCTGTCATGTCTACCCAAACACCCCCCTGACAATTCCTATTTTTGCACTACACAAAAATATCTAATTTATATATATATATATATATATATATATATATATATATATATATATATATATATACCTCCATTATATATTATGTTGTATATATATACATATGGTGTATATATATATATTTATATATGTAATCCCTCTCTCCCTATTTTCATGCAAACACACAACACCACCACCTCACATCACAGCAAACACCCCCCCTCACTTGGACCGACTTCTCTCTCTCCTCTCCCTCTCTCTATTAATATCTCTTTTTCTCTCTCTCTTAAATATCACTCCCTCTCTCATAATCTCTCTCTCCCTATTTAATATCTCCCTCTCTCTCTCCTCTCTCACCCCTACAGCCGACATCCCCATCCCATCACCCCTCACTCTCTCTCCCACGTATGGAGTGCCCCCCCCCACTACCACTACTGCTACTTATTCTTTTTCTTCTTCGTTTTCTTCTTCTACTTCTTATTCTTCATCTCCTTCTTCTCCTTCTGAGAAGAGCACCACCATCACAACCACCATTCATCATCATCATCCTCATCATTCACCACCACCTCTTCTCATCTCCTCCTCCTTCCTCCCCTTGCTGGGCTGCTACCGCCGCCGAGCCCATGGCCGTCGGACAGCCGCGCGCCGCGCCGCGCCAGTCCGACGCAGCGTGCGAGCGCAGCCGCTCGCAGCAGCAGCAAGTGCTGCGGCAGCAGCTGCCACGGCAGCACCCCCGCACGACCAAGTCGCCGCCGCCGTCGTGCTCGGGCCTGGGCCGCCCCGACGCGCGCGCGAGCGCAGCGCAGCAAGCCGCAGCGGCAGCTGCAGCAGGCGGACAGAAGCGCGCGCGAGCCGCGCGTGGCATCCGACCGTCAGCCGCGCGCCACCACCGCGCGTCGCGCCACCGCGCTGCCGTCGTGGACCCGCCCCCTAGCCGCGCGACCCCCCGGCGAACTCCCCGGGCCAGCGCCTTCTTCCCCGACGCGCACGATAGGCGATTCGTGCGTTTACGTCGAAATCACGTCGACGCGCGCGCGGGAACGGAACACAGAATTCGCGTTCGGGACAGCGACTTCGTGCCGATTTTCCGGAGAATCCGACCGTTGGATCGGCGATCTCTTTGCTCCATCGCAATCTCGGTATATATCCCTTCACTCCCCTGAATTTCACCCGTTAATTTCGTCGTTTGATACATCAAAACCGGCCACCAAGTTGACGTTTTAAATTGTGCTATTTTTGGACAGTTTTGCGACGCCAACTTTGCGGGTTCGTTTCTTCGTCGTCGCAGCTCCGTTTTGCGCGCCACCAGTTCCGGTGCACAGCTGGTATAACCCTCTTCCTGCCCCCTTTAGATTTCATTTCAGTTTGAGCTAGTTAGGTCGGTCGAATTCGACGCCAAAGTTGGTCGTTCGAATTCTTTAATTTGCACTAGTTAAATTCCATTTTTGAACCCGGGATTCCGGATTCAATTTCTGACACCACCAGTAGACTCGTGGCGTCGTTCTGGTATGTTTTCATATAAAGTTTGTTAGATTTGGAGAACGTGGGCCCGGGCACGCATTTCGGTGCAAAGCGGGTCCCGCTTTCTGAGTCAACGGGTCATTTTGAGATCGGCTCATCGGAATCCAATTCCGGATATACCGTTGAGTTCGTATCGTCATTCTGGACTCGTTGACATATAATTTGCTAGATTTTAGTGGACATTGGTTCCGACACGCATTTCGGTGCAAGTCGGATACCAATATCCGGGCCAACAGGTCATTTTGAGATCGGCTCATCGGAATCCAATTCCGGATATACCGTTGAGTTCGTATCGTCATTCTAGACTCGTTGACATATAATTTGCTGAGTTTTGAAGACATTTGCTCCGGCACGCATTTCCGTGCAAACCGGATTCCAAATGTCCGCGTCAACGGACCAATTTGAGATCGGGTCAACGGAATCCAATTTTGGACATACCGTTGGGTTCGTATCATCATTCTGGATTCGTGGACATATAATTTGCTAGGTTTTGTAGACTTCTATCCTGACACGCTTTTCGGTGCAAAGTGTGTCCAACGGCGGACATCATTTTGGCCCAAAATTACCGTTTTGCCCCTGTGTCCAAATTGGACTTTTGGACAGGCTATTCTAGCTGATTTGACCATTCTGGACACGTTGGTGATGTTAGTTTCATCATCCGACAACATCTGTAGATTCTTCCCTTTTTGTGCCACCCTATTATTATAATATTTTCTCCTTTTGGTTGTTTTAGAGACCTGTCGATTTCAGTGATTTCTAAATCATGGAAATTCATAAGTTGACCTTGTAGATGGTTATAGAGACTAGCTTTGACCCAGCTTGACCATGGTTGACTACTTTGACTAGAGTCGAAGTAAAGTCAACAGTTGACCTAGGTTTGATCAGACTTGACCAACGTTGACTTTTTGACCAAAGTCAATTGTAGGTCAACCATTGACCTATTTAACCTAGATTAGACTTAGAGTTGACCGGAGTTGACCAGTTGACCAAAGTCAACTGTACGTCAGCCTTGACCCAGTTTGTCTTAGTTGACCTAGATGTAGTATATCTTTTGACCCTGATCAGCTCTTGTATTATTTCATCTTTAGGTCTGTGGCTTTACTCTGAACCCTGATTCATATTGACAGCAGGACCCCAGGCGAGTACATTCTCTGATAACTTATTCCCAATTTATGATAACTGTTATGATTCATGTAATTAGTGTTGATATGCTTATCCCTGACACATGGTTCTCACGGATTGGTATTCTTGGATCCCGACGAGAGATGTCTCTCCTTCTTAGGTTGGGATGTATTGTGCAAGCACCCTTGTAGCTCTTGCTCGATATATGGTCACTGATTCTAGAGCAGGTTCGCGACCTTCTCATTAGAATCCCGTGCAGTGACGTGTCCTGTTTGGATCCATTCTACCAGTTGGGGTAGGGGGAGTAGTAGCGTATGCCTGTGATCATATCCATCCCGATTCCCGAACAGTGTGAGTCATATACCGCACATATGACTTGCCAGGCCGATTCTTGACAGTTTTCCAAGCCGATCACAAGTTGAAACTGCTATTCACACACATTGGATATATAGCTTACCTTGATTTGTGTACATACCATGATTCAGTTCTACTTTCTTGTTCTAGCTCTAGCTCTACAGCTTACCATGCCATGATACATATATGTACACTCCATGATTTCATTGTATATGCTCTATTTACAGTCTTATAGCTTTTATTCTATCTTGAGATCTGTTATGAGATATATGTACTCGTTCCGCTCCTGACTGGATACGTTATGAAATATTACAGATGTTGATGCTAACTGAGGTGGTTCCCACTATTCTTCTCTATGAGTTGCCTGGTAGTTATCCTTAGTTAGTCCTGTTGTTCCTTCTTTATTTTCCTGTCTTATGATCATTGTAGATTCTAGTTGTTCTAGTGATATTGTTATTATTTCTTGTCTTATCTTCCTTAGTTTTCGTGATGTGACATGAGTACATTTCTAGTTATGGATTCTTAGATGTTGTAGTTAGTATAGTATACTTGACAGCGTTCTACCGCCGATACCGCGGCGTAGGCTGGGCGTGGCCCACGTATTCGTACCCGTATATCCGGGTGCGGGTCGTGACAAAGTCACAGAAAAGTAGGATATCTGGTGAAGAATACTGTTCTAGAATACATTTCGATCTTCCTCAAAATTAACTGATTTTGGGAGGATGTATCTATGAAATCTCTTGACCCATTATCAGCCATATAATCTATTTAGATTTCCTATTTCCACCAACTCCAACATATTTGATCCAAATTTTAAATCTGAGCTTTTTTTGTACAAGATTTAAATTCCAGCCCTTCCTTTGATCTTACTTCATTCCTTGAATCCCTCGGATTCGACCAACCTTGATAATATTATTTCGCCCCCATTCTTTATTTTCTTGTCAATAGTATATAATATCACATTCACTTACCCTCGTAGCACTTATAATTTCACAATCTTTATTTCCAAATTCTGATTTGATAAAATCTGTATCTCTCTAATTCATATCCTTATTTGTCGATCATCATCCCCAATTAAATTTATACCTTAAGTTCAACATTATCCGTCATAATCCTCGGTTTCATCATGCAACTCTACATTACCAGCTTGATAACTTCTGATACCTTCGTATTAAATTTTTTTTATATATCATCATCATCATCCTTAAATTTTAATTCAAATTTCAACATTTATATATTTTTCTATTTTCATATCCCATAAATTTTATCCTCGATAAATGCTCAACTAATTAGTCATGTTCCTTTAACATCTTACTAGGCTAAAAGTTTCTGGCTCCAGCAACTGATCCTCGAGCTTAGTTCGTATCTTCCTGGCTATCATCTCCTTAGGATTTACTATGATACCATATTTCTGGTGACCATACATTCATGCAACTTACTTCTAGGTATTACTCCTCTAGTTATACTTTGCTTATCTCCTTAATATCTAAAGACTAAATATTAGATCATCAATACTAAGTGAGAGTACAACTAAAAATGTGAAGATAAATTGGCCTAATGGTGGGATAAGTTTTCCATTTGCCATCCTCTGAAAGGTTTAGGTACAAACATAAGCAAGGTAGCCTACGAAACTATAAGCAAGCAAAAATAAATATTATAAATAGATATTTTCGGCCCTATGTTGTAACAGGGTAAATATAATCTAGGTGTTCTAGTTGTTTCTAGAGTCTGTTTTCCTAAAGTCTCATCTAGACCTAGATCAAGTTACAGGACTGCATACTGGTCTAGACTAAGTTGACTCGACCAATTTACAGAACTGGACCTGCATGGACCACCACTAAAAATATGTCATGACCCGATCCCAATATAATGGGTCCAGTCGAATCATGCCCAGCCTGCACCGTTGTGAGACGGCGGCAGTAAGCTGTATCAAGCAGTACAAATGTCTAAACGAAAAATAAAATATTTTATTAAACATTCTGAAGTACAACTAAAGTCGAAATGAAAATGAAAAAAAAAGCAAAAGTATTCAACATCACAAAGGTTTGTTTATTACAACTTTAGAAAAAGTGAACTAATCAGAAAAGGGTGCAGCTAGGACTCCTGGTTCCTCTACCCTGGTTCAGCTAAGTCCTCAGAACCCAAGTCGGACCCATAATAGAAAGTGTAAGCCAGCTCATCATTGTCGCAGTCACCTAAAAATGTTGTCTCCAGTCAGGAGGGAGCAAGACACACAAATCCATTCCAGCATTTTATTCAATAATTAAAAGACGAGACAAGAAGCAGTTTATAATGGAAATAAGATTTTCTAGATAATAATAATAAAACAGTTATGCAGTAAAAACTCTGAAAAATGGAATGATGCAGTCTAGCTACAGTAGTGTTTAGAGCACGTAACAGCCTGTGGCCGGCTAAGGTTGGAGGCAATAAGTGTTCTAATGAACACGGTCCAGCTTCGGCCAGTGTGAGTTGGGCTTCCGCTATCCACAGTGATTCAATAAGGGGCTTGACCACAGGTGTTAACGTTACTCTCCCAATCCCCGAGTCAATGATTCAGTAAGCAGTCGAGTCAATGATTCAGTAAGCAGTCAAGTCAATGATTCAGTAAAGCAGTCGATATGATCCGATTAGGATCCCGTGAGTCAGGTGTCGATACAGTAACTCTATCATGCAATGGAATTAATTACCAATTACAACATGAGTTTATATAAGTATGACTTGCATTGGTTCTCCGAATGATGTAGACAGAAGCATAACACGGATCTGACGTAAGTTCTAAATCCTACATTAATAATAATCTGTCCTTAGAACTTATTCCAAAGATTGGCTAATAAAGCCACTAAATGCAACTACGTTAATTATAAACATTGTCATTTTATTAGAGAAAATAATAATTTAATTATGTAATATTTTGGTAAAACTATTTTATTAGTATTTTAAAAATAGGGCAGAAAATAATATATTTTGAAATATATTCAAAATAGTAGCAGTTTTTATCATGATTTATTTTAATAGAAAATATCAAGTAAACTCGGAATATTCAAAATCTAATTTAATATTTTTCTAAATAAACTTTACAAAATATTTTACTAATACTATTTCTTTAGTAAAGAATAATCATTTTTAATAATAAAAATACGTAAAACATTATTGTAGTAAAAATTACGATTTTATTAGAAAATATGTTATTATCTCTAGCTTTTCATTTTCAAAAACTTTATTAACAGAAATAATGGTTAAAATACGAAAATAAACATTTTTACCTAAAAACATAAATATATAGTTTTTAGCCTAAAAAATACCATTTCCTATATTAACATATATTTTGCTATATAAGTAATATTTTGAGACTAAGTTTTATCATTTAATAATAATAATTATGAAATTATGGCAAAAGTGATATAATCGTTGAAATAACGTTAATTTAACGTTATTCATAATTAAACGTAGATGACAACTCTAAATTCCATTAAGCTAACTAATTAAGATTAACCATCTAATTAAACGCTAACAAAATTATTACCGAATCTAAAATAGGAAACTACTAAACTGGCTATCCCGGAACAGAAATGGTTTTGTGAATTAACAGAAGGTTGCAGGGCTTACCGAAGGTTGTGACGGAGCACCTAGGGGATACCTCGGACTCGAAACGCACGCGGGCACGGGCACGGGCACGGACACGCGGACGTGCGCGGGAAGGGCTGGCGGCGCGGGTTCTGGCGCGGGGCGCTGTCGCGGGAGCGACACGAGGACAGTCTCGGAAGGTGGGAGAGAGGGGTCTGGATTCGGAGAGAACGACGAGACGAACGCGACGGTGGTCTCGGATTTGGATTTGGTGGAGGGAGGAGTAAGTTATGAAATTTTTGGTTAAAAATGGAGTTGTGAAGGTTTTGTAAAAAATTTGGAGCTTCTGTGGAGAGGAGGGTGAGCGGAGGAGAAATTATTGTATGGTCCGACCTCACCACGTGACAATGATGAATGGTGAGCACGACCACTAATTACTTGACACTTGGCATAATCCATTATATAACTATATTTTTTTTATTTTCTAAGTCAATTTTATTTAATGTTTTCAAAGAAAAAAATTCTATTTTCTTTCTAATTATATGTCAAGTGAATTCCGACATATTTTATATATTTTTTACAATTTTTTTAAACTTTTTATGCCAAACATTATGCCAAGTGTCAAGTAATTAGTTGCCGGGCTCACCATTCATCATTGCCACGTGGTGAGGTCGTACCACACAATAATTTCTCTGAGCGGAGGGGGGCGTGGAGAGATAGAATCTGGGCTGAGGAATAGGGTCGTGGGGTTGAATGGGTGAGCTGGGGTTTGGGTTATTGGGTTTAGGTAGCTCAGATTGTGGGTTTGGCATTTGGGCTCACCAAAAAAAAAAAATAATAATAATAATAGAGCATGCATATTAATTAACTATAAAAAATCATGGACTTCACATCTTGCCTCGGCAAGCCAGACTGCATAAACCAATACGAGACCTACATATTCCTTCAACCATATCCCCAATCAAACATAAAACTCAGCACAAGGACGGATCGATGTTGGAGCATGCCATTAGCTGCTGGTATTACCACTACTAGTTGAATCACGCTAATTATGGCCTATATATAAAGATAAAACAATGATTATAGACGACTGCTTTATCAGTTATTGTAGAAGTACATTTAAACAAGAAACTGCAAGTGGTCTTTTACACTATGTAGTCGGTACATAATTATTAACAGTCGAAAGAGTCTCAATGTTCTTGCTCCATCTGTTTCAGAATAAAAGGTACCTTCAACATTCTTATGGACTTCCACTTTGTACTTCTCTTCCTTGTTCCCAGTCTTCAGTCTAAGCAGCAGGTGGAACCTTGCAAAGTCTTCAATCACCTGAAAGAACATGAACACTCGGTGAGCTCTTAGTGCCGATGCCTTGAAAAGGATAATACGCCATATATATAGACACACACACACACACACACACACATGAAAAATCAGCAAGTCGACCAAGTGGAAGATAAGGAGGTAGGGAAAGCCAAGCTCTGCCTTTGCTAGAAGGATCTCAAGCAGTTCATAGGCAGCCAGGATATTTGACCTGTGCTGGATGGTCTTCATGGCATGTTCAGCTGCATATTGGACATTAGGATGTGGGTTGCTACTCTTCGCCATCCAGATTCATGGCCATCTGGCATATCAGGTGGCTAAATTTATAAATATGTAGAACGCCATCATGGTCGATCCCTCCATCAAAGATGGAGATATCCAAAGGCCCTTGCATGTGTTATGGATCCTAAGCGCGAGCTATAGAGCATGAACTGGTAATAGAATATTGAGTTAATAGAAATTCATCTTTGCCTACAAACATTTGTTTCCAAAGGAAAAGTGCTCTTCTCGGTCACCTCATACAAGCATTGAACCTGATGTAGTCAGCAAAAGTATCTTCGTACCACAAACAAACACACTAAATGGATCAACCATTTGACGGACACTATTCAAAATGTCAGCCATTGCAGCTTTTATACATGTTCTCCATTTAGCTTCTTTTATAAGTTGGCTTGTTTTATTCCCTTAATGCAGTGGTTCTTCTATTTCTTTAATAAACGGATAAAGGTACTACTTGAACATCTCATATGATGCATGTTTCTCTCCAACTTGTGCATGCATACAGTCACCCTATATGGAATATTGAATGTTCTAATTGCTACATTCCATTTCTATACAATTCACTTGTTTATTCCATTAATCAAGGCAAAAAAAATTAAGTCAAGGATAAAGGAACCACTTGAACGTCACATATAAAGTGTGTTTCTCTCAAATTGTGTGTGCATACAGTTACCTTATAGGAATTCAAGGCAATTGAATGTTCTAAAAAAAATTTAATGCCACATAGGAACTGCGTCAACAATCTGAGCCATTAGGACGACAGCCAAGATCATAGAAATCAAATGTAGCAAAAGATATTACCAAAAGCAAGCAACATGAAATCTTCTTGAACCATTGATAACTAAGGCAATGAGACCAAATTGGCATTTGTAGGGATGAGGTTCCCATGATTAGGATGATCATAGACCACTGCAGATATTATTCTTGAAGAAATGCTGAATCAGCATTACAGTAAAAACATTTAACCTCGTTATGCTTTTACTAGCAAACAGAAAAATACAACCTTAATCAACTTGCAAGTTCCCGTATAAATAAAATGAGGACATGACACAAAAAAACTAGTCAAGAAGGTATGGCATAGTATCCATATGATCAGAAATCAGGAGCAAAAACAAGAGTTGTTGTTGTTAGTTGCAGTGAAGATTAAGGAGTAAAGTTCGAATGTCAAAGGCAGGCAGCCCAGAAAACAGACTTAGTCAGGACAAGTTTCCTCTTTAAGAAGATGGCAGTTTTCATGAGATAGAAAAAAGGATGCAAAGCCAGTAGCTGGAGGAAAAGGGTCACTGGTTGGGATGGGATTCCACTTAATTTGGCATTCGACATGTGGTCATGATCAGCCAATGAGGAGGTGTTCATTTCTTCCCACCTAGTACGCAGACTTCCTCTCTTATTTCTCTATATCCTTTGGAATAAACTAAGGAGATTGGTTTCTAATGTAGAAGCTAATTTAATGCAGGAGTTCATCCGTAAAAGAGACCTCATTTGAGTTTTAATACTCTTCCATCAGCCCCTTTCTCATCTTTATACGGCGAGTCCATTATCCCGTTATCCTAACCAATATGTTATCTGAAAGTGAATTCCAACATAAGTATCTAATCCTTCGGTTATGTAAATTCTGCTATCCTATGCAACTGCTATAGAATACATCATCCCAAGCTTTTGGGCTCAAACCTTTCATTTCTTTCTTTAGGGTCTATGTTCGTCTTTCAGTAGAGGGCTACACCATATGGGCCTAGGTTAGGTAGTATGCTACTACATAAGAGAGAAATTACTTCTTCAAGCAAGAGTACTATTAGAGCTTCTAATCCCCAGCAAGTACGAATCTATGAATTAACTTCAGTCTTTTGCTTGACCTCTATCCTTCTCACTGCTGGTCCGAAACCTGTATGGAGGGTTGCTTTAGCTCGTTGACAGACCACACAAACTTGTGAGATGTGCATGAGATGAATCCATAAACATATAGGAAAAATGGGTCCCATTCAACAGACTGCATATATTTGGATAAAGGCTTTCTTCCTGTTGTATTCTGAAGGGTTTATCTACAGAAACATACTCTAAATGGTAACCGATGATTTTATGAATATGTTCTTCCTACATAAATGAGACTGATAAAACCAGAAGGAAATCGATTCATTCAGCCGACCACAAATGTTAAGGACAAAGACTTTTTTGTTGTATTTGCGCAGACTTATCTGCAAAATCATAACTTCAGTACGTTGCTGCTCTAATTAAATGCATATGAAACCAAATACATAAAAATATGAGGAAGACTTGGTCCAACTATTAGAAAAATAGATGGGACTAATTCCATTAGTCCAAAAGTGAGTTAAAGAAATGGTCGAATTAAATGTTTTAGCTATTTGGGACCGAAACCAGAATTCCGGTCCCACCGAACCGGACTTCTAATCTGCAGGACCACAAAAGCCCGGCCATCCTATTTTGTTTGGGTTTAGTCCAGCCAGATTTATTTTGGACGATATGGGCTAATACTTTCCAAGTAAAGTATGGTTTTCTCGTCTTTCTACTTGTGTTCCTCCAACTATAAATAAGAATGACACCTCAATTGGGAGATGTGATGGTCACACCAAATCAGTATTTTGCCTACAATTTTGAGTTCCGCCGCCATCTTTCCATGCCTACCACCATATAATAAACAAGGAAAGTTTAAAGCTGGATGTACTCAGTTTTCTGGATATCGGCCACTGTGACCAATATACCGGCCGATATTTGATTGGTATACCAGCCGGTTTGACCGCTAGAAATGTTAATTTTACGTGTTTAAGTTTGTGGGTTCAAACCTAATAGGAAATTATCCATTTTTCCTTATATGTGGGTTAAAACATCAACATTTTAAAACATGATAAGAAAAACAAAATCTTAGCCCTAAAACCAATAGCATCTCTCTTGAACCTGATTGAGAAACATAGAGAATAAGGGAAGAAAAGGAGAAGAAGAAAAGAGTCAAAGGAAGAAAGACTTGCCTCTCACAGCAAAATGAAAACTTTAGCTTTGGAGAATAAAGAGACGACAAATGATATCTACATTAGCTTACTAGCTTATGTTTTGAGATTTTCATTTGGAGATGCTTCTATTATTAGTTTGAAGGACGATTTTGAGTTGCTTATTATTAAAATTGTTTCATGATACTTCTTAGATTTATATTAATGCTTTAATTCTGTAATGCATGTCATATATCAAGTAAATTACTGGTTTATACATTACAGGTCCATATCATCTGATACATCCAGTATATCGCCGGTTTCCAGTATCACAAACCCCAAACCGTTATGGGACCGATATCCGATATCAGGAACCTTGGGTGTACTTTGGGTTTTATCAGATTTTTGTTCGTTAGGAACCAGCGAATGGTATATGGTTTATGCTGGGAACTTGATGATAATTTGGTCTATTCACTTTCAGTGGTTTAGGTAGGTTCTTCCAGTTTCCCTAGTGGAGTGGTTTGTAACGGAGTACTCTGGGCTGGATTTACTTGATCAACTTAACCTAAACCCGTTAGTGTCAAAAAAAGCTCCTAATTGTTCCTATGCACAAGTGCAAAATGTGATTAAATATGACCAAAGAAGCAAATTCCAACCAAGCGATGGTCCAATATTAACCAATCCAAGGTTGGTCATATACCAACCCAAAATATAAGGAGTGAGAATTGGGGAACACATTTTAAACCTGCCAAATACAAACGCCAACAAACCTATGCAATGCCAAAAATGGTATCCGATGTTGTTTGTGGAATATATACCCATCTCACGAGAAATAGTAATTATTGACTGTGTATGATTCTTTAGTATACAAAGCAACTAGCATAAAAATCCAAAATAAAATTGAGAAGGATCAACTATTTCATAATTATTGATTAAGATTATACTTATAACTATGTTAATAATGTCAGATATTACGAAAATGAAATGTATATCAAAATTAAGACCCAACAGAACTGGGCCTGACCAGATTTAAGACTGCCTGGACCCTTACCCGGTTAGTTTTGGGCAGAATATGTTGCCAACACATGCGGATTATGCACCATCGTACAGAAAATCCAAAATGTCCCAAATCCAACCAGCTTTTAGAGCTTGGGGTGTCCACAAACAACCAAAACATTTTAGCGGTGGGGTTTCCATAAAACTCAGGAGCCAATATAACCAAGTTCGCTATTGTATTAACAACCTGCACCTATGCAACCAAATACCAGTTGTCAAACTGATCTAATTATGTCCAACTGCATAAGTGTCAGCCTTACCTTCTATTGTTGCCCGACACAGTTAAGTGAACATTTGCTTTTGATTTGTAAGCCGAAGCATGACAATATATTTGGCTGGCCAGTCCGAAATAGATGTTTTCTAGTTGGTTCAGCATGCCATTGCTCCTAGGAAGCACGGATGATCCAAAAATCAGTCACACGCCGTCCGCATCATGTCTTTTCGGACACAAATGTTGCACAGGACATGGACACTACAAATACAATAAAACATACCAAAGCATATGTAGTATACATATTGCCTTGTCTGTATTTGTACTGTTGCATTCATGTTTGTGCAACATTGAATTGCGCTAATGAGAAAATGTCTTTCCTTCAAACTATATCTTCAACCATGATATGTTGCTCCTATTCATGAACATCCGTACTGAGGTTCCATCCTATGGTGGTCAAGTTTGGCAGGACGACGGAGAGAAGAGCCTACTATAGTAAAAACATCCTAAATATAGAATTGAAATACTCAGAGAATTTATGTTTTTTCACATAGATATATGCAAATCTTACAATGGGGAGCAAATGAAGCTATTGTCCAGAAAATTTGTACTTGAGGCTAGGAGAAAAGAGTAATGTTAGAGTTATTATTGTTATTTATCTTACGATGGTACAATAGTAATTGTAAATGTATTGCATATCAATATAAATACACATGAGATGCAACCTAGGGTTACAAGCCCTTGCAATCTTCTTTCTCATATTCTCTCTTCTTTTTCTCTTCTCCTTCTCTTCTCTCCAAACTTCAATTGGTATCAGAGCATCTTTTGAAGGTACTGTACATCCCATCTATGACTGGGTCGATCGAATTCGACTATTTTTTTTCTACTTTTCATGAATCGTCGTTCGTCGTTCGTTGTCGTTCATGGTCGTTTGTGGTTCGTTTATGAGATCTAAGGTTTCTACAGATCTTTGTTGGTTGTTCGTTGTCGGTTGTGGTTCGTTGTGAGATCTAGGGTTCCAGAGATCTCGTCTTTATGTTGCATCTGCAAGTATAGCGGAAATCGAATGTTTTAGAGAGGTTAATAGTGCTGGTGGTGGTAGCAGATGTGGTTCTCCTTTTACTGCTATTCATAATGATGAATTGGAAAAATCGATTACAGCGGTCAAACTCAATGGGATGAACTACCTTGCCTGGTCCAAGTCTATCAAAGTAGTGTTAAGGGCAAAGAAAAGTTAAAGACCCCTGCCTGAAACGTCTGCTGAATATGAGGATTGGATGAGTGCTGATGCATACGCTATGTCGTAGTTGTGGCATAGTGTGGAGCCGCACATCGCTTCTAATGTTCAGTGGTGTGAATCTACCAAACAGATTTGGACATCTCTGGAAGAATCATATTCGCAGAAGCAGAATGTGGCCCGTATCTATGAGTTGTACGAGTTATTACTTAATACAAAGCAAAATGGGAAGCCTGTGCATGAATATTTGGCTTCAAAGAAGGCTTTGTGGAAGGAACTGCTACAGTATCATCATGTTACTACTGATTTAAAGGAAGCTCAGCGACATAAGGAAGAGTTTCATGTTTCACTTATCCTAGCCGGTTTGGATTCTGCGCTCGAACCTTATACGGCTCAGATACTAGCTAAAGAGCAGGTTAGTTACAATGACAGATACTTTCTCCCGTCTCAATCGTTCCTTTCTATGACAAAGTTTTATGGTGCCGAGTAATGACTCTTTTGCCCTAGTGACTAGTGGTGGTGGTGGTCGTGGTGGCAGAGATGGTGGTCGTACTTTTGGTCGAGAGTGGTCATGGTGGTGGTCGTGGTGGTGGTCATGGTGGTGGTGGTCGTGGCCAATCACGAAAGTGTAACTATTGTAGACTGTTCGGTCACATCGAAGACTACTGTTCGGACAAGTGGGATAAACCAGAATATGTACATCAAGTGCATATTTAGAATATGCAGTCTCAAGTCACCACTTCTGCTCCTAGAGATAATACTTCATGTTTCAATCGGACTTCCACATCCGATGTCTTATCTCCATTAGAACAAATCCTCCAAAAGTTGAACGCGCTTGCTAGTACCACCTCTCAACCTACTGCAACCATGACACATAGGTAATCTTGCTTTTGCAGCAATCAAGTCACCATCCACTATAGTGCCCCGTCCCGCTCAGTCAATCGGAGGAATCGAAACGCCAACGGCGTTCGGACTTAGCCATGCAACGGCTTGCTCGAAGACTCGCTCGGTCGAGACGACCCCTCGCTCAGGTGGGTGGCTTCGGTGAACTTGCCTCAGCTTGGCCTTCACACTAATAAAACGAAAGTTTTCAAATGCACAAGTAGGCTTGATAATAAAAGAGATGCATCCATATAGCTAAGAAAATAATCCCAACTTGGGTCAGACTGAGTTAGAATATGGAAAGGTCCCACGGTCAGCTTAGAAGTCTGTTCAGCGTGCTTTCAAAATGACACTTGGTCCTTCGTCCAATAGCTTGGAGAAGGAAGTTGGTCTAAGTTGCTAAGTTGCCACCATGCTGGAATTAGCCTAAGTTGTAGAAAATAATAGTTGGGATGAATTTTATTGATGGACTACTTCACTACTTATAGGGAGTCTAGCTCCTCTACATACTACAAATTCCGATGTGGGACTAAAAGTCCCTTATTGATTCTCAACACTCCCCCTCAAGATGGGCGATAGATATTAATCATCCCCATCTTGTTACATAGCTTTGACAGACTCAATGAACTAAGACCCTTAGTCAGACAGTCTGCCACTTGTTCTTCTGAGCGAACATAGTCAATCTTCAGTATCCCTTGTTCCAGCTTTTCCTTGATGAAGAATCGATCGATCTCGATGTGCTTCGTTCTATCGTGCTGAACCGGATTGTTCGCTATACTTATCGCAGCTTGACTATCGCTCCGAAGGTGCAATGGTGTCCCCTTGTCTAGCTTCAACTCTGTCAGCAGCGCCTTTACCCATAGCAATTCTGATACTCCTAGAGCCATTGCTCTGTATTCTGCTTCAGCTGTCGACCGTGCTACCACTGACTGTTTCTTGCTTCTCCATGAAACCAGGTTTCCTCCTACAAAAACACAGTACCCTGTGGTAGACCTTCTGTCGTCTATGCAGCTTGCCCAGTCTGCATCGCAGTATCCCTCAACATCTGTGCATCCATTCTTCTTGAACCACAGTCATTTTTCCGGCGTCCCTTTCAGATATCTTAGGATCTGAAATACTGCATCCATATGACCCGTTCTTGGATCATGCATATAGCGGCTTACAACACTTACTGCAAATGAGATATCAGGACGAGTATGCCCTAGATAAATCAGTCTGCCTACTAGCCTTTGATACCTTTCGCGATCAACAGGCTCTCCTGCTTCTGCTCCCATCTTGCACTTCTGGTCAATTGGAGTGACTGCTGCTCGGCATCCCAGCATTCCTGTCTCCTTCAGCAGATCTAGTGCATATTTTCTTTATGAGAGAACAATTCCTTGTTCACCATTACACACCTCGATACCCAAAAAGTATCTCATCTCTCCCAGGTCCTTCACCTCAAACTCTTTGGCGAGTTCCGTCTTCAGCTTAGTGATCTCATCAGCATCATCACCTGTGATTACTATATCATCCACATATACAGCAAGTATAGTTATGTGGCCTCTTACATGCTGGAGGAAGACCGTGTGATCTGCATTTGTCTGATGGTACCCCATGCCAGTGACAGCCTTTCTGAATCTGTCAAACCAGGCTCGAAGAGATTGCTTCAGCCCGTACAGCGACTTCTTCAGTTTGTACACTTTTCCATGTGACGTTCCTTCACCTGAATCTGACACAGAGTAGCACCCCGGAGGAGTCTCCATGTAAACTTCTTCTTGTAGGTCTCCATGAAGAAATGCGTTCTTTACGTCTAACTGGTGTAGCTTCCACCCATAGTTTGCTGCAATGGAGACCAGTATTCTTACGGTACTCATCTTCGCTACTGGGGCAAAAGTCTCATCATAATCGATACCATATGTCTGGGTATAGCCTTTTGCAACCAGTCTCGCCTTGTATCGTTCAACTTTTCCTTCTGGTGTCTCGGTGTACCCAACAAAGATACACTTAAGTGCTCGAGGATCCAGCTTACCAACACCAGGCCTGTTATCGTGGACGAAGCATACACAACTAAATACTTTCAGAGGAACGGTGTACGCAGTTGTCCCTGTGAGCATTTCCAAAGGCGTCTTCCAGTCCAATAATTGAGAGGGCATCCTGTTGATGAGATAAGAGGCTGTCAAGACAGCCTGCCCCCACAAAAATTTAGGGACATTCATAGCCAGCATCATTGTCCGAGCCACCTCCAGCAGGTGCCTATTCTTTCGCTCGGCAACACCATTTTGAGCCGGTGTATAAGCACAAGAGGTTTGATGCAGTATACCATGAGAGGATAAATACGCAGCAAACCTCTTATGGGTATATTCCGTCCCATTATCCGACCGGAAACACTTAACACGAGCATTATACTGTGTCCGCACCCGTTGATGGAAGCTTTGAAATGTCTTGAAAATATCACTTTTATTCTTCAGCAGGTAGACCCACGTTACGCGGGTAGAGCAGTCAATAAAAGTAACAAACCATCTATAACCGTTAACACCGTTTGTAGGACAAGGGCCCCACACATCAGAATAAATCATATCAAAAGCAGCAGAACATCGATGCCCAGAATGCACATAGGAGCTTCTGGTATGTTTTCCCAACTCACAAGAATCACAAACTAATAACTCTTTATTTGCTTTTTGATATAATGACGGATACAGTCGACCAATAACGGGAAAAGAAGAATGTCCTACACGCTGATGTTGGAGGAGCAGCTCGGCTTCAACACTTCGACTTCGGACTTCCGGTTGGGCGTCTGCAACCAAAGATGCCAGTGCTCTATCCAGACCGTTCCTGTCCAAGTACCATAGACCCTTATGCCATGTGCCAGTGCCTAGTCGTCTCCCCGTTCCCTTCTCCTGAAAAGTTACCTTAGGAATATCAAAGGAAACAATACAGTTTAGATCAAGGATAATGGCGCTAATGGAAATAAGATTGACAGGAAATGAAGGAGCATGTAAGACATTAGATAGAGTGATGGAAGGAGTGCAATCAACAGTGCCTTTACCCGTAACCGGCCTGTAGGTACCATCAGCAGTCTGAATGCTTTCTGGCGGCGTTAGAGGAGAGTATTCCCGGAACTCTCCTCGGGACCCCGTGACATGGCAAGATGCCCCAGAGTCCATAATCCAAGCTGGCTGAGAGACAGATGCAAGAGCACGCGGAGGTATACCGGCACTGGTTTGGGAGAAATAAGTGCAGTAATCTCCTGTAGCGGACGGCGCCCCAGGAATGACTTGTCTTTCACCAGAACCAAGCTTTGAGCCGCGCATCTTCTCGAGAACTTCCCTCTCAAATGGAGTGATGTCCGCCAGCTGATTGTCCCCACCTTCATCCGCCAGATGTGCCTTATTGCCTCCAGAGTAAGTGCCCCTTCCACCACCGTAGCTGCCTCGACCACCTCGTCGTCCACCGCGACCACGACCCCGACCATTCGAGGGAGTCCGTGTCGGTTTTGGGCAAAAGCGGATGTAATGCCCTGTGTCACCACAGTTGTGGCAAACTCCTCCCGTAGAAGGAGGCTGTGTGAAAGTGGCAAGAGCAGATGTGTCAACTCCGGCCTGCTCCCCCTAGGAGATACCCTTGGTAGGCATCAGCTTCAACCGTGCTTCTTCTTGTGCCATGGCAGCTATGGCGTCCTCTAATGTCGGCAGCGTCGGTTGTGCGAGAAGGACATTCCGCCGTTGCTCAAACGCTGGGTTGAGCCCCTTCAAAAACTTCATCATCCGTTGCCGCGAAATATAATCCAGAAATTTCTGGAAATATTTGGCAAAAGTCGGTTCAACCTGAGCATCCTCCATGCTAAGAGGATCATAATGGTCAAGATCAGACCAGTACTTCTTCAACAAGGCAGCGTACTCAGAGATGGTACGATCGTCTTGGATTACCCTATCGAGCTCATCCTGCAGTTGGAAGACTCGCATGGGGTTACCCGAACCGGAGTACATGTCCTTCAACGTTCTCCAGATATCAGCAGCTCCCTCCATTGCTTCAACGTTACCCGACACTTGGTCGGTCAAAGAGGCTGTCAACCAACCAGCCACGACATTGTTGACAATGTCCCATACAGCAAACTCCTTCGAGGAGTGATCGACAGGGGCCGTAGTGTGGCCATCAACATAACCAACCAAGCCACGTCCCTTCAGCGTCCGCATCGCCTGCCGCGACCATTTCAAGTAGTTGGTCGTGCCTTCCAACTTCGTCTCCAGCTTGTCCAACTTCCCCATTTTATACGGTGACGGATCCACATCAGTATGGGTCACGCGTGGGGTCGCCTCCGGTAATCTCTTGGTCAGGAGATCCTCGACCAGGGCCTTCATTTCTTCTGCTGTCAACTTCTCATAGATGGAATCCATGACTTCTGCAACTGCAATCAGTGAGGTGTTGTTGTTTCCGGAGTCGTCTTCTTTGGAGTCGTCTTCGTCTTAGTCAGCTACCGGGGGAAAACAACAAAACGAGATCCCTCACTGATATGTCGTAGTTTATACGACCAACTAGAACCGCGTCATGATAACGCGTTCGGACGGCTCAAGGATAACCAACGTAGTTGTGCCCCCTTGCATGAGACAAACCAGAGGTATACCAGCCGTGCAGAAACGATTGTAAAGACAACGTTTCTAAGATACGAAGATCTAAAGAGATTTCGTATTCGTAGCAGAGCTTCTAAAAAGAAGGTACTAATTCTCGAAGGCAACTACAGAGATCTTCTAAAGAGAAGGAACTCTGATTCTCGAGGCAACTACAGAGATCTTCAAAAGAGAAGAAATCTGTTTTTTTTTTTTTTTTGGAAACAGCAAAAAGAAAACCCTAAAAAGGGTGCTGTAGCAGCAGTAAAGGGGCGGGTTGGGGGGGCGGCGCTGGAGGGGGGAAGGGGGCCGGCGGGTCAGCGGGGGGGGGGGGGGGGCGCGGGTCAGCGGGGGGGAGGGGGGCGCGGGTCAGCGGGTGGGGGGGAAAGGGGGGTTCGGGGGGGGGGGGGGGGGGGGGGGGGGGGGAAGAGGGGCTGCTCCGGGAGGAGGTGGTGCTGCTTGGGGAGGGGGCTAAAAAAAAATTTTTTTTTTTTTGTGGAGAGAGAGAGAGAGTTATGGCTATGATACCATGTAGAAAATAATAGTTGGGATGAATTTTATTGATGGACTACTTCACTACTTATAGGGAGTCTAGCTCCTCTACATACTACAAATTCCGATGTGGGACTAAAAGTCCCTTATTGATTCTCAACATAAGTCATAGGCGTCGCCCGCGTATATGCTTGATAAACATGCACGGTCCCGTCGTCCAAGGCTTGGCATAGCCTTCGTCTGTCCCGTGGTTTAAGTCGTATTGCACGGCTTGTGGCTTAAGTCTTGGCACCCAAAGAACTTATTTGTTCAAGTCGAACGCGTGCACGGCACGTTCCCTCGAAACAAAGCTTGACGCAGCCTTTGCTCGTCAAGTCGTTACACAATTAAGTTAGGCAAAGTTATGCCGGTCGATCAAAGTCATTTCTAGCATTGTCCAACTCTTTCTGCGGTTGTTAAGTCACATAGTCCAACGATCTTAAGGCTCGTCATATAAGTATGTGACTTGAGTGATAGCGTCGCCTAGAGAACAAGGTCTGTCTAAGGCACGAGCCACGGTTAGGTTAAGGATAAGCATGTCACGGACAAAGGAACACGTTATGTTCAAGTTAAGCTGGAAGATTACTTGGTAGTCGTTCCCTGGGTTCAAAGGCACGCGATTGGTTGTCGCCGAGATCGGTCCCGCTACTTGGGAGTCTCGATAAGGAAGTCACAAGAACGGTCCCGCTGCTTGGGAGTCTCGATAAGGAAGTCCACGCGACTGGTTGTCGTCAAGATCGGTCCCGCTACTTGGGAGTCTCGATAAGGAAGTCCACGCGAGTGGTTGTCGCCGAGATCGGTCCTGCTACTTGGGAGTCTCGATAGAAAGTTGGAAAGCATGGTCAAGAATAAGGAAGGACTTGGTAGATCGAGTTGAGTCTTGCATGGTCATTGGACAACTAGTGTGCAAGGTGAATTCCTCGAACGATCCCGGGGCGCCGGGTTCGTGTCGGCCTAAGAGGAATTGCAGATATTTACGGCCTTCATCGACGGTACGACTCGATTGAAGTAAACCGTTACAATATAGGCTACGGGTCATTCGGTGGGAGCTCGTATAGATGTGTCGACATAAGAACGGCTATCCGCGTGTATGCCTTTGGATTGCGTCGAGTACTAGCAAGTTACGAGTTGGGTTAACAAGGAATAATTGTAGCAAGCGCTAACCTTGAATCGGCACGGGCTGGGTGTGTACGGTTGCAACACCATTCTGGAGCCTAAGATATGGCTATATCAAGGATACGTGCTTCGGCATGAATGTGGCGTCGTCATCGAGTCGTCTCGAGTTAAGTCAGGAAGGGCCGTAAGATAAGTTGGTTAAGTCTGGTTGATCCATGGGAGGCACGGCCTCGATCTTAAGGCACGATCAAGTCTATTGGCACGACCAGCACGAGTCGTACCCTTGACGTCATTGGCACAAGAATGGTCTAGAGGCACATAAAAACAAGTGAAAGTCTTGGCACGGCCGAGTTTGCATAAGTTTCTACTTGGTGAGGCATTGCCTCGAATATGTATTGAAGTCACGAATAGAGTATAGCACGACCCTGACGTTACGTTGTCAAGTATAGGACAAGGCGTCTCTGTCCTAAAATTGATCCTAAGGCAAGACTAGAAAGACAATCAAAAAGGGATTAAGCTGCACAAAGTAAATGAACGTGTCGGTTTTGTATGGGTGGACGAGGAGCTCACTCCACCAGTACAGTTTAGTACTGACACCCACACAGTTTTTATGTGCATGCACAGGTAGAAGCCCGATAGCGCGGAGCTCGCTTGGATGCGTCGAGGCACGGAGTTCCTTAGCGTTTCGAGGCGTGCGGCCGCATGGAGTCAGAACTTATACGGGACATAATGTATGGACATCGCCATTCCGAAGAATCTGCCACTCGTCGCCTTGAAGCTTGTATTGAGAAATGAGAGAGAGCAGAGTAACTTGTAATATGAGAGAAAAGTGAGCTTGAGAGACTTGTAATTTGGCCTTGTGTCCACAATTGTAACCTTTGGTTGAATATCAATAAAAGAGCATTTTGAATGACTTGTGTTTTGCTCTACATTTTCGCTGCTATTATTCAATGTTTCTACTTGGAACTTCTGTGCGATAACCCCGTCGCTTAGCCTGTAATCGGTCGTTATGGACCTGCCTTGCGTGAGCGCAATTTAGGCTCACGCGGCATCACGCCTTAGCGAGGACGATCACTCCTACGGGAGCGGGGCGTGACATAGTGGTATCAGAGCACGGCTTTACGTCCTTGGACTTCGATTGAATTCTTTAACTCCGATGTTCCACAAACTCTGATGTTGTTCCGCAAATTGATATCGTTGGTGCGTTCTCTCTTAAATGTCCCACGGCATGTCCATACAATAAGTACAAATATTTTGCAAATCGTACGAAAGAAAAATTGGTTGAACAAAAGTTCAAGTAAAGAACGGTTGACTAAGTTGGGCTGGACATATACACCAAGAATCGTGTCAACCTTAGCAAAGTCGAGTGCGGGATACAAATTGTGTCGAACAAGAATGAGTTAGACTCGATTCATAGAATGTGGGATGACTATTGAAGTGCTATCGAACGATATTATCATCGATGCGACATGGGCAAATCGTGCTTGAATTTTTTTGAGGAATGGCTCGAACGAGAATTCAAAATAATCGGTTGTGATTCATAACTTGTTTCAAGGATTTGTTGAATGACTTTATCCCTGAGTGGTGTATGGGATAGCCTCGGGGATGTAGATCGATTGAGGATGCAGGATGCCAATGAGTCTATCAGCAAGCGATGGGTATGCAAAGCCTTAGAGTGAGTATGATTGAGTAAGTTGTAATCTTGAAGTTTATGACGAGTTGGTTCGAACAGACTAGAAACAACGCACACGAGATTTGAATTTCGCAAGTACGAAATGCAAGTGATAAGGAAAAAAGATAGATTGAATAAAAGAAAAGTTAAGGTGTACGAACGGATGACTTGATCGAGAAAATCGATATGAATCGCATACAAAAAGTTAGCACGTTTGGACAATAGCGCGCATGGAAGTGATTCGAATATTTGAGAATGACTCTAGGGATTGGAATTGATGTTGCTCGATGGTTTGAGTTAGCAAGGATTGAGACAAATTGATGAAATTCGTTGTTCGATGACTTAAGATAGTCGGATGAATATACGTGATTTTGGATTTGAACGAATTGAACATGTAACGGATTTGGGAGATAATGATCCAACTTGATCTTGAATGTCGAGGAGATTGTCCAGTTCGGACAATAGCATTAGTCGCACGACTCGAAATTCGTTGCAAATGAAGATCGTCATGTTACGTATATCATCGATGGTATTGAGAGGTATCAAAGATCGATATGCGATAACTCGGGAATACTCTGATTCGAGGAATGACGATCGTGCAAAATGTTTTTGTTCCGATGGATGCTATGCTTGGAATTTTGATGAAATGAATGTTGGATAAAAATGATCGTATCTTGATGGTTACGCCGATAACCATAATGTCGACGTTCTTGTCTTACGCGAGCGCAACTCCAGCCTCGCCCATGCGTCACGTCGGATTTGGGGACGATCGTTCCGCGTGAGCGCGGACATGATGATTCATGTCGCGGAAACGATCGAACTCGAAAAATCAAGATGTGACAATTTGGATTGCTTCGACTTGTGGTTTGATGCGAAGGTGAATTCGAGGATTGTACGGTTTAGTAATTGATGATTAAGTGAACTTGAGGATTGAGTAGATCCAATCTGCGTATCGAGAATGACTTAGTCTGGGCTCAAGTAAGAGTTACACCCCGATGAGGATAATTATCCCGCGAGAGCGTGCGTGGTGATTTCATGCCCACCGCGGATAATCAAACTTGCGTGAGATTGGAGCGTATCATATTGTTAAAGTCAGACGACTTTGTGATCGATTACGTGAATTGGGATAAATGACTAGGGAATATGAAATAAGAATTATGGTTTAGCGACAAGTCGTGTCATAGCGTGCTTGACTTGAAAGGAATGGATAGGTGGATTATATCGAATGTATTCGAAGAGATAGACTGTACAAATTGCATGTTGCATGAATGATATTCATAGGTCGAGGAAATGGTTGAACATGACTCGATGTAGGATGGCTTTGCTGAATGACTCGGACCCTTATGCGAGCTTGGGTAGAAAACCCCGTACTATCAACCTGGTTTGACCCTAGGATTGGGGGTCAGTGTTGGCATTATTGTTGGGGAACTATGATTCCAATCCTGACATTGACTTTAGCCTTGAGAAATGGCCTAGCGGGTTAGGCGAGACATCCATGTTACAAGAGTTAGCATTGGAATGATTGATCTTGAGGATTGGTATTGATGAATGGAATGATTCAAGAGTATGAAATACTCAATCACGAGACTCGGCTGACATGCATATATTTCTGGGACGCCTGAATATGTGCACGATGCGACTCGAGTGAGAATGACGAATTCTCTATCACGCGGCTTGGCTGAAATACATGTATTTTGGGGACGCCTGGGATATGTGCACGATCCAATCAAGTGATACGTTGAATTCAAGTGAGACTTGAGGAATGGAAAAGTGTCGAGGATTTTAAAATCGTGTTTTAAAGGAAAGATTGATTGTAGTACGATCGTGGCTCGGATTGAAGGAATGCATAGGCGAAGTGTGTACGAGAGTCTTTAAATCAAAGTGATAAGTCGATGAGTAAGTACTCAGTTAGTTTCGAGGACGAAACTTTTTCTGAGTAGTGTATGATGTAGTGTTCCGTCCCGCTCAGTCAATCGGAGGAATCGAAACGCCGACAGCGTTCGGACTTAGCCATGCAACGGCTTGCTCGAAGACTCGCTCGGTCGAGGCAACCCCTCGCTCAGGTGGGTGGCTTCGGTGAACTTGCCTCAGCTTGGCCTTCACACTAATAAAACGAAAGTTTTCAAATGCATAAGTAGGCTTGATAATAAAAGAGATGCATCCACATAGCTAAGGGAATAATCCCAACTTTGGTCAGACTGAGTTAGAATATGGAAAGGTCCCACGATCGGCTTAGAAGTCTGCTCAGCGTGCTTTCAAAATGACACTTGGTCCTTCGTCCTGTGGCTTGGGAGAAGGAAGTTGGTCTAAGTTGCTAAGTTGCCACCATGCTGGAATTAGCCTAAGTCATAGGCGTCGCCCGCGTATATGCTTGATAAGCATGCACGGTCCCGTCGTCTAAGGCTTGGCATAGCCTTCGCTTGTCCCGTGGTTTAAGTCGTATTGCACGGCTTGTGGCTTAAGTCTAGGCACCCAAAGAACTTATTTGTTCAAGTCGAACGCGTGCACGACACGTTCCCTCGAGACAAAGCTTGACGCAGCCTTTGCTCGTCAAGTCGTTGCACAATTAAGTTAGGCAAAGTTATGTTGGTCGATCGAAGCCATTTCTAGCACTGTCCCGCTCTTTCTGCGGTTGTCAAGTCACATAGTCCCACGATCTTAAGGCTCGTCATATAAGTATGTGACTTGAGTTATAGCGTCGCCTAGAGAACAAGGTCTGTCTAAGGCACGAGCCACGGTTGGGTTAAAGATAAGCATGCCACGGACAAAAGAACACGTTATGTTCAAGTTAAGCTGGAAGACTACTTGGTAGTCGTTCCCCGGGTTTAAAGGCACGCGATTGGTTGTCGCCGAGATCGGTCCCGCTACTTGGGAGTCTCGATAAGGAAGTCACGAGATCGGTCCCGCTACTTGGAAGTCTCGATAAGGAAGTCCACGCGACTGGTTATCACCGAGATCGGTCCCACTACTTGGGAGTCTCGATAAGGAAGTCACGAGATAGATCCCGCTACTTGGGAGTCTCGATAAGGAAGTCTACGCGACTGGTTGTCGCCGAGATCGGTCCCGCTACTTGGGAGTCTCGATAGAAAGTTGGAAAGCATGGTCAAGAATAAGGAAGGACTTGGTAGATCAAGTTGAGTCTTGCATGGTCATTGGACAACTTGCGCGCAAGGTGAATTCCTCGAACGATCCTAGGGCGTCGGGTTCGTGTCGGCCTAGGAGGAATTGCAGATATTGTACGGCCTTCATCGACGGTACGACTCGATTAAAGTGAACCGTTACAATATAGGCTACGGGTCATTCGGTAGGAGCTCGTACCTCGCACGTGAATGGTCACCGTATGCAAAGATCCAGGATAGCTTGACATTGCTAGTGACCACTCATATAGATATGTCGGCTTAAGAGCGGCAATCCGTGTGTATGCCTTTGGATTGCATCGAGTACTAGCAAGTTACGAGTTGGGTTAACAATGCGTAATTGCAGCAAGCGCTAACCTTGAATCGGCACGGGCTGGGTGTGCACAGTTGCAACATCATTCTGGAGCCTAAGATATGGCTTTATCAAGGACACGTGCTTCGGCATGAATGTGGCGTCATCGAGTCGTCTCGAGTTAAGTCAGGAGGGCCGTAAGGTAAGTTGGTTAAGTCTGGTTGATCCTTGGAAGGCACGGCCTCGATCTTAACGCATAATCAAGTCTATTGGCACGACCAGCACGAGTCGTCTCCTTGACGTCATTGGCACGAGAATGGTCTAGAGGCACATAAAAACAAGTGAAAGTCTTGGCACGGCCGAGTTTGCATAAGTTTCTACTTGGTGAGGCATTGCCTCGAATATGCATTGAAGTCACGAATAGAGTATAGCACGACCCTGATGTTACATTGCCAAGTATAGGCCAAGGCATCTCCTTCCTAAAATTGATCCTAAGGCAAGACTAGAAAGTCAATCAAAAAGGGATTAAGCTGCACAAAGTAAATGAACGTGTCGGTTTTGTATGGGTGGGCGAGGAGCTCACTCCACCAGTACAGTTGAGTACTGACACCCGCACAGTTTTCATGCATGTGCAGGCACAGGTAGAAGCCCGATGGCGCGGAGCTCGCTTGGATGCGTCGAGGCACGGAGTTCCTTGACGTTTCGAGACGTGCGACCGCATGGAGTCAGAACTTATACGGGACATAATGTATAGACATCGCCATTCCGAAGAATCTGTCACTCGTCGCCTTGAAGCATGTATTGAGAAATGAGAGAAAGCAGAGTGACTTGTAATATGAGAGAAAAGTGAGCTTGAGAGACTTGTAATTTGACCTCGTGCCCACAATTGTAACCTTTGTTTGAATATCAATAAAAGAGCATTTTGAATGACTTGTGTTTTGCTCTACATTTTCGCTGCTATTATTCAATGTTTCTGCTTGGGACTTCTGTGCGATGACCCCGTCACTTAGCCTGTAATCGGCCGTTATGGACCTGCCTTGCGTGAGCGCAATTTAGGCTCACGCGACATCACGTCTTAGCCAGGACGATCGCTCCTACGGGAGCGGGGCGTGACATCCACCTCTTGGGTCATTGACTCAAAAGCAAGTTCTCACATATCTGGTATAAATTCTCTCTTTGATCATCGTAGTCCTATGAAACATAATATTATCATAGCTGATAGGTCTACCCGTCCTATGCTTGGAAAAGTCATTTGACCCTGGCATCTTATCTTCCGGTTGGAAAGTGCAAGGCATCAATCATCTGTAGCAGGTGTCATTCACCCTACTCAATCATTGTCATTATTTGATTCATTATATGTGCCTATTTTTTTCAATTTGCTATCTGTGAGCCAGTTAACCAAATCTCTCTAATGTTCTGTAACATTTTCTTCCATTTTTTGTGTTTTTCAGGACCTCGGAACGAGGAAGATGATTGGTTCGAGGCATGAAAGAGATTGACTGTATTACTTGGATCTACCGGAAAAGGCTTTCACTTCTGTGTCTTCTTCTCCGTTGCAGTAATATTATCGTTTAGGTCATCCATCTTTGGCTAAGTTGCATCAAGTTGTTTCTAATTTGAGTTATATTTCTGTTCTTGAATGCGAGGCTTGTCAGTTATGCAAACATCACCGTAGTTCTTTTCCTCGTCGTTTGAGAGTCGTCGGTTGCAGTCTTTTGAACTTGTTCATTCTGATATTTAGGGTCCATCTAGAGTCAAAAGTCCGAAAGGATTTCAGTATTTTGTTATTTTTGTTGATGATTATTCCAGAATGATTTGGTGTTATTTAATGAATGAAAGATCTGAGTTTTCAAATGTGTTATCTACTTTTTATAATGAAGTCTATGTTCGGTTTGATAAACGCATCAAAATCTTGCGTTCTGATAATACTTTGGAGTATACTCAATCTTCTGTAAATACTTTCTGCGTTGATCGTGGCATTATTCATCAAACCAGTTGTGTTCACACCTCTAGCAAAATAGCATAGCCGAACACAAACATCAACACCTTCTCGATGTGACTCGAACTCTCATGTTCAACATGCATGTTCCTAAACAGTATTGTGCAGATATCGTTCTTACTGTATGTTA
This sequence comes from Iris pallida, assembly GCA_029216955.1. Taxonomy (NCBI): domain Eukaryota; kingdom Viridiplantae; phylum Streptophyta; class Magnoliopsida; order Asparagales; family Iridaceae; genus Iris; species Iris pallida. The sequence goes on along the minus strand of JANAVB010021599.1, from coordinate 17,212,163 downwards.
TCTAATTAATTGCATGCCATCATTTGTATTAAATAATCAAGTTCCATTCTCCGTATTAAATACATATGTCTCTCATTTTTCCTTATCTCCTCGAGTATTTGGGTGTGTCGCTTTTGTTCACAACTTGGAACCTAATCAAGACAAGTTGTCTCCTCGATCTCTGAAGTGTCTTCCTTGGTTATACTCGTACTCAAAAAGGTTATCGTTGTTACAATCCATAGTCACGCAAGTATTATGTCAGTGTAGATGTTACCTTTTTTAGGGTCTACCCCTTTTATTTTCCTCAGAAGACCGTCTTATTTCATTTTCATCAGATTTGATATCTTCCATACCACTTCCGGTCATTCCTAAATCAGTTTCTGTCTCCCTTCCTCCTTTACATGTTTATCAGAGATCCAAGGACATGCCAGTGGTTCTACAGAATTCAGCCCTCAACCAATCAACTTCCGAGCCAGCGGTTCTACAGAATTCAGCCCTCAACCAATCAGCTTCCGAGCCTGCGGTTTCTGTTTCAATCACCACAAATCTGATGATATTCCTATTGCTCTTATAAAAGGTAAACGCATTTGTACCACAAAAAACAAACATTCCATCTCTAATTATGTTTCTTTACACCGTACTTCTTCATTTCTTTCATGCATTTGATGTTTCATTATCTTCTATTTCTATTCCCAAAACTTATAAGTAGACTATGTCGTCTTCTGGTTGAAAAATTGCAATGGATGAGGAGATGTGTGCTTTACATCAAAATCAGACTTGGGAGCTTACATCACTTCCTGTTGGGAAGCAGATAGTGGGTTATCGATAGGTATACACTGTTAAGTATCATCCGAATAGTTCAATTGAGCGCCACAAGGCACAATTGGTTGCAAAAGGGTATACTCAGACAAATGGTGTGAATTATATGGAGACTTTCCTCCAGTGGCTCAACTGAATGTAGTTCGGATTCTTATCTCTGTGGTAGTTAATCGCCAATGGCTATGTATCAGCTAGACATAAAGAATGCTTTCTTGCATTGTGACTTACAAGAGGAGGTCTATATGGATCAACCACCGAGGTATGTTGTGGCTGAAAGTGGAAAACTCGTATGCCGATTGAAGAAAGCATTATATGGACTGAAACAATCACCTCGAGCTTGGTTTGACAAGTTCGGTTCAAATCTTATTCAATATGGATTTCGGCGCACCACGTTAGATTATTCAGTATTTTGCCATTCCTCTTCGGCAGATATTATCGTGTTGATTGTTTATGTTGATGATATCATTATATATGGAAGTGATTATGCTGGAATTGTAGAATTGAAGGCCTACCTCAGTCATCAGTTTCATACTAAGGATTTGGGTCTTCTTTGATATTTTATTGGAATCGAAGTTGCTAGATCTAAGAAAGTTGTATATCTATCGCAGCACACGTATGTTCTAGACTTGCTCTCAGAGACTGGAATATTGAAGTGTCGGCCGTTTGAGACTCCTATGGATTAGCATGACAAGCTTGATGCTAACAGTGGAGAGTTATTTGAGAATGTTGGACATTATAGACGGCTAGTTGGAAAACTTATACATATCTTACTGTTACACGACCAGACATCACCTATATAGTTGGAGTAGTTAGTCAGTTTATGCATGCCGTTCGGCAACCACATTGGGAGGCTATCTCTCGCATTTTACGGTACTTGAAATGTGCACCTGGAAAGGGTTTGTTGTACAAACCTTCATAGTTGCTTATGGTGACGGATTTCAGTGATGCTGATTGGACAGGCAGTTACAGTGATAGGAGGTCTACTTCTGACTATTGTACATTTGTGGGTGGCAATCTTGTCACATGGCATAGTAAGAAAAAAAATATTGTCGCTCGTTCTAGTGCATAAACCGAGTACCGTGCGATGACTCATACTGCTTCTGAGATGATGTGGGTGCGGTCTTTTCTTCATGAAATAAAAATTATGGTTCCGATTCATATGGAGATGATATGACAATCAGTCGGTCATTTTCATCGCCAATAATCCGGTGTTTCATGAGCGCAATAAGCATATCGAGATGGATTGCCATTTTGTTCGTGATTTGTTGCTGAAGAAACAGATTGTCACTCCTTATGTTCGGTCTGATAATCAAGTGGGTGATATCCTTACCAAACCACTTGCTCGTGGTCTATTTTCTGATTTATGTAGGAAGTTGGACATGTTTGATCTATATGTTCCAGCTTGAGGGAGGGTGTTAGTTATTATTGTTATTTATCTTATGATGGTACAATAGTAATTGTGGATGTATTGCTTATCAATATAAATACACATGTGATGCAACTTAGGATTACAAGTCATTGCAATCTGCTTTCTCATATTCTCTGTTCTCCTTCTTTTCTCCTTCTCTTCTCTTCTCTCCAAACTTTACTAGTAAAATAAAGGACATTGAGTACCTACATTGTTTCACACAATATCTTCCAACGAAACCCATACTGAATCAAGTCATCTCTAACCCTCTCTTTACTGTCAATTGATACTTAATACCCAAAACGAATTCACAATCCTATACTTTTAGTCTATTGAGATGGAGTTCTTTTGCCGCAAAAATATCCTTCAACAAAATCTATCACATCATGGCACCTCTCAACCTTCTCATTTGCTGTCAATTGATACATAGTACACGAAATATGATAATTAAGGTTAGGGGAGTAGAGCAAAGAAGGATATAGGCAAACCACAATGTTCCCTCAAATTATCTTTCAACAAAATCAGTATATCTCATAGAACTTAGTAACCATTTTTTCTGCTGTAAATTGTGTCAACACACAAACACACAAACACACACACACATACGTAGAAGCATGAAAATTTCAGCAGATTGGACAACCATGCGCCCAAGTCACCAGTGAAAACCATGCGTCCAAGTCACCAATGAAGACATATGCGCCCAAGTCACCAATGAAGACATATGTGCCCAAGTCAGGCTCCTCCAGAAGGGGGACGCATAGCCCTGTTTCAGGCTATGCGTCCAAACCAGAACAGCCCCCGACTCGGTCAAACCCACGATCAATCGTGCACCGAAGCATACGTCCACGTCAGTCTCCACGAGCAGTCGTGCACCGAAGCATGCGGCCACGTCAACACCACGACCAACCCACGATCTCGCATTTTGCATGCGCCTACACCCTATGCGCCCAAAGCAGGACTATGCGCCCACATGAAAACCAGTGTGTTATCTCATGTTGGCGCATAACATCATTCCAGCTCAAGAACGACTATAAAAAGGGGTCTCATACCTCTTCCAAACACAGAACGGAGAGCATTTTCAAGAGCCAAATTGCTGCACTTCTTGCCAGTGAGCCGAGAGTTAGCAATTTTCTTAGGTTTCTCCCACTTTTGTAATCGGAGTATCAACGGAGTAAAGGAGCAACTATCGCTTGATCTCCATCATCTCATTCTCCAGAATTCTTTTTGTACTCAGGGATCCTCAGCGCAGGATCTCTCAGGCGTACTCGATTTGTGGTACCTTGCGCCAATAAAGAAAAGACAGCGTTTCTTCTTCTTTTTGTGTGTCCACAAAAATGGCGACTCTGCTGGGGACTACATTTTCCTCTGACGAGAAGGTGGTGACGCAATCCGATACTGACAAAGTGGGAAGCACCCAGAAGATGTTGATCGTGAAGTTCGATCAGCAGGCGTTCGAAGAGATGCTATCGAGGGACGGCTCTACTCCCTCAAAATCAGCGAAGCCAAACAAGTCTCGCAAGACTTGGCTTCCGAAGGCTCGCCGTGCATATCCTGCCAGTGTCATAGCAGATATGCAACTGAAGGACTCTGTCACATGGGCGCATGGCTCTGCCACAGAAGCTCAACAAATGAAGAAGGCTCACACCGTTTCGGGCTCTACTAGCCCAGCGACTTCTCTCTTGTGCAACCAACAACAGAGTGTTCAAGGCTCGAGACTTGGCAAAGGAAAACACTACGATGCCAAGAATCGGAGTGTTCGACACTCCGGGTAAACTCAGCGAGGCTCACAAATGAAGGAGGCAAAGCTGGAAGAAAACAGCGCTACTCCACCAAGCATGCGCCCAAGAGGGTGTGTGGGCGAATAACGCTGACCAGAAGACTTCTGTCTTCGACAGATTGTGCATCCAGGGTCATACGCCCAAGGCTATGCGCCCAGGCTCAAATGACCCATACTATGCGCCCACATCGAGGAAGCTCAGACATGCTGCCAAGAAGCATGCGCCCAAAGGCAGACTCCAGGGCCTATGCGCCCACAGCAAAAAGACAGGCCCCAACGCGTAAAGCACGAGGCTGTCTTCAAGGTCATCACAGAACTTAGGTGTGGGGGTTGCCCCTGCACGTGAACTAAGTCTGGATGCGCCAACTCTCCTTACAAACCCACATGCAAAGCTCGACGATGCATGTGACATAGATTTTAAGGCAAAACTCCCTTCCGCTGACTTACGCGACATGATAAATCATAAGCGTAAAGCGAGGGAGGACATAGCAATTCATGGTGTACATCCGTGCACCAGTATTGTCATCAACTGTTGCTGCTCCAAAGCAACGAGAGCGCCTCAGAGGCAGTTCGTGTTTCGACGACTGTATTTCTCTGACGATGAAAAGCCGCTGTGTGCTTCATCCAACATGGCTTCATGGGGTCCCCCTTATGGAAACCCCAATCAAAGACGGTGGACCACGAACCCAACTTTCTCTCTCAGTTCCGCGAACAGAAGAAGAAAAAGTCTGCCAACAGATAGCCGGCAGGCTGTCACATCTGAAGGAGTCTATATGGGCACTCGGTCGAAGGCGAGATTCCGTATAGATGACGAGGACTTCCAAGCTGGGGGTAGTATTCCCTCGGAGTCGGAAGCAGATGAACTTCACACTGGGGGTAGCCTTCCAGATGACGATAATCTCTCCGAGTCTGACGGCGACTATCTACCTCCCCTAACTGAAGATGAGGGACTGGTCAACTCAGAGACAGACAGTATCAGCACCAGTTGTACTGTTTCCTCTGTTCGTCCTCGCATGTTATCTACATACATGGCGGATGGAGAAAGACCGGAAGAAGCCAGTGATCAGACCAACAAATGGCTAGAGGGTCTTGAAACAGCATTTGCCAAGATCACTGATTGGCTTACCAGTCTCATGGCGGTCCAAGCTGCTGGGGCTATTCCTCCACCTCAACAAAACGTCTCGGCACACGTTAGTCAGGCTCATAGCAACAACCCTCCTTCACTACAGAAGGAGTATCATTCCGTTGCGCCTCCTCCAAATCTTGCAAATGCTGGGGGTGGTCCTTCACCAACGACGCCTGACAACCGTACAATAGCCATTTCCCAACACCTGCTCAATCAACAGGATGCAATTGATTCTCTGGTTGCCCGTCTTGACACCATCTCACACAAAGACGAGCTTCAGAAGATGGGGATATCTCAACCTTATCCTCCTTAATGGAAAAATGCTACTTGCCCTCCTAACTACAAGCCGCTGACGCTAAATTCATTTGACGGGATGACTTCTCCTCGTCAACACATGACATACTTCAACACGCAGACTCTACACTTACCCAGGGACGATCCGTTCTTGTCAAAGTTGTTTATTAGCACATTGCAGGGGTAGCTTTTGAATGGTTTTGCAGTCTGTCTGACAGTTGTATCAATTCTTTTAAAGACTTGGACAGGTTATTCCTCAACAGGTTTTACGAAAGTGGCATGCATGTTAGTATGTCCACCCTCATCGAGACCAAGCAAAGGACGACTGAGTCTGTCATTACTTTCATCGAACGCTTCAGGCGGCTAGCGTTGAAGATGCCCTTCGGTATACCAGACTCAGAACTTATGGATACTTGTCGACATAACTTCCTTCCTACAGTGAAGTTTTGTCTGGGTATACATAAGTATGATACATGGCCCGCTTTTATTGGGGCCGCTGATGCTGCTGAAAACGACGTCCCTAATCTGGAATTACTGGGGTTGAAAACACCCAAATCTGAAGACAAAGGCAAGCATCCTCAAACTATCCCTGTCCGTGGGGGTAAAGGGAAAGAAGTCTTGAAGGTCGACACTTCCAAGGGAGCTTCCAATTCTCAGGGCGCCTCTGACAAGCCTAAGGAGACCTTCTCCTTTGACGAAGACGATGTCATTACCATTTTTCACACATTGACGAAGGGTAATAAACTGACATTGCCTCCACCACGACGTCCTGCAGAGGCAAACCAACTCAACGATCCCAAGTGCCGTCTTTATCATCAGTACGTGCATCACTCTACCAAGGATTGCATCGTCCTGAAGAAGAAGATACAACAGCTTATCGACAGCCAAGTGATGTTATCCTCTCAATGAGTATATCAATACTCATAATAATGTACCTCCAGCGGATGATGTTATCCCTGAAGAAGAACTTGCGTATTTTCTTAGTAAAGGTTTATCTTTGAATTACTCCGATGCCTACCAATCTGTAAACCAGTATGTAGATACGATATACGCCCTAGAGAACGGCATAGGACCACACCTCTGCATGCCGGTCACGACGCCTCATCTGCGGGAAAATGTTTACCCAGAAGATATCCACTACTTCATCGTTCCAGCCAGAAAGAAGGGTGAAGAACTAATCATCTTCAGTCGAATAATTGGCGAAAGAAAGTTCGTTCCGGACTCTACTTCTCCCAATCGCAACACGGAAGCTGACTATGACTCTAGGAAAATGCAACTTTTACGATATAGTTGGCAGGCCAAGAATATCATCCAGAACATGGGATATGACATAAAAAGCGACCAGGGGCTAAACTACGGCCGGGGACGATGGTTGCCAATAAGTCACTTTGCTCCTCCCGGTAAACCCGAGAACTATTATCAACAAAACGGTGTTGGTCTGGGTTATGCCACTCCTCCAACAACTCCCAAAAGATCAGATGACGAAGCAGATCGTTGTTCTCATTCTTCTGATTCCTGTCTCTGGGATTCAGACTCCAGCATTGGCGACATGTTCAAAGCAACTTTGTCCGTCAACATGGTGTCAGTTGACCAAATTGCAGACGATGTCCAATCGATCGAGCATGAACAATGGGCTCAAAAGATGGATACTAGGTGGGAGCTGTGTTTCAAACAACGTGAACCACCTACCGAAGACGAAGTCGTCCAAGTCAATTTAGGAGATGAATCATCTTTTAAACCAATCTTCATCAGCAAAAGTCTATCTGGCGATGAACGACAATCTCTTATACAGCTTATAAGAGAATACATCGACGTCTTTGCATGGAGCTATGAAGGCATGCCAGGCTTGGACCCTAAAGTCGCCATGCACCGCCTAAATATCTCGTCTAAAGCTAAGCCAGTGAAGCAGCAGCAACGACGATTCCGACCAGATATCATGGAGGCTATCGAGAATGAAGTCAAGAAGCTTATTGCAAGTGGATTCATTCGCGAAGAACAACATCCTGACTGGGTCGCTAACATTGTTCCAGTCATGAAAAAGAACGGTAAAGTTCGAGTCTGTATCGATTATCGTGATTTGAATTCTGCATGCCCGAAAGATGAGTTCCCTCTACCGATCACCGACGTAATGATCGACAATACTTGCAGCTTCGAGCGGATGTCCTTCATGGATGGGTTCTCAGGCTACAACCAGGTCAAGATGTTCCCCGACGATGAGAAGCACACATCTTTTCGAACACCGTTGGGGACATACTGCTATACGGTGATGCCCTTCGGATTGAAAAATGCAGGGGCGACATATCAGCGAGCTATGAACACAATTTTTTGCGATCATTTGCGCAAACCAGTGGAATGCTACGTAGACGATATCACAGTTAAAAGTCGTCTTAAGGGCAACCACCTCCAAGACTTGAGAACGGTGTTCGAACTAATGCGTGCACACCAACTCAAGATGAATCCAACCAAGTCTTTTTTGGGAGTCTCCAGCGGCAAGTTTCTTGGTTTCGTCATCACTTCAAAGGGTATACATCTTGACCCGGAGAAAGTGAAGGCTATCCTCGATATGCATCCTCCAAGAAACCTCAAAGAGCTACGCGGACTGCAAGGAAGGCTAGCCTACATCAGACGATTCATTTCGAACATTTCTGGAAGATGTCAACCGTTCACTCAGCCCATGAAGAAAGGCGTATCTTTCGTCTGGACTGAACAATGTCAACGCGCATTCGACGACATCAAGAAGTATCTCACAAGCCCCTCAGTATTGGTAGCTCCAATAATGGGGAAGCCCTTCTTACTATATGTACGCACTATGGACCATTCCCTTGGCACCCTATTAGCTCAGAAGAATGAAGGCGGCCGTGAACATGCAATTTACTACCTCAGCCGCATAATGGTGGATGCCGAGCACAGATACACACCTGTGGAAAAGGAATGCCTTGCACTGGTATTTGCTATTCAGAAGACACGCCACTATGTGTCTGGGCAGACTATCCACATCACATCTAAAGTCAATCCTCTTAGAATACTCATGACTAAACCGGGTTCTCTCAATTCCAGTTTAGCTACATGGGCAATGCTGTTGACTCCATATGATATGTTGTTTGTTCCTCAGAAGGCAGTAAAAGGCCAAGCGTTAGCTGATTTCCTAGCAGCTCATCCGGTGCCAGAATCTTCTAAACTCTACAACGAAATCCCCGATGAAGTAGTGGAGTCTAATATCGCAACTGAAAAAATCCCCATTTGGCGAATGTTCTTTGACGGTGCATCAAGAACAGGACCTAAAGGAAATATTGTGGCCGGAGTAGGTGTCGTGCTCGTGTCACCCGACCATCTGGTTATACATCGTGCATATTCTCTCGTGGAACCTTGCACCAACAATGTGGCCGAATATAATGCCCTATTAATCGGCCTGCAACTGGCAAAACAACTGGGAGTTGACTATCTAGAAGCTTACGGCGGTTCCAAGCTTATAGTTAGTCAGGTCCGAGGGGACTATGAAGTTCGTCACGAAGATCTCATCCCCTATCACAAAGCGACAATCGAGTTGGCGTCTACTTTCGCTGGATTCTTCATCGAGCACGTGCCTCGACTACAGAATATAGAAGCAGATGCTTTAGCTGGTCTCGCTGCTTCCTTGACCGTCCCTACCAATACTCAGCAGTCGATCACAGTGTCTGGTCGAGAACTATTATGTGTTAAAGATGCCCTGCATATTCATCACAGTTACACAACGGAAACAAACGTCGATGTTAAAGACTGGAGATTTCCTTTCATAGACTACGCCGTCTATGGAATCCTCCTTGAGGACCCAAAGGAAGCAGTGTCTATCCAAAGGCGATCCCTCAGATTTTACTACGACACAGCTACCAAGATGTTGTACCGACGCTCTTACGACGGGCTACTGTTACGATGTTTATCAGACACAGAAGCCAAACATGCACTCCGAGAGGCTCACGACGGAGTTTGTGGTGCACATCAACCAGGCCCCAAATTACAAGACCGCCTCAGACGAATGGGTTATTATTGGCCCACGATGATAGCAGATGTTGAATACGCAAAGTGTAGGGCTTGTCAGTTCCACGCCGATTTCATTCATCAACCTTCGGAGTTTCTACACCCGACGGCAGCATCTTGGCCTTTTGAAGCCTGGGGCATGGACGTTATAGGCCCAATCAGCCCGCCATCTTCCAGAGGACATCGGTTCATCCTAACCATAACCGATTACTTCTCCAAATGGGCGGAAGCTATACCGCTCACTGAAGTGAAGGCGTCGAACGTGATCAGTTTCATCAAACATCACGTTATCTACCGCTTCAGCCTACCTCGTAGGATCATCCATGATAATGGTCCACAATTCGCAAGCCATGCATTCTATCGGTTCTGCGATAGGAATCGAATCCAGAATGTAGCCTCCACTGCCTACAATCCAGCGGCTAATGGGTTAGCAGAAGCCTTCAATAAAACTATCATTAAACTTCTCAAGGAGTTCGTGTCTTCAAACAAGCGTGATTGGAATGAGAAGCTCGGCGAATGTCTATGGGCCTATCGTACAACGGTCCGGACTCCAACAGGCAGTACGCCATTCTCTCTGGTTTATGGGAGCGAATCAGTTCTTCCCCTAGAAATTCAGATTCCTTCTCTTCAGGTAGCCTTAGCCAGTGAGTTGACTACCGAAGAAAGCTACCATCTGCGACTACAGGAGCTCGAAGCGCTTGACGAAAAATGCTTGTTAGCTCAGCAGCGTATTGAGCTATACCAAGCACACCTTTCCAGAGCCTTCAATAAAAAGGTGAAGGAAAGATCTTCCAAGTTGGTGATCTAGTCTTAGCAGTGAGAAGACCAATGGTCATGACGCACAAAACAGAAGGAAATTTTCAGCCTAAATGGGAAGGTCCTTTCGTTATAGAATCAGTGTATTCTAACGGTGCGTACCGACTAACCAAGCCTGATGGTGACTTGCTCATGATGCCTATCAACGGCGAGTTCCTGAAGAAATATTATGTGTAACCTTTTGTAAATAATGTTCACATATGTTCAGTCATGTAAATGTACAGTGCGATGTTTATGTGATTCAAAAAAAATTATCTAACTATTATCCGTATTTTAAGAGTCTTGAATACGCCTTGGATAATAGGTCCTTTAAAATATTTCCCCAGTGAAATCATTTCCTTTTTTTTGACTCTGCCCAAACTCGGTTTGACGAAAACAAGTCACATCCCTATTACCTCTGAATTATTTTCCGATAATTATTTTCCCAGTAGAATAATTAAGAAACAATTTGCCATGTCCATATAACCTCTGAGCAAAGCATTCATCAAGGATAATCACGTCCATATTACCTCTGAATTATCCACTCCTACCTAATATTATATATCTTTCCACGTCCATATTACCTCTAGTCAGATATGGAACATCCTCTGCTATTACGTCCATATTACCTCTATTAGCAGCTTCGTTCAACTTATTATCCATATTCAAAAAAAACTTGAATATAAAACGGATAATAGGTCCACATCAAATCCCCAGCGAAATACCCATCAGAAATATCCCTACTACGTCCACATTACCTCTAGTTTCGATATTTCAAAACCACATTCATGAATGTTGAAAGCCAAAGATTCTTTATTCTTTTAACGTCTATCAAGAGACGGGAAAAAAGGGGTACAAGAGTCTTGACGGCTAGAAGAAACAGTTACAAACAAAAAAATCTAAGGGATACATAGTTGATTGATATTGTCCCTTAGAGCCGCGATTTCGGCTTTTCGCGGTAGCTCGGCGGCGCGCCTCTTCTTGACGAGCGGCTTCATCCTGGAAGAGGATCAGACTCATGTGCTCTCCCTCCAACTTCACCAGCTGTTCTTTTAAATGGGCGGAAGTGGTGGCGGTCATCGCAGCCTGAGTCAAGTAGTCCTCCTGCTCAGATGTTGCTGTCCTCAAGTAGGCTTCCAGTTGAGCAATCTCGCTTTGGATCTGCACGATGTGATTGTATTTCTCGGTAATCTGCACAGCCAGTTTATTCTTCGAGGCAGCACGTGCCTCACTTGCAGCGTTGAACTGACCATACTGATCAGCCAATTCGCTGATCTCTCGAACGAGGGCATCCTTCCTTGCCTGGAAAGTAGCCTTCTCCTCCGCGAGAGCCGTGATCAAAGCCTCGTCTTCTGCACGGAACAGCGAAGTCGGGCTTTGTTGTTTGGCATCCCGGAATCTGGCCACCTGACCCTCCAGGTCATTCAGAACTTTCCTCAGAGGATTAGCCCGCTATTCATAACCGGCAATGCTCTCGAGGGCCGTCACTTAGCATTCGGCAACAGCCTTCACAAGGCCAAAGGCAGCATTCCGATTCAGGACTCTAGGAAGCTTTACTTTCAGCACAGAGTAGAAAGCTTTGACGACTTCCTGAGCCATCTCGTCGTCTTCAGTAGAGGTCGTCGGGGAGGAGGCTTGGAGAGTTTCTTCCGCTCCAGGAAGGGATACCTGACAAGAAGCCGAATCTGACAAGAAAACAATATATATATCAGTAACCGAAAAAAAGGGGAAAAATGCGAAAAAGTTGTAATTTCGTACCTTCGGCATGCTCAGCGCCAACCTGGGCTACGTCATCGGTCTTGGCTTCAGGGAAACCGAGAGCAGGCCCAGGCTGTTCAAGAAGAACAATATCAAGGCCTCGAGCGGCATCAGGCCTGGTATCTTCCGCAATTCCAGCTGGAACGGGAGCAGATTCAGCAACAGCCCCCTCAGTAGGCTGTTCAACCTCTCCTTCTGTAGCCTATCCCGGCTCACTAACAGCTCCCTCCGCACCAGCAAATTTAGAGGAGCCGGGGACAACCTCTGTCCCTTCCCCAATGCCTGGGGCTATCTTCACGAGGGGTTCCTTCTCCTTGTGTACAAGGGAACATACAGTCGTGGTCAGCCTCACGAGGAGCACACAAAATCAAAGTCGAAAAATCTCATCCGAAGAGAGGCGCAAAGATAACGTACCCGCAGGAGGATGAGCCGATTGGACTTGATTTTCATCTAAGTCCCTCATCACAGCTCCTATTGCAGACATATCCCCCAAAGAAATGTCATAGGAGGGACTGATCTTTTGATTGCCGTCATGGTCTGGGCCTTCGCCCTGATCATCCCGTCGCTCAAACCTTACAGCTGAAGAAGATCCGCCCTCATCCATCGGTCGAGGACGAGCAGGGGACACTGTCGTCACGTCTACCTCCTCAGACAAGGAGGCATCTCCCTCAGCTACAACTTCAGGGTCCTGTGCAAAGGACAAACGCAAGGGTGAGAAAGCTTCTAAAGGCTTGACCAAAACGGCTATGGAGTCTAGGAAGGGATCTACCTCCCGAATGGTAACGGCCTGCAACGCCGTCTGCCGGGAAGATCTTCTGGGAGGAGGCGAGCCGGCACCCACGTCCGCGACCTTCTTCCTCCCCCGGGAAACAACTACCTTCTTCCTTTTGGGCCGTGGAACCAGCTCGGTGGAAGCTTTCCTCTTATGAGGAATGTCGGGAAGAGGTTCTTCAGTATCCTCTCTCCGAGGCGCTGCAACAATAGGCTCCTCAACAACAACTCTCTGCTGCGGAGCTGCAGCCGGTTCAACTGTGGGTGCGACGCCTTCCTTTCTGTTACTCCCCATTGCGCGCACTCGTCCTATATCAGCAAGAGTAGGGGCAAACCTAGTCCCCGATATAAAACTCTGCTCACGGTCATACCAAGAAGGAAGGGTATTGACCTGAATATAGAACTTAGCAGCAGCAAAGAGCATGTAGGTGTCAGGTTTATCTTCTGGCAAGGTTAAAACTGCCCCCGTACATCCAGCGTTGTAGTAGCCCCATGCACGTGCCCCATCAATCAGACTCCCTATCGACTGGAGATGAGGACTGCGATTGCCCAATAGAAGCTGGTTGTAGCCGAATTGCCGTGCAAAGCGGCTCGGCAAATAAGGTTCCAGGAAAGTGTGGTTCCTATTCCTGAACACCAGATGGGAAGGCCTAATGGATTGGAGCCAACGAAATGTCCCAATAGGAAGGCTAGTAGTGAGTGCTCCCTCATCTACTAGGGTGTCTCCTGCACGACCACTACCAGACGGAGGCGATACTCTGAAGAATTCATAGTTCTGCAGAAAACTCAAAGCCCTCCTGCAAACAGGCACCCCTGTAATGGTCCAATCCGTATCTCTGAATCTCCGAAGGCATCCCCCGCCAAAGTCTGCCATCAGCCCGACGTTCATCAATCTGGGACAATGCAGCACCAGCCATCCCATCAGACAGTGGAAGGGAAACTCAGTCCTAGCAAAGTCCTTTCTGCCATCGGGTGTTATCGCGTTCACAACAAAATGTCGCAAACCCCGTTGGATGGCACAGACCATCGCTGGAAGCAGAGCAAGTTGGCGTCCAAAGGCCAGCTTTACAGCCGGAAGTATCATACCCCGGCTTATTCTCTCAATAGACCCTGAACTACCAGGGACTACGCAGTCACGAAGCCATATCATCAGGAAAGCGGCTAGCACCGCCTTTTCTGACATCTTGAACTCGGCCTGCCTGAAGAAATGATAAATCGGGGAGTTTCCCTCAGGATCATCACTATCTTCGGCATCCACAGCTCCGTGATCTGCCATCAACTGCTCTATCTCAGAGCTCGTCAAGGGCTTGCGAGACGAGAAGGAGACTGGACCGTCCCCCTCTTCTCTGGTGAAAACATAGTTAGTCCAGGCCCTCGTATGTGGAAGGGACCCCTCAGTCTTTGCCCTTCTTCGTAATTTGGTGACAAATAAAAAAGTGACAGAGTAACTCTTTGTACACCTCCATCATCTCGGAGTTCTCCTTCTCCAAATCCAAGATCTCTGCATCACAGGGGACGTATTCTGCGTATGGCTCCGTTCTCCAGGAAAGTTTGGATATCGCATGCATCTCGTGAAGAGCCAAACCCATCTCCCCACCCGGAGTGAAGAAGGTGCATGTGTGATGGTTGTATAACTCTGCCAAGGAGACAAACACTGGCCAGTTAACCTTAATGCCATATTGGGTGGCTCTAACGGCATAAAGAAGACCGGCAGCTTTTAGGGTGGCCTCGTAAGTCGAGAGCACCCATCCAGTAAGATCGCTCCAGAACGGGACAGAATGCCTCCAACCTTCCATCCGCAGCTTCCCTTCCGGGTACGACTCCCTCTTTGACAACATCAAGTTGGAGAAAGTCTCAACAACATAGGGGTGAAGGTCAGTCGGGACATCGTTCATTATGACACCAGGTTGCAGGCCCCTCATGGAGTAGGACGTGGAACCCTTGACACAATTGAACGTGTCCTTCTTCCGGTCACCAGAGTTGAATTGGATCCTGCCAGAAACAACCCCATGCAGTTCAGGGGTCAGGTCCCATTTCATCTGCCTCTGCACAGCCAGATCAGCAAACGCTGACAGAGGGTATTGGCGCTTCATCGATGGCAACCCTATTCTTTGGTCATTTAACTTAACTACCAAAGGGTCTTCCAGACATATCGTCGCGTCATCCTCGAATCCTACACTGTCACCGAACAGGAAGTACGGCTTCTTCAAACGGCGTGTCCCTCCGAGCAAGAGCTTCTCATCATTAATCATCTGCTTCAGAAAGGTTGTCATGTTCAATTATGGCGATCGTCCGTTCCGTAGGCTGGTCGTGACTGATCCTGGCCTGAACATTGCTGATTATGTTGGTTATGAGGCTTGTGCCGAGGACTTGGCAAGCAGAGCCGAAAGGGATCCCACCAAGCTCCGGGACAAACATGTTAACTGCAAGGACAGAAGAGAAAGTCAGACTCAGAATCCGCAGAAAAAACTAAGTGCTGGAGGAGTCTTATGCGCCCAAAGGGCTATGCGGCCAAAGGGTTATGCGCCCAAAACAGCATGTGGGCGCATAACGTACAGCAACATGTGGGCGCATAACATGCAGCAGCATGTGGGCGCATAACATAGCAACATGTGGACGCATGACACACCACAGTGTTGGCGCATGCTTCTGTGGGTGCATATAAATGCTCACAGAAGCATGTTGCCTTGGGCGCATGCGCCCAGGCAGTGGAAAAGTCTGAGCGTCGCAAATTAACGCTCAAGACTTTGTTTTGAGGCGCAGCCTCACCCAAGATCGGGTCTTAGACTGGCGAGGACGCTGTCGCAGGAGGAGAGCCACTCGGTGCAGCCCTCTTGCCCTTCGCAGATCTCTTGGCGGCCTTGGGAGACATGGTTCGTGCAGAGAGGAGATGAAAAGTCTAAGAGAAAAGAGAATAATGAAATTTCTCTCTTCAAGGCCTATTTATAGGCATAGGCAATATACTATGCGCCCACTACTCTTATGGGCCTATGCGCCCACAGCGCACTATGCGCCCACTACGGCTTATGCGCCCACGTGAAGACCCAGTCTCTTGCACATTATGCGACTGCCATGTGCTGACATGGACAACGTATGAAGGATGGACCTCTTCAAATTCCACCCCGATGAATCTGTCAGTTCAGATTTTCGAGGAAGATCTCAACAGCCATCTCTCTGACAGACTGGCCAAACTCTATGCGCCCAAAAGGGAGAGCCATGCTATGCGCCCACTGCATCACGAGAAGACGGTCCATGCTGTAGTCCCACTCAGTCAATCGGAGGAATCGGAACGCCAACGGCGTTCGGACTTAGCCTTGTAACGGCTGCTCGAAGACATCGTTCGGTCGAGGCGACTGCTCGCTCAGGTGGGGTAGTTTCGGTGAACTTGCCTCATCTTTGCCTTCACATAATAAATCGCATGTTTTCAACTTGCACAAGTAGGCTAGATAATAAAAGAGACGAATCCACATAGCTAAGGGAATAATCCCGATGGGTCGCATCGAGTTAGAATATGGAAAGGTCCAACGGTCCGCTTAGAGTTGGTATACGGCGTGCTTTGAAAACGACACTCGATCCTTCATCCCGTGGCTTAGGAGAAGGAAAGGTGGTTGAAGTAGAAGAAGTTATGAACGTAGCCTAAGTCATAGACGTCGCCCGCATGAATGCTTAATAAAGCATGCACGATCCATTGTCCAAGGCTTGGCATAGCCTTTGCCCGCCCTATTGGTTAAGCTGTATTGCACAGCTTGTGGCATAAGTCTAGGCAACCAAATAACTTGTTTGTTCAAGCCGGACACGTGCACGGCACGTTCCATCAAGGCAAAGCTTGACGCAGCCTTTGCCCGTCAAGTTGTTGCAAAGTTAAGTTAGGCAAGTTATGTTAGGCTATCAGAGTAGTAGCAAGCACGGTCCTAGGAGTTCTACGGCGGGGTATAACCACATAGTCTTACGGTCTCAAGGCCCGTCATATAGAGTATGACTTGGGCGGTGGTGTCGCATAGAGTTCAAGTTGGTTTAAGGCACGATGTCACGGACTTGGTGTTTTTAAGGCACGAGCCACCGTTGATTAAATTGAGTTGGAAGGAGGGCTTTCAAATAGTCGTTCCTGAGTTGAATGAAATGATAGGGCAAGAAGTAAGAATACTCGCGACCGGGTCGTCGAGGCAAGGTCTCAGATGTGAGAAGTATTAAACTTGGTCCTGAAAGAGATGGTAGCACTAGAAGTAGATTGACTGTGTGAGACGTCAGTTTGAGTCTTGTCTTGCATGGTCATTGGACAACTTGTACAAGGTAAAATGAACAGTTTCTCGAACGGCGACCCAGGCGGCCCATGGGAACCGTTTCGATGGAAGACATCGTAGCTGTGCTGGATGACCACACGGGTTAGGCGGGGACTTGCAGCGGAGCTAGCTACTCGCGCTGGCAAGGGACGTCCGTCTAATCAAAAGCTACAAAGGGAGTCCATTATAGCGTTGGACGCTAGTGACTAGTTCATATAGATGAGTCGGCATTGGCGGCGATCCGCGTGTATGCCTTTGGATTGAGTCGAGTGTGGTGTTCACTATATCAATGAGTCGAGTCGAATGCGTACACGATCGGAAGACAATGTTTGGGCCTAAGATTTGGCTGCAACAAAGACACCATGTTTTGGCACGAGATGTGGCGTCGAGTCTTAAGTTGTCGGCATATAAGTTGCATAAGTTGGATTTGAGTCATCTTGAGTTTAAGTCAGGAGACGCCGCAAGACAAAGTCGGTCGAGTGACACTTAGCCCACAAGTCTTGATTGGGTCAGTTGGTGATCAAAGTAGCAAGGGTCGCGAGGCGGCGATATGGTTAAGTCACACTGAGTTGCGAGGCACGGCACGATGAATTTGTAGCACGGTCACATGGAAATGGAGTCTCACCGAGTAGTTGCGTCTTTGATTACGGGCCGAAAGGCAAGCACGACTTGATAGGTTAACGTTGATGCAAGCACGGGATGGTCTTGAGACACAAAATAGGCCAAGGCGTCTGTCCTAAAACTGATCCTAAGGCAAGAGTAGAAAGACAATCATAAAGGGACTATGTTGCACAAAGTAAATGAACGTGTCGGTTTTGTATGGGTGGACGAGGAGCTCATTCCACTAGTACAGTTGAGTACTGACACCCACATAGTTTTCATGTGCAGGCACAGGTAGAAGCTCGTGGCGCGGAGCTCGCTTGGATGCGTCGAGGCACGGAGTTCCTTGGCGATTTGAAACGTGTGGCCGCATGGAGTCAAGACTTATACGGGACATAATGTATGGACGTCGCCTTCCGAAACATCCGCTGGCTCAAGACTTGTATTTGAGAGATGAGAGAGAGCTGAGTGACTTGTAATCTTGGCCTTGCGCCCTTTGTAACCTTTGTTTCAATATCAATAAAGAGCTTCTTTTGAATAACTTGTGTTTTGCTTCAAATTTCCGCTGCTATTATTCAATGTCTCTGCTTGGGACTTCTGTGCGACGACCCCGTCGCAGCCGCTGTAATCGACCGTTATGGAACCCGCCTTACACGAGTGCAATCTAGGCTCGTGCGGCATCACGCCTTAGCGAGGACGATCGCTCCTACGGGAGCGGGGCGTGACATAATGGTATCAGAGCACGGCTTTACGTTCTTGGACTATCGATAGAATTCTTTAACTCCGTTGTTTCCGCAAACTCTGAAGTGTTGCTTCCGCAAAGTTGATATCGTTGGTGCGCTCTCTCTCAAATGTCCCACGGGATGTCCATACAATAAGTCTAATTATTTTGCAAAACATAGGAGAACAGTTTTTGACAAAACGAAAAGATGGTTTGCGTAAGCACGGTTGGCTAAGTCGGACTGGGCATATACACCAAAGTTGCGTCGACCTTAGAAAAGTCGAGTGCGGGAATTAAATAGTGTCGAGCAAGAACGAGTTGAACTGGATTGAGTAAATGAGATGACTATCCATAGGGGTGCTATCGAGCGACGATAACGTCGGTGCGATATAGATGAGCGTGCTTGGAAATTGAGGAATGGTTCGAACGGAAGATTTGAAGAAGCGATTTTGACTCGAATGATAGTTTTGAGGATTTGTAAAATGACTTCATCCCTGAGTGGTGTATGCGATAGCTTCAGGGATGTCGATCGATTGATTGAGGATGTGGGGTGTCAATGAGTCTATCAGCAAGCGTCGCACGTATGCAAAGCCGTAGATTGAATATCGTTGAATAAGTTTTAGTCTCGAAGTTTGACTAGTTAGTTCGAACAACCTAGAAATTGACGCGCACGGAACATACACGGGATTGAGGATTGCGCGAAGTATGAAACGCGAAAATAATTGAGTAGGTGAAATCAAATCGAAGAAAAGTTAAGGTGTAGTGAACGGATGACTTGATAAAGAAAATCGATATGTGGATCATATAGAAAAAAATTATGTCACGTCCCGTATCCCAAATACAACGGTGACGTCAAAGAACACATCCCCAGGCTACGCGCCAAATTCGCGATTGTCGCCCGTAAATCAGCAGAATGGAAAAATACAAGGACATATCACTTTCATAAGTACAACTTTAATTATATTTACATCAAAAGTATTTCTAAAGGTACAATAACTCTAAATTTTAGTTACAACAAAAATGTTATACTTCAGACTAGCTATCGACTTTCGGTTGCCTTCTTCAGACATTCTCGCAGATTGTCTATTCATCATCCTCCAGGGGTATAGGATTTTCCGGAACGTCGTCCTCACCTAGTGAACAATTACTAGGTCGTTTAGAAACGACAAGCAAGTCCTCGGTCAAGGAAGGTAAATAAATGATAGAAATAATAAATGAGAGTAAATAATAAATGATAAGTCAAAAAAAATTTTGGAGATTAGTTTTACTTTCATAAGAGTAAATTGCATATCTCAATATTAATTATTCCTACCTATTACATAACACTAAATATGCATAATAACATATGAAAAATGCTATTTTGAGAACAACCCTTCCGAATACTTTCCTAATCAGCTTTTTCCGACAACAATCCCGTATACCTGGGATCAGGTTATGACTTGGTGGCGCGGTGCTTAGAATCCGGCCCTGCCTCTCTTGGGCTTAAATGTACTGAGTCTCTCTTGAACCCAGAAAATCACCAATTCGATGTTACTGTCGAAGAGGTACAATTATTGGATGGCACGGAATTAAATCCGGCCCTGCCTCTCACGGGCTAAATGGATGGCTCAGATTATTAAAATCCGGCCCTGCCTCTCATGGGCCAAGTGAGCTAAGCCTCACATACTCAATTCGTATGGCCCTACGAATGAGCTAGTGTACTGATCAGTCTTTGGTTATTATGTTGCGGAGCTGTAAAGGTGATATTCGGGTTGTTCTCCCCTCCCAATGCTTCCTATGATTTCTAAATGTATATTTTACAATCACAAATAATGAATTTATTTATCTAAGGAGGCTAAAATGCATTATGTAAGATGTCTACTTGAATGATATTTAGAAATCAATTTTTCCGAAATGGTATTTGAATTTAAACTACCAAGTGGAATATAAGGAGTTTTAATTCAACTTAAGATACGTGTCTTATACATATCCTAAATATTCTCTAAGCTTATAATATCATCTAAATTTCTTGGAATGGTCGAGAATTAATCTCTCTTGAAATTTCTGAAAAATTCGGCAGAGTCTCCTTTGTATTTGGAGACCCCGAAATTTTACAAGAGATGATAATATATATATGAAATCCGGGCTCGCCGACCCCTTCGGTGGAGCAACCCTCAACACCGGAAACCACGCAGTTAATAATTCGGGTTCGCCGACCCCTTCGGTGGAGCAACTCTCAACACCGGAAACCAAAAATAAAGTAAAAGTGTAGTTTTGAAAACTTATTACCTTGGCAAGCAATTTAAATAATTAAGCAAGTTTTCCTGATTATCGCAGCTTGCTAAATTATCAAAAATAGAATTGTTAGTAACATAAGATATCCACAATCAATTTATTTTGTATCACTTTATAATACCAGTATTAGTTTAGTGTCAACTACCTACAAAATTAAATTTAGGGTTTTTTCGTATCACATTTTGGCTTCTTGAAGCAATGAAATAGTAATTTTTCTTGAAAGACCTAACAAGTGAACTACCTTAATGTTTTGGTATTTATGTACAATAATTCTTACTATATGTTTGTTACAAAATGAGTCGTTTAGGCATAATTGCAATTTTGGACAGAATTGTGATATTATATAAATTTGATAGTTTGTCAAATTCACATGATTTGCAATTAATTAGAAATAAGCCTTAATTTGTACACATTCATATTCTTAATCCGAAGGATCTCCAATGTATAAAACTCCATGAATTTGACTAATGCATAGATATATTTTCTTTTATATAGAAGCACTTATGTTGAGGTATGTATATATATAGATTGTTAGGTTGTATCCTTACCATTTTGAAAACACACATATATACAAACTAATATTCGTAGGAGTAGGTTATGCCAATGTATTCATGCTTGTTCTTCTTCAATAATCATGCATAAGTGTGTCCATTCCGTGTCCCATGTGTCGTATCAATATTTACATTGGCATGCTTGTCCTTCTTCAAATGTGTCCATTTATATTGAACCCGCATAATGTGTCCAAATTGTACATTCTTTCAAAGTGTTCTTTTGTTGTATCCTACATATTCATTCAAGTGTCCATTTGTGTTGTGTCCATATATTATGTCCAAATCACTTATTCATTCAAAGTATCTATTTGTATACATGTATAACAATTTGTCCATAAATGGATTCTTTCAATTTCCTACTACTTATATCTATATTTGGTTCTCACAAAATTGAATTTATCATAAACTTACCTAAATTCCAGAAATAAATAATAAATATATAAATTCAATAAAATTAGGAATTTAATTGAACATTTTTTTAAGAAGAAAAGGGAGGGACTTATATATTGAAGTATTGATAGAATATTGATGATAATGGATCATACTTATAATGTTCAAAGACATGAGTACGGAAAGGAAAATATATTTTCGGATAGGCATTTTTACAAACAACTTATGAACACAATAGGATTTCAAGGAGAGGAACTTGCCTTGGTTGAGATGACCTGGATTCCTCTACAAATTTCCTAATTGAACCCAACAATAGTTCAAAATATATGTGTTAGTAAACCCTAACCTAGGTTTAATATTCGGAAAGAAATTCGAGAAGAAGAAAGGGAATTTTTACCTAGGTTTTGGTACTTGGAGAGGAAAGGAGGAGGTGAAGGTGGTGCTGGAGGTGGCGGAGGTGGCCGGCGTCGGGCGCGGTGGCCGGCGGTGGCTCGGGCGGCGGCAGCGGGTCCGGGCGGCAGCGCACAGTAGCAGCAGTAGCAGTTTGTAGTAGTGGCAGTAGGAGTGGGGTGAAGAGAAGTGAAGGGGGAGGAATAAATAGAGGAGGAAGGGAATAAGAAAATAATGGTGTTTGTTGGGTTTTCTTCCTCACATAGCCAAGTGGCTTGTGGGAACTTGGAAGGAAGGAGATGAAGCCAGCTCTTCATTCTCCTGGAATAGGTTATAAAGAATGGAAGAACTATGGGTCTAATGGTATTACTTTCCCATGGGTGAAAATTTTCACTAAACCCCCTTTCCCAAATCAAAATTATATGGTGCCTAAAGTGAAAAGTTTCTATTGGATATAAATTTGAAATTATGGTCATCTAATTATGAAATATATATATATATATATATATATATATATATATATATATATATATACATATATTTGTTTATTTAAAAAAAAATTATACTTATATAATTATGTAATGTTAGTATAAATGTATGAAAATAAAATAAAAATGACAATAGTATTAATATTATTTAGTAGTCATTACAAATTAGTACGATGGGGAAATAGCGTGCATGAAAAAGTTGAATTTTGAAGTTACGCGAATGACTCTAAGGATTAGATTGAACATTGCTCGATGATTTGAGTTAGCAAAGGAGTGATGTGAATTGAGGGAATATGTTGGTCGATGACTTAAAATTGACGGGCAAACGATACGCGAATTTGGGTTTGAGAAAATTGATGTTGTGAATGATTCGAGGGATAATGATCGAACTTGAATTTGAATGTCAAGGAGATTATCCAGTCGGACGATAGCATTATTCGCACGACTCGAAATTGGTTGCAAAGGAAGATCGTCAGGTTACGCATATCGTCGATGGTATTGAGGTGTATCAAAGATCAATATGCGATAACTCGGGAGTACTCTGACTCGGCGAATGACGATCGTACAAGTGTTATTGTTCGGTTGGATGCTATACTTAGGATTTTGATTGAGATGAATGTTGGATGAAAATGATTATGTCTTGATGGTTACGCGGATAACTACAGCGTCGACATTCTTGTCTTGCGCGAGCACAACTCCAGCCTCGCACATGCGTCGCGTCAGATTTGGGACGATCGTTCCGCGTGAGCGCTGACATGGTAATTCATGTCGCGGGAATGATCGAACTCGAAAAATCAGGACGCGGCAACTTTGATTGTCTCGACTTGTTGGTTTGATGCGAAGGAAAATTCGAGGATGTTTGGACTTACGATTGATGATTGAGTAAACTTGAGGATTTAATAGATACAATCTACGTATCGAGAATGAATTAATCTAGACACAAAACAAGAGTTACGTCCCGATGAGGATGATTATCGCGGGAGCGTGCATGGTGATTCATGCCCACCGTGGATAATCTGACTTGCGTGAGATCGGGGCACAACATATTGTTAAGCTAGACGACCTTATGATCGAATACGTAAATTGTGATGAACGACTTAGGAAATATGAAATGTGAATTATGGTTTAGCAATAAGTTGTGTCGAAGCGTGTTTGACTTGGAAGAATTGATAGGCAGATTGTGTCGAACGTGTTCGAAGAGATAGACTACGCGAAATGGCTTGTTGGACAAGCGATATTGATATGTTAAAGATTTGGTTGAGTGAACTTATCGTAGGATGGCTTTGCTGAATGACTCAGACACCGTGCGACGAATGTTGGGATGAGTGTAGGGAATCGATGCTCGATGTTTAGAAATCGGAGTGATGCGAGCTTGGGTAGAAAATCCCGTACTATCAAATTGGTTTGACCTTAGGAAGGGGTCAGTGTTGATATTGTTGTTTGGGAACTATAATTCCAATACTGACGGATGGCCTTAGCCTAAAGACATAGCCTAACGGTTAGGCAGACGTCCCGGTGCGGAGCGATAGGAATTGTGGAGGCACCACTCGTGAGTCTCGGTTAACATGCATGTATATCAAGGACGCTTGAATATGTGCACGATCCAACTCGAGTGATGATTGCGGGATCCGCTATCGCGAGGCTTGGCTGAAATGCATGTATTTCGGGGACGCCTAAAATATGTGCACGATACAACTAAGTGATACGTTGAATTCAAGTGAGACTTGAGGAATGGAAAAGTGCCGATGATTTTGAAATCGTATTGAAGGAAAGATTGATAGTAGCACGAGCGTGGCTCGGATTTGGGAAATGCATAGGAGAAATGTGTGCGAGAGTTGTTGAACGTTCGAGTGATAAGTCAATGAGTAAGTACTCAGTTAGTTTCGATGAGGAAACTTTTTCTGAGCGGTGTATGATGTAGTGCCCCGTCCCGCTCAGTCAATCGGAGGAATCGGAACGCCAACGGCGTTCGGACTTAGCCTTGTAACGGCTGCTCGAAGACATCGCTCGGTCGAGGCGACCGCTCGCTCAGGTATGGTAGTTTCGGTGAACTCGCCTCATCTTTGCCTTCACATAATAAATCGCATGTTTTCAACTTGCACAAGTAGACTTGATAATAAAAGAGACGAATCAACATAGCTAAGGGAATAATCCCGATGGGTCGTATCGAGTTAGAATATGGAAAGGTCCAACGGTCGGCTTAGAGTTAGTGCACGGCGTGCTTTGAAAACGGCACTCGATCCTTCGTCCCGTGGCTTGGGAGAAGGAAAGTTGGTTGAAGTAGACGAAGTTATGAACGTAACCTAAGTCATAGGCGTCGCCCGCATGAATGCTTAATAAAGCATGCACGATCCATTGTCCAAGGCTTGGCATAGCCTTTGCCTGCCCTATTGGTTAAGCTGCATTGCACAGCTTGTGGCATAAGTCTAGGCAACCAAATAACTTGTTTGTTCAAGCCGGACACGTGCACGGCACGTTCCATCAAGGCAAAGCTTGACGCAGCCTTTGCCCGTCAAGTTGTTGCAAAGTTAAGTTAGGCAAGTTATGTTAGGCTATCAGAGTAGTAGCAAGCACGGTCCTAGGAGTTCTACGGCGGGGTATAACCACATAGTCTTACGGTCTCAAGGCCCATCATATCGAGTATGAGTTGGGCGGTGGTGTCGCATAGAGTTCAAGTTGGTTTAAGGCACGATGTCACGGACTTAGTGTTTTTAAGGCACGAGCCACGGTTGATTAAATTGAGTTGGAAGGAGGGCTTTCAAATAGTCGTTCCTGAGTTGAATAAAATGATAGGGCAAGGAAGAATGCTCGCGACCGGGTCGTCGAGGCAAGGTCTCAGATGTGAGAAGTATTGAACTTGGCTCTGAAAGAGATGGTAACACTAGAAGTAGATTGACTGTGTGAGACGTCAGTTTGAGTCGAGTCTTGCATGGTCATTGGACAACTTGTACAAGGTAAAATAAACAGTTTCTCGAACGACGATCCAGGCGGCCCATGGGAACCGTTTCGATGGTAGACATCGTAGCTGTGCTGGATGACCGCACGGGTTAGACGGGAACTTGCAGCGGAGCTAGCTACTCGCACTGGCAAGGGACGTCCGTCTAATCAAAAGCTACAAAGGGAGTCCATTATAGCGCTGGGCGCTAGTGACTAGTTCATATAGATGAGTCGGCATGGGCGGCGATCCGCGTGTATGCCTTTGGATTGAGTCGAGTGTGGTGTTCACTATATCAATGAGTCGAGTCGAATGCGTGCACGATCGGAAGACAATGTTTGGGCCTAAGATTTGGCTGCAACAAAGACACCGTGCTTTGGCACGAGATGTAGCGTCGAGTCTTAAGTTGTCCGCATATAAGTTGCATAAGTTGGATTTGAGTCATCATGAGTTTAAGTCAGGAGACGCCGCAAGGCAAAGTCGGTCGAGTAACACTTAGCCCACAAGTCTTGATTGGGTCAGTTGGTGATCAAAGTAGCAAGGGCTGCGAGGCGGCGATATGGTTAAGTCACACTGAGTTGCGAGGCACGGCACGATGGATTTGTAGCACGGTCACATGGAAATAGAGTCTCACCGAGTAGTTGCGTCTTTGATTACGGGCCGAAAGGCAAGCACGACTTGATAGGTTAACGTTGATGCAAGCACGGGATGGTCTTGAGACACAAAATAGGAACTGATCCTAAGGCAAGAGTAGAAAGACAATCATAAAGGGACTATGTTACACAAAGTAAATGAACGTGTCGATTTTGTATGGGTGGACGAGGAGCTCATTCCACCAGTACAGTTGAGTACTGACACCCACATAGTTTTCATGTGCAGGCACAGGTAGAAGCTCGTGGCGCGGAGCTCGCTTAGATGCGTCGAGACACGGAGTTCCTTGGCGATTCGAAGCATGTGGCCGCATGGAGTCAAGATTTATACGGGACATAATGTATGGACGTCGCCTTCCGAAGCATCCGCTGGCTCAAGACTTGTATTTGAGAGATGAGAGAGAGCTGAGTGACTTGTAATCTTTGCCTTGCGTCCTTTGTTTCAATATCAATAAAGAGCTTCTTTAAAATAAATTGTGTTTTGCTTCAAATTTTCGCTGCTATTATTCAATGTCTCTGCTTGGGACTTCTGTGCGACGACCCCGTCGCAGCCGCTGTAATCGGCCGTTATGGAATCCGTCTTGCATAAGCGCAATTTAGGCTCGTGCGGCATCACGCCTTAGCGAGGATGATCGCTCCTACGGGAGCGGGGCGTGACACATGCTTCTTTCAAAGTATTTCGAACTCGTTCAAGTATCGAAAACTTTGAAGGGGGTCTTGTAGAAGCATGAAAATTTCAGCAGGTTGGACAACCATGCGCCCAAGTCACCAGTGAAAACCATGCGCCCAAGTCACCAATGAAGACATATGCGCCCAAGTCACCAATGAAGACATGCGCCCAAGTCACCAGTGAAGCCTTATGCGCCCAAGACAGGATCCTCCAGAAGGGGGGCGCATAGCCATGTTTCAGGCTATGCGCCCAAGCCAGAATAGCCCCCGACTCGGTCAAACCCACGATCAATAGTGCACCGAAGCATACGGCCACGGCAGTCTCCATGAGCAGTCGTGCACCGAAGCATGCAGCCACGTCAACACCACGACCAACCCACGATCTCGCATTCTGCATGCGCCTACACCCTATGCGCCCAAAGCAGTACTATGCGCCCACATGAAAACCAGTGTGTTTCTCATGTGGGCGCATAACATCATTCCAGCTCAAGAACGACTATAAAAAGGGGTCTCATACCTCTTCCAAACACAGAACGGAGAGCATTTTCAAGAGCCAAATTGCTGCACTTCTTGCCAGTGAGCCGAGAGTTAGCAATTTTCTTAGATTTTCTCCCACTTTTGTAATCGGAGTGTCAACGGAGTAAAGGAGCAACTGTCGCTCTATCTCCATCGTCCTATTTTCCAGAATTCTTTTTGTACTCGGGGATCCTCAGCGCAGGATCTCTCAGGCGTACTCGATTTGTGGTGCCTTGCACCAATTAAGAAAAGACAGCGTTTCTTCTTCTTTTTGTGTGTGTCCACAACATATATATATATATATATATATATATATATATATATATATATATATGGGAGCGGATCAAAACCCCCCTTAGAAAACTCCCTAAAAAAACCCCTCACTCTCATCCGTAATTTAATGTTAATATTAATGTTAATATTAATTTTTATTTTTATTTTTATATTAATGTTAATGTTAATATTAATGTTAATATTAATGTTAATATTAATTTTAATGTTAAGTTTAATGTTAATTTTAGTATTTAATGTTAATATTAACATTAATATTAACATTAACATTAATATTAACATTAAATTAAGGATGAGAGTGAGGGAGTTTTTTAAGGGGTTTTCTAAGGGAGGCTTTTGATCCGCTTCATATATATATATATATATATATATATATATATATATATATATATATATATATATAGGAAAAAGGTACTTTGTATACATAAAAATTTGAAGAGTCTACAAATCAGAACTTGGAGGAGACTTAAAGTTCTCCATCACTTTTACATCAAATTTTATGTTGTGAATCATCCCAATAATGGGCATAGTCATCAGCTCAAAAACTCTATTATTTCTTTCCTTCAATATATGTCAGACCGCAGCCGCCAACCGAATCATTGTTGTATTGTACCACTGGGAACCCCGATTCCTTTCAACCATAATATCTGCCACCTCCTTCCTCCAACTTCGAGAGCCATGAGTATGTATGCTGAGCTGAGAACACGGGTGTCGCCAAACGGATGAGAAAAAACATCTAAAGAAGATATGCTCCATAGATTCATGATCTTGTTTGCACAGCTCACACAATGGTGATAGAATCTGCACACCAAACCTTATCAGGCGGTCCCGAGTAAGTAACTTCTCAAGGCAAAGTTTGTATAAGCAAAATTGTATTTTGGAGGCCACCCCCTTGGTCCAAACCACTGGTGCCAGCTCCATGGGAGGGTAAACCTCCCTAATAGACGTATAGTATAGATAACCGATTGGGAAAAGATGTGTTGTCCAGTGTGCGTCCACACCCATCGATCCCCTTCCGGACTCTGAGTATCTACCTGGACCTCTTCAATCTACTACCGAAACTGTTGTGTCATAGGGTGAAGATCCGCTATCCACACACCCTCCCGCAGAATAGCGCTCACCCGGGCCCTCCTTCCCGCCGCTGGCAACGCTTGCCAACCAACTCGATCCGCCATGCTCTTATGGTTGATCCAAGGACCCACCATATGTCAGTAGTTTCTCTATCTGCCATCACTCTGGAAATAAGTCCCTTCAATGTATTCTGATGGGATAGTAAGTTCTTCCAAGTAACAGAGTCGTTGCTATTGGCTCGAATTTTCCAAAAAGTCTGGTCTTTTATATACCTCCCCTTTATCCATACCGCCCACAAGTAATCTTAGGCAAGAAATCGCCAAGCTTGTCTCAATCCCGCGGTCTCACGCAGGGTCCGCAAAGACTGTAGACCGACACTTCCCTCCTTCCGAGGTCTGCATAGAGTCGTCCATCCTATAGCGTGTAAGCTTCCTCTCCAGATAAAGTTAGCACAGAGTCTCTCAATTTTACTAATGGTCGCAGTCGGCAATATGAGAGTCTACAACCAGAATCGAGCAATGGCATAGATAACGGATCGAACCAGCTCGATGCGCCCTCCAAAGGATAAGCTTTGGGCATGCCACCCCTCCAGACGGCGCTGTGCATAGTCCACTAGACTTTGACATTCGGTCTCTTTGGCGTAGTTGATAGACAGCGGGATTCCCAAATATTTGACTGGTAAATCTCTCTTCTCAATACCAAGAAGTAAAACCCTCTCTTCTTTATGCTGACAATGCTTGTTGAAATAGGCCATACTCTTTTCCTTGTTCAGTTGTAGGCCAGTCAGTGAGCCAAACCGTTCCATAATCAAGTTCAGAGCCACAATCCCACGACGCGAAGGAACCAGGAAAACCAGCAGGTCATCCGCATAGATAAGATGGGATACCTGAGGATGCATCCGCTTGTATAACGGGGTAATCTGACGTCTATGGATCGTCACATCCATGAGCGATGTAAAAAATTCCATGACCAAGGTGAAGAGGTATGGCGATAGCGGGTCCCCTTGCCGAAGCCCTCTAGAACTGCTGAAGAAGCCATACGGCTGGCCCCTGACTAGGACAGAGAACGAGGGAGTGAAAATGCAGACCCGAACCCTATCCACCCAAGTACGATCAAATCACATAGCAAGCATAATATGGCACACGAACTCCCTATTGACATAGTCATCTGCCTTTCGCAGATCAAGCTTGACACACATTTTATCTCCAGGTTTGTTGAAGTCCCGGATCAGCTCATGGGCAAGCAAACTGTTATCAGCAATAGACCGCCCCTTCACAAAAGTCGTTTGATTACTAGACACCAGGTCCTGCATAATCTGCTCCATACGTCTGCACATCAAGTGAGTGATAATTTTATATAGAAAGTTGCAGCAGGAGATAGGACGAAAATCGCTAAGAGACGTCGCTCCTTCCTTCTTCGGTATAAGAGTCAGGAAAGTATGGTTGAGCTCATTAAGAAGCTTGCCATTGTTGAAGAAGTCTCTGACAATCTCCAGCACCTCCTCCTTTAGAATATCCCAATGGACTTTATAGAATTGGCTCCCAAAACCATCCGGGCCAGGAGATTTATTCGGGTCCGCATGGCGCACAATAGCTTCAATCTCCTCCATTGTCAATGATGCCAGTATTACATTATTACCCAGTGGGGTAACTAGTCTCTTGCATACAATCTCTGGAAAGTAGATAGATAAGAAGTTTGATTGTAGAGCTCAGTATAGTACCTGACTGCTTCCTCCTGTAGCGTTGACCACCTCTTTGCCATCTATTCCATAAAGTTTTGAAATATGATTAAGATGTTGGCGGGCCCAGATGATATCATAGAAGAACTTGGAGCATTTGTTACCATCACGCAACTACATTTGGCTGGCTGAGCCAGCTCGATCTCCTCCAGTGTGCATAGCGCCCCGACCTCCCTACAAAGATCATGCTCCGCCGCTACAATGTCACTATTGAGAATGTCCTCCTGTAAAGCAATTTGTGCCTCCCGAAGCTGGTCGTCCTTGTCTGTAAGAGGGGTATGTCGTGACCCTCTCGCACAGAATTGCAAACCAACCTTTACCCGCTTCAGCCTCTGAACCATGCGAAATTGGAAATTTCCCTCAACAGGAGTGCCCCAACCCGCCTGGAAACCTCCGCATAGCCAGTTATGCAGCTCCATTTATTGTTGTACCTGAAAGGACGTGCCTTTTGGGAGGCAACCATCGATAGATGAATGCGAACTGGCGAATGATCACTCGTGTCAGCTGGGAGGCACTCAGCAACCGCATCAGGGACATTGTAAACTACTTCCGATTCCCCAAAGCACGATCAAGTTGGCAAGCAACTCGTTTGTGGGTAGCTTTAGTATGCCAAGACCAGATGTAACTCGTTCTCTCCACCGCCTGCAAACCAGATCGCAGAAGGCAACTTTGGAAGTCCTGCAAAACTCCATCTGGGACACGCCGACCTCCCACTTTTTCGTGACTGAAAAGTAGGACATTAAAGCCCCCTATCAACAGCAGCGGTACATGGAACTGATTATCAGCTATAACACTAATTTGAAAATTATCCTCCTATAAAGCCTCCCGAAGCCGTCTGTCGCTGTTGTCAAACACCGCTCCCAAGATGAAAGCCATCCCCCTTCATTAGTGAAAGACACATTAATCAGTTGATCTGACAAATGAATTACCTGTCCAGCCCAGCTTTTGTTGTCCCAGCTCACCCAGATACACGCCACCCCTCCTACCTCCAAGTTATGCACCTGACACCACTGGTGTTGGGTCCTTCATTGTATCAGTCTAGGAGACTTAATTTTAGTCTCTAGTAGCGCTACAATGGAACATGCTTTCCACCTCAACACTTCCCTGATCTCCTTCCATCTCCCTATCGCACACGCACCTCGGACATTCCAAGCTAATATAGACATTTAATATCCAAAAAATGAACCCTCAATATCTCCAGAGCCGTCATTTGGGGGAATAGCGTGCTCCATCTGACCTTCAGCCGCTGCGCCCTCCGGAGACACCTCAAGCGGCAAGCTAAACCCGTTGAGATCACCACTACTTTCACAATGGTCCTTCCATCTGGAATTAGCTACACAAAGATCTGAAGAGCCCGTAGTCAATATCTCCATCGCATCCTGTCCTCCATCATCTCTAGGTATCACCGTTCGGCGCTTCCTGCTTGTGCTCTCCTTCGGCTGATTGTTACAGTCTTCTATCACCTTCTTTCTGAAGCGCCCCCCCTGACGGCCTAGAGACTTGTGTCGTCTGGACTGGAGAAAAATAGTCTGTCCGGGAGTAAATCCACTCACGACATCAGTCACGCCCTCTCCCAAGGTCTGGCCGTCTCTCTCCATCTCCATTCCACTTCTGGTTCCCACCTCAATGCCATGATGGCCTCCAGCATCAGTCATATCTCCATGAGTCTGCATCACTCGATCCGTCCATTGAGAGAAAGGATTAACCTGATCAGTAACGACCCCTTCCACACTGGGTTGAACCCCCTCCATCATTGAGGTAACCGCCTCCTGAGGATAAGGTACCCCACTACCATCGCATAATCCTCTATCTCCATGAGTATCAGTCTCTCCCTGCCCTCCCATATCAGCGATGGGTCCCCCGACCTCCCCTACCGGACAGCCTTTTGAAGGATGACCGAAACATTTACAGTGGCGACAAACTGGTGGCACAAACTCATACTAAACAGTCTGTCGAAAGACCCCACCGTAAGGCACCTCATACTCAATGAAAGGCGGTATATCAGCACTAGTATCCACTTCAACAAAGATCCGTGCATATCCCATACGGGTTCTGTACGCCGTAGCTTCATCGATCTTGATTGGCTTGCCAATGACACTAGCGATCTTCATCATCATAGAGATGCTCCAATGATTAGCTGGTAAACCCGGTAGTCTGATCCAGATCGAAACCGTAAGGAGTACTTCACACTCATAAGTCGACTCAGGCGTCCATGCTTTCATGATAATAAGTCTGCCATCAAAGGTCCACGGTCCTCCTTGAAGAACCCGCTCCATATCCTCCTGCAAGCAGAAACGCACGAGGTAGAAGCCATTTTCTCGTGAGAAAAATTCCATACCGCCTCTCGGCCTCCAAACTCGCGTCGCGTACGCACGGATCTGTCCGTAGAACGGTCTCGAGCCAAGCACACATAGAATGACTGAGTTGCGCCAGTAGTCGAGGTCTCAGCAAGATCTTCCTCCGTCAGGGTCGTCTGAAGTATTGTGCCCACCATTCTCGATTGAACATAAGACATCTGCGTTGGCAAGCTAGCCACCCTCTACTCAACATATCCGCGTAGGATTTCGGAACCCCGGCCTTTCGGTGTTCTCCAGCAACCTGCTTGCCCTTATCCACAGTCGACCATCGTTGTTGAGGCACTGGTGATATCTATTTATCCACAGTATTGATCCATCGTTAATTATCAAACTAGCGCATATGGAATTGTCCAAAATGTCTTACAAGGTCTAATTTCTAAAAGCATCCCGTGTTTCAGAAACAACACCGAACTCTCAAGATTCTTAACACACAATCTAACTGACCCTTGTATCACTAATTTACAACTCCCACCCATGGAAGATTATCTTAAAAATAAAACAGGAACTATTGCTATTTTAAGTAAAGCACCAAAATAAAAAGATAAAATCAAAGAATCAGCAGAAACAAAATATGCATAGGCAAAGATATAAAATATACTAGAACTAAAGATACAAAGTAAGAGGCTCGCCAACTGGCAACCCATAGCCAACACAAATTCCATGTATGACGATTTAATAAACTGTTACTTCACAACTATAGTTTACATGAATCTCACACACGATCTGCAATAACCAATAACCAGATGCACTGTTCTAAAAGGCTGCCTAGGCGGCGCCTGGTGTCCGCCCGACACCCGACTATGCATGTTTTGGGGTTTTATGGAGACACAAAAGATAATTTGTAGAAATTATTTCCTTGTTGGAGAAAAAAATATTTAGCAGAAAGCATTATTATATCCAATATTACCTTGCTTAGGGGTGACACTCCGAAGTGGAGTCGCCAATGTGCTTAAACTCCTGAAGCTCCTTGAAATTGAGCCACGGCTTCACCCAAACCTTTGCCTCCACGAGCTTGTTCTTGCCAGCATCTACCACCTCCAAAGTCAAGTGATGAAGAGAGCCAGCAACCGTTTGTTCTTTTGCCTTCACCACACGAGCAAACTCCAAAAGAACATTCTGAATAGGACATTGCACAAATTGGGTTAATTTTTTATGACTAACATACAAGTCCAGAACGATAAAGAAAAATCAAGTAAATCAAAGAATGGCTCAATGTAACACGATAGCAAGGGGAGACATGCGAAGTAGGAAAGTTTTAGTAGGAATATATTGGATCGAGAGAGCTAAATGAAAATACGTGAAAAACAAATTGGTATACACCCGCCTAAAGAAAATGTAAGTGAAGTACCAACACAAGTAATACTTCCCAAGTGAATTAGCATAGAAATATGCATTGCGTCGAGAAATAACTCTGAGAAACTGTTTCACTGTAAAGAGATAAAGTCAATTATCTTAGGAACTCTTGGATTTTGAACGAACCTACCCATGCCACATCATGGAAACAAATCTGCAGCAGTGACTATCCACAAGGAAATTTGAAGAACCATATGAACACAATGCTAAATTAATGTCGGTCGTGCCAGAAGGTGACACAATGTCAAAAAATTAAGGGAGACCTTTTTAGAACCAGGGAAGGGACTCACCATGATAACAAAAACCAATCACGAAGGAAGGCACAAATAAGAAGTATTGAATAATAGTGGAATACATCAAGGCACAAGCGAGAAACAGCACATTAACAAGAAACGAAGAATAGTGGAGTACATCAAGGAACAACGTCTTAACATTTTTGAAACATGCTTGTTTCAGGACTGGTCCTACTTCTTTTGTTATCAGATGTCTCTTTAGATGTTATGTGCCTACGATACACAAAACACTGGTAAATGGTCACATATCACTGCTAACTGATAGAGATTGCTGCTAACTGATGGAGACTTGCGAAGATACCGTCCAATTGTGGCCTAGTCATTTGGATAAAAGTCAACATATACTATGTGTTCTATCATCTCTAGAAGTAAATTGAACAAATAAAACATCACTTGGACTGTTCTTTCATCTTTGAGATAAGGAGTCCAGTTGAAGCAGTTAGGCCTTTCTTTTTTATCCCACCTTCCCTAATTCAACTGATTCAACGTAAGCAAGAACATCTTAGTCAATTCAACATGTGCTACCCACTAATCTAATCTTAGTTGAAATGCTCCTTTAAGTTTAAGGTTCTAGGGACTCCACCAGGGCACGGGAACAAGGGCAAGAGGAGCCGAGAGTAGGGAAAACTCCTAAATCATTGAATCCTGATCCAGAAGGTCAATTCGCTACCTGCCGGCCAGTCTTTTTTTTTTTTTGAGATAAGGCCCGTCATTAATGACTGTCCATGTTGTGGGTTACTAGCACGAAGATCACCTCCGATTTAGTTTAAAAAAAATTCCTGGCCAAGATTTGAACCCACACCCACTCCTCCCCTCCCCTCCCCTCCCTCCCTCCCTTTCTCCCTCCCTCGTTGCTACCCACTCGGTGGTTCACTTAGACTGTTTGACATTATAGAATGACGTGTATGATACAATTGTTGCTTCATCTTGTTCTCAAAATTTTGAACATTATCCAAAAGAAAAGAAAATGACATATAGTAACGGTAAATATCAGAAGGCAAGTAACAAGGATAGAAAAAGGCTATTTTGCAACTAAATAACCTGAACTTTTCCCGACTTGATGTTGCTACCCTAAACATTAAAACCAGTAACCAAATATCCTGGCTTTCCAAGATGTGCAACTCACTACCCTTACGCTGTTAACAAAGATACTTTCCTATTTTTCATATTTCTTATTAATACCCTACCTATATCAGGAAGCATATTGGGAAAAGTTCATTGTGTTTAGTTGTTAGTTATAATAGTTCCGGATAGCAAGTTGGTAATTTTAATAGTTCAATTAGAAATACCCTAAGGGTTTGCTTGGCAACTGTTGGGGTAGTGGGTAGTGGTTATGGAGAGTCGGGTTTCGGGTGGTTGTAAGTAGCAACTTTTAAACGAAAGCTCTCCCAAAGTTTCATTTCTGATGCCGTATCTTCTTGATACATGATTCTTGGAGATATCTTTATGGATGTGTATCATAGAGTATTCGACTTCGACAATAACCAAATAGGATTTATAAGAATGATCGTCAGGATGAAGATAGTTGTAGTGTCCCGTCCCTACATCGTGCCCCGTTCTCCGTCCACGGGGTGCGCGAGAACGGAACACTGTCGCTATCGATTCGGTCGGGACCGATAGGTCGGAATCGATCGAACGGGAACGGTTGAATTAAGATCCATTCCCCGTTATGGAATGGCTTCTTCAGAACCAAGTCTCATATTCAGCGGTTTGCGCCTCAAGGATTGACTCTGCGGCTGAATCGGAAGAGACCTCCCGTTACTCTGCTTTTCACGTCGCTTGCGTTGGTTTTGGCTTTGTTTTCTGAATGCGTTTTCGTGAATGTTTTCGATGGTTTTCATGGCTTGCGTTTCGAACTTCGCATTCGTATCGAATTTCCTTGAATAACACAGTGTTCTAATCGATTGCTTGTGCGATTTCAGTTGATCGCGCAGGCAACGTCTAGCGCGGCCAATCAATTTCTCGCCTCAAGTAAATACTAAGGTGAGTGGCTGACCCTTCTTCCCTCGACCCTCTTCTCTAATACATTATCGATACTAGACATGTGCTATGCTAGATGTAATGCAACGACATGAATGATATTCCGATGAACGGTCACACGACGTCCCACGAACACGAACTATACAAATGCTTGTCATATAACCTTATCGTGCTTGCAATTACCGTATTATATAGAACCGTGCTAAGAAAGGATGAATCGATTAAATGAATGTCGCAACGATACTATAAGATGTGCCTTGAAATAACAATTAACTTAGCACGGTTATGGACAACTTGTCGACAAGGGCGATTGTTTCTTCGGACGGTATCCCGAGGTCACAGGACCGTTCCGGCCTAGGAAGAAACACGGATAGCTATGTCGGATGCATGCCACGGTAGGCAGTGGCTTTCAACGGGGCTCGCTACCTGCGCTGAAAGACCTCTGTCTACCAAGCTATATGTCCAGGATAGCTTGTCGTGCCAGTAACATTCACGAATGCACTCTATTATGTTTTATTATTATCAACATGACAGAGAAGAACATGGT
Source organism: Iris pallida (assembly GCA_029216955.1). Classification (NCBI taxonomy): domain Eukaryota; kingdom Viridiplantae; phylum Streptophyta; class Magnoliopsida; order Asparagales; family Iridaceae; genus Iris; species Iris pallida. The sequence goes on along the minus strand of JANAVB010021599.1, from coordinate 17,175,328 downwards.
AAGTTTACGCTACAACGGCGCGCACTGCCGGGGGTAAGATCTATCGTTGTTATACGGTTGTGCCTTCAAATATAAGTTTGAATTGAGTAGGATGGCTAGAAACTTCACTAAACATTTGCATGCACGCTCACTTAACTTCTTCAACAAATGAGAGCACGGGATTTAAACTGCCACGCACCAGCACAAAGTGTAATGTGCTGACCCTCGCTCTCAACAGGTACCCGGAACCAGCATAGCGTGCCAAGGAACTGAAGGCGACGCTCCTTTCTTTTGAAGCCTTGCTAGCGCGAAGGCTAAGTCTGCAACATTTTGAAGACTCCAATCCAACTGCATCATGAGTTGCAAACTCTCGTCGATCCCAGGTCTTAAAGAGTCATTTTGATATTTTGTAAAAAGGAATGTAAATGTATGGAATGACTATCTCATCGATGTCGGTTGTAAGTCCGAGAGGCCTCTTTTGTAATCGAGTCTGTAACCTAACTTATTATCAATGAAAATGCAAGTTTCCTTCTCTATATAAATGTGTTCAATTTCTCTGCGTACTCTTATATATGTTGTTGTTTCGGATAACCTTATGAACCGCCTTGTGCAAGCACAACTTAGGCTTGCACGGCATCACGTCCGGGGGACGACTATCGATTCTACCGAATCGGGGCGTGACAATAGTCATTATGCGAATGATTGTCTGGATGAAGATAGGAGAGAGTACAGAAAAAATAAGATTTTAAAAACTTACCGGTGGGAGTAGTGGTAGTTTGGAGAAAGAAAAGAAAATATGGTAGGGTATTAGTAGTTATAATTATATAGTCTTTGTCAGGATATAAATGGAATAAAATAATAATAACCCTCAAAATCCACCGATTCAGGGTGTTTATAAATACACCCACAGATGGATTTTGAGCCGACCAAAACCAGTGCCTCAAAAAAAATTTTACCAAGCATAAGTTTTTTTAAAAAATTTCATAAACACCTGGCTCAAAAACTTTCCAAAACCGGTAAAAACACTGTCGCCAAGTAGACACTAAACTATTATTTTTCATAGAATGTAACTTCTTCTTCTTTGCAGTTAGAAATAACCATAGGTACAAGATGACCATAATTAACCCTAACTCTAACCCTAACACAAACCATGTTTGTCAGATTTCAATTAAAATATTATTATATTAATTATTAAATTCTAATTCCATCCCGATCCACCCTCAATGTTTGCACCGTTCATCCCTTCATTGGGGATCCAGTAAAATTAGGTCTTTATGACATAAAGTTGTGATCGTTTCAACGAATTTAGGAACAACGACAAGTGCTCAAATTAATCTAATAAAGAACAAGAACAGATCGAGAGCACCTCCTTCTTGTTGTGCTCGTCGACTGCGAACCGAGCGAGCTCCTCGACGTGGACGCTGTTCTCGGCCCCACCAACATCGCGCGTTCCTCCCAATTTGGTCGCCATCGTCAACGAAGCAGCAGAGCACAGAGACAACAATGCAACAATAAGCAGAAAAATAGTCTTCTCCTTCTTCGTCGCCATTCCTTCTCTTCTTTTATAGACCCTCTTTCTCTCTCTCTCTTCCGATTTATTCTCCGAACGTATTAGCTACGCGGACGTCGTCGTTCCGCCACGTGCCACGCTCTGAACGATCCAACGGCTTAGAGATTTTCGTATTATGAATGTATAATCTATTCTATTATATAATAGGAAAACTTAGATGATGAAACTTTAAATTTCAAAAATACCCTTACATACTTGTACTAATTAAAAATAGTTCATTAATCTATTCTACTATATAATAGGAAAACTTAGATGGTGAAACTTTTAAATTCCAAAAATACCCTTACATCCTTATACTAATTAAAAATAGTTCATTAATTTTAATAAGGACAACTTAGCAATTAGGAAGACTACCCTTTGATCTTCCTAAAGAGTCTTCCTAAACTAATTAAGAAATATTAAAATACGTGCAAGGCACGTGCACATATGCTAGTACATATAAATGGATAATATATGAATGACTTGGCTTATGGGTCAAGGAGTATTGCTTCCTCGCAAAGTATATAATTAGGCAAATTATATGGGCACAGCCAAAAGTGATCGGGGCTATCCCATTGTGGCAGTCCTTGTTAGATCCTGACAGTCCTTGTTAGAAACTGGGCAGTCCAGTCTATAGATTGGACTGCCAGAAAAATTAAAAAAATGGGCTAGCCCGATCACTTTTGGTTGTGTCCATATAATTAGCCATATAATTATCATCTTCAGCCTTTAACAAATTTTGAGTTGCACCACATTTATTTTACCATAATTCAAAATATATTCCAAATGAAGTAAAAAAAATTAAGTTGTATCCCACTTATTTTATAAAATCTCTCCTTTTAACGAAAACCATCAATGACTAACAGTCAACTCCTTTGACCCTCCTTTCACATGGACACTTTTGAGACCAAGATACCATAAGCGGGTTGTTTTCACTTTGCATCTTGGTGGGAATCGGATACGTCCTCCTGCGCTCCGATACCGTGTCTGAGACGTTGCCGCAGCGAAAACTTAGGCCAACCCACCTGAAATAACCAACCCCCGTCTAACGGACACCAAGCACGGATAAAGACAAGTATATGGCGGTGACTACGTCACCTGGACAAATCTCAATCTCTATAACTCAGATAAAATTACAAGATTGACAAAAACTAATATTGAACCATTTGCCCTAATAGGTTCAACCCCCTCACCACACTCAAGAAGAAAAGAAAGATTACAATTGAAATCGCTCACCAACCTGTAGCAATCTCCCTAGCCGAATTTGATAACCCCCTCGATTAGATCTCTTCTTCCTTCTGTCTTGGATGGCGAAGTCCTAAGAACAAAGTGCAAAACTTTCTCTTAGATTTCCTGTGGACGAGCACCTCGAATCTCCACTTTTGTGCTGTGCTTTGTGCCTCTACCCTCACCTCATATATATAGGATGAGAAAACCCTATTTTAGGTCATAATATGATTTCTTAAATATGAAGCCCTCAAATAAGAATCTTACTACACCTAAAATAGCTCATCAACATCCTATTTTAGATTATAATAGGATCTCTTAAATAGGAAACCCTCGAATAAGAATCCTATTATATCTAAAATAGCCCAGCACTAATTATGGACATCCAAATCAAATTAAATCAAATATTTAATCAGATTTGAACTCCATAAATATGTTATTACCAAATTCAGACTTGACTCCAACAATCTCCCCCTCCAATCTGATGAGATGGTGTTGACCCCATGGCTCCTCAACTGGACTCCATGCCTGTCGTCATGCGACAGAGTTCCTACTCCCCCATGCCACTGATCTTCGATCCCCCGAGATGCTTTGCATCTTCCTTCGTCTCCAGCACCTCGACCGTCACGTCGACGCTAGCTACCATGTGTAGGTCCTAAAAAATCAAGTTGCATCAATCAACAAAGTCAAAGAATCAAGATATTCATCATTCAAGTAAATTGCGCAGACAATGGATTGCGCAGTTCTCAGATTGCGCATGCCAGACTGCGCACACATCCGATTGCGCAAATCTGACGTGGCAAGAGTCATCATTACCTGACAACCAAATCAGATCTTTGACAACTGACAGCACGGATATCAAGGAGGCTGTTCGTTTATCGCGCCATACAACGCTCGAGGACGGCTGACAGCTGGCAGCGCGATCCATTTCCTGCGCAGTCTAATCCTGCGCAAACCAAATCATGCGCAAACGAAGTCGGCACAATCTAAAGTCTGCGCAATTCAATGTGCGCTTTCTATCAACACAACTGATAAAGTACACGTGGCATTCATGCCATCAATTGCTCATTTCGTGGCAACTGCCTGTGCACGATCATGCGCATTTCAATCAAATGATGCCATGTGTCCCACACAGTTAACCCATGATCCAGCAACTGCCTGCGCAGTCCAGTGCTGCGCAAACCATCATGCGCAGTCCAGAGTAACTAAAAGTTAGTTATTTCTCAGAACTCTATAAATAGAGTTTCAAGTCTTCATTCAAGAGGATCAAGAGATCAGAAATTTCAGAGAGTCCAGGAGTTCTTGCCCAAGTGCTGCTGCATTCTTCCGAGGCTTTTGCCTTCAACTTCCGAGGCTTTTGCCTTCAGTTTCCAGAGTTGTCTTCAACTTCAAAGGCTCCGTCTTCAAAGTTCACATCGTCCAAGGGATAAAGCAATCGTCATCTAGATTGGATTTCTATAGTTGTAATATTCCCAGAATTCTTGTAATCTTTATTACACAGTTTGTATCAATAAAGTTTTATACTTTTGTTTTTTGCAAACACCATGCATAGCACTTCTTGCACTACTAGGATCCTGTCGATATCAACAACACGATCAAGACCGAAGTCCCTGACGATCAACCTCACCGCAAGTCTCGGCTGTCTGTCCCCGACTTCTGTCTTCTACCGAAAAGTGTTAACGTTCTGACGAGCTTCTTCATCCTTGGTTGGCCCAACCAAGCAGACGGTGCGATCCTCCTGATATTCGAACTCCTGAACCTGCCCACCTTCGTGTCTAAACTTGAAGCTCCCCCATACACATGCGTCCTCGAGCAGAACATCATGCATTGTGCATACCGTCGATGACCCACGGCTCCCCCTGAACTGTGTGAATTATGATGCTCCCGCCTCAGATTGAGTTTGCTGCAAACCTTGATCTCCTTCCTGGCTTCGAACTGCTGAAACCGATGTCGCTCCGTGAAGCTTTGGCAAACCACCCGTCGCCAAAATCAAATTCGTAAAGCAACCCCCACCTGGAGATCGACCAGCTGTCATGGGACCGACAGACTGACCCTCAATCTTTGACTCACCACCATCCGTCGTTTTGTCTCGACGAACCGAATCCTCTGTATCCCTCAAAGCACCTAGAAGCCCCTCTTCAGCAAGTTCTCGACGATCCACCTCCTGTCGAGCACCCCTCGAGCCTCCATCTGGTGTTTGTGGCCTACCTGTACAGCTCAGCGGCTTGAGCCTGTACTTGCCATAACACAAATCTTCCCGAGCCAGCTGTTGGGAACCCTTCGCAAGCATCCAATCTTTGTCCCCAAACAGACTGCGACAACCATCATCTGCCAGCCTTCCTACTGAAACCAAGTTGTAGCGCAAACTTGGTACATGTCGCACACCCTTGAGAACGAGCTTCTCACCGAGCTCCGTTGTCAAGTGCATATTACTGATGCCTACAACTGCAGTTGTCCCCTTATCGCCCATCTTCATACGTCCAAACCTGTCGTCGCGGTATGACGTGAAGATCCTCCTGTGTGGAGTGGCGTGATACAATGCTCCCGTATCCATGACACAGACGCTGTCATGACACATGCCACAATGTTCCTCTGTGTTGGTTGCTGCGATGATGATATCTCCCATTGCTGTGAGATCCTTCCAATCGTCCTTACTTTTCGCCTTATCAGCTTTGAGCTTAATGCAGTTCCTCTTGATATGACCCCTTTCGCCACAGTGATAGCAACCCTCCTTGCGGTCCACAATCGCAAGATTCCGAGAACTCTCCCCTGTCCTCGTCTGTGAATTGGGTCTTCCCTTCCCGTAGGAAGTCACCAGAACGGACTCCTGCGACCATTCTACTTGCTTGCGTCGGACCACCTCATTCAACAAGCTACTTTTGACTGCCTCCATCGTGACAACTCCATCAGGTGTGTCACGACCCGGTCCTAATTTCTTGGATCGAATCGGATCATGCCCAGCCTGTACCGTTGTTGAGACGACGGCAGTAAGCTGTATCACTCATGCAGGTAATCAAAAACACAGTCTAATTGCCACAACTTAATATTTCGATAAATAAAACTTGTTCAACAAAATTACAACTGATAATAGAAACAGTCTTTTAAAACAACAACAACTGGAAATAGAAAATAACAACAGCTAAAAGATAGGCTCGTCGTCTCCAAGATCAGCATCCTCTGGTAGCACAGCTGGGTACAACTCAGGGTCATAGTAGCTACTTATCAGTAACTCTGCCTCATCAGTGGAACCTATTGGGGTGGGGGATCCAATCAGGAAAGGAGCAAAGTACAATTATGAAAATTAACAATTCTACTAATGATTAGCAATTTGTAATATTAAACAGTTTTGAAATAATGATTTTCAACTAAACTACATGATAGTAAACAATGTGATTCGAGTATGTAATGACTATGACCGGTTTGGGATGATTCAATTGTATCCTAATGATATGGTCCGGCCTATCCTCGTGAAAAAGGAATAAGCTCGCACAATCATTTATCTATTTGGGCTTTGGTCATAGAATACTACGCTACTCCCCCAATATCCCGACTCAATCAGATTTAATCATTACTCTAGGAGAGAGTTACGTGTAATACAGTAGTTTAAACATGCAAGATTACGAACATTAATTAAACTGTGCATTAACATAACCGTACTTGCCTTGATTATGACTGGATTCGATGTTGGTTCCGGGATGATGCTAGTACAGTCCTCGAAACCCTACAATTGAGAATTCCTGACTTAGCACCAATATTCAATCCATATCTAGGTGTGCTAGTTACAATCTCTAGAATTTGTCCTAGTCAAATTTTAGGTTATTTACAACTCTACTTAGAGCGCGCTTATCGAGGTGAGTTACTATCTTACGAAGAAAAGTTAATTTAACTTTGTATTTGGAAAAACTCGTAGTTATTGATTTACTTGGTAAAACTTTGTATTTTGTATTATATATAAAATTAATATTTTTCTTTAAATGAGAAAACGTGAATTTGCAATAAACTTGTAATTTTCTAATTATTTTATTGTGAGAAAATGTTATTTAAATTTTATAAAATAATTATATTATCATTTTTACGTTTTACGTCAATCAACCAACCAGATATAAAATAAAAATTTACAATATTACAAAACCACATATATTAAATAAAAGCTGGGCTTATGCCCTTACAGACCATTTTCAGGAATTGAAATAAGAAGAAACATTGGTTAGTTCTAAAATTTATCCTTCAATTTAATTACAAAATAAGATTAATAAATTAAATTAAATTAAAATATAATACGAGTCTCAGACTTGGTCCAATTGTCATAAAATAGCTAATGCCTCAACGTCCGGAACAATATCGGTTTCGTTTGCATTTCGCTATGGGCCCATTGACCGATACGGTTGTCGCCCAAAATCCACTTTATAAAATATTTCCGAAATCCGATTTAAAAATATTTCTTTATAAATTTTATAAAAATTTCGGCAGCATTCCCTCTATTTTCGGGATAACCAGGGAATAACCATTTTTTATATAAAATATACTCACGGCATTGTTTCCGAAACGAATTCAGAAAACCCGAAACAAAATCGAAATCACCATAGCATAAAGAACCAGCATACCAACAATAGAAAAATCCAATTTAAATCAAAATTCCCAGAAACTCTTTTTCGAGAGATTCTCGAAAAATCCGAACCAACAGAAAACACACAGAAACCAAACCGAAACCAACAGAACCTATCCGAAAGGATTTCGGAAAATCCGAAAATGTCTCGTCTATAAATTACAGAATTCCCGGGGGAAATTCGTGGACCAAAATTTATCATAGACTACGGAACGGAAATGGGGACAACGAAAATATACCTTGGGTTGCTCGGCTATGGCTCTCAGGTGAAAAATTAAAAGAAAACACGCGAACACAGCGTCTCGGGTTAGGCACAGCAAATCGAACCGCAAAACTCAGAACTCGGAAACACGGAAACAGCAAGTCGAACCCGTGAAGTGCTACGAAATAGGACCGAGCGGACAGGGATCACGCGCACGGGGCGTCGGCGGTGCGCACGGCCGTGGGGAAAGCGGCGGTCGGGCTGGTCGCTAGTGGGACGTCGGCCTCGGGAGGGTGGCGTCAGGTTGGATCGGGTTCGCCGGTGGGCTCGGGCGGAGGCCGGCGGTCGGGATCGGCTCCGGGAACTCGGGCTAGGGTTTGGGTTGAGGAAGAGGGGAAATGGAGTATGATGGAGAAAATGGGAGTGGATGAGGGTTTATACAGGAAGGAGGATGGGGAGTTACCTGAATCCGAACGACCGGGGGTTACGGGAGGGGAAAGGAGGAGCCGGCGTCAGTTCGGGAATGCTCGGCCACAACCGAAATCCTTTCGGTTTCTCTCCAGAGTAATTTAGAAAAAGAGAGAGAAGGAAATTAATGAATGGAAACCATGAATAGAAACACTCCATTCATATGCATGCTGAAGTACAGTGGGCTAAATGGGTTAAGTAATGGGTTAATGGTTATAAAAGAAAAATGGGCTTCAAAACTATGGGCCTAAGAAATGGGTTTTGGGCCATAGGATGCTATTGTGTTTTAATGCAAAGGCTTTAAGAAATTTATCATTAAATCATAAATCATTTTCTTTTAAAAAAAAATATTTATGACTTCTAAAATTATTCAAAAAAATATTTTAGTTTAGAATTGGGTTCGGGTCTAGCCAAGAATCAAAATTCAAGTTATTAATTTTCAAAAGAATTTTTCTATTTAACTAAAATAATAATAATTTGAATAAATTAAGTAGCAAACACACATTAATAATTGCGAGTTTCACAACCTTCCCTCCTTAGAAAATTTCGTCCTCAAAATTAAAGGATAGGGTTAGAAAAATACCTCAGGTCTCAAATAGATACGGATACTGCTCCCACATATCATCTTCTCGTTCCCAGGTAGACTCACCTGGGGAATTGTGTCGTCACATAACTCTGACTATGGGAGTCACAGAATTCCTGGTCTTCTTCTCACCTCTGTCTAAAATCGCCACTGGCTTCTCTGGCACTGTAAGGCTGGATCCAATCTTCAGCTCTGAATGGTCCAAGATGTGGCTCGGATCTGGGATGTAACGTCTGAGCTGTGAAACATGGAAGACGTTGTGCACGCCTTCAAGATTAGCTGGTAGAGCTAATCGGTACGCTACTTCTCCAACTCGGCTCAAAACTTCGAATGGGCCGATGTACCTGGGGCTCAGCTTTCCTGCTCTGCCAAATCTGATAGTTCCTCTGGTATGGGAGATCTTAACGAAGACACTATCTCCTTCTTCGAACTCCAATGGTCGACGACTGCTATCGGCCCAATGTTTCTGCCTGTCCTGAGCAATCCTGAGTTTGTCTCTAATCACCTTCACCTTCTCTGCTGCGTCAGTCACCATCTCTGGTCCCAGCAGTACTCTTTCTCCTACGTCGTCCCATGCAAGTGGAGTGCGGCAACGACGTCCATAGAGTGCTTCGAACGGTGTCATACCGATGCTAGCTTGGTAACTGTTGTTGTAGGAGAATTCCACCAAATGCAAGTGGTCTTCCCAAGACCCTCCAAATTCCAAGACGCAAGATCTCAACATGTCTTCAAGCGTCTGGATTGTCCTCTCTGATTGTCCGTCAGTCTGGGGATGATAGGCAATGCTGAACTTCAATTGTGTTCCCAAGCTGTCATGCAAACTCTTCCAAAAGTGTGAGGTAAATCTAGTGTCTCTGTCAGATACAATACTTACCGAAACTCCATGAATCCGATAGATATGCCGTATGTACAGTGCCGCCAACTTCTCGGTAGATAAACCAACCTTGAAGGGGATAAAGTGAGCTAACTTAGTCAGTCGGTCCACAATAACCCAAATGGCGTCCTTCCCTCCTTGGGATCGAGGCAATCCTGGCACAAAGTCCATCGTTATATGCTCCCACTTCCACTTCGGAATGTCCAGCGGCTGTAGAAGTCCTGCGGGTCTCTGTCTGCTAGCCTTCACTTGTTAACAAATCAAGCATCTAGCCACAAATCTGGATACATTCTTCTTCATTCCATACCACCAAACAATGGTACGCATATCCCGATACATCTTGTTAGCTCCAGGATGTATGGAATACTGCGAATGGTGCGCTTCTTGCATCAGCTCATTCCTCAAATTGCCAGATGGTACACACAGCCTCGTACCATTCTTCAATGCTCCGTCACTGGCGATACAGAATCCTTCAAGTGTTCATGCCAATACTTGATCTCTGAGTTTGCAAAGTACCTCGTCTTGAAACTGCATCTCCTTGACTTTATCTACCAGACTCGAGCTTACTTGCAACTGCATCATGGTTGAGTCAGCTCCAGGTAAAATAGCTTCTTGCCCCAGTTCCTTCATCTTTTCCTCAGGCAGTACAATCTCCAGACCAAGCTTCTCTATGTCCTCCAATAAGTGCCGCTCCTTAGTTAAGAACATCGCCACTGGGTATCGACTAAGTGCATCTGCAATCACATTAGCCTTACCCGGATGGTACTGCAAGTCGATGTCAAAATCCTTCATCAGCTCCAGCCATCTTTTTTGTCTCATGTTCAACTCCTTCTGAGTGAAAACATATTTCAGACTTTTGTGGTCTGTAAATATTTCCACTCTCTCTCCATAGAGATAATGCTTCCATGGCTTCAAAGCAAAGATGATTGCAGCAAGCTCCAGATCATGTGTGGGATAGTTCTTCTCATGAGTCCGTAATTGCCTAGATGCGTAAGCAATCACTTTTCCATGTTGTTGAAGAACGCAACCCAGTCTTTTTCCAGAGGCATCACTGTATATTGAGAAACCTCCGGTACCTGCGGGTAGCGCAAGTATCGGTGCTATTGTAAGTCTCTTCTTCAGTTCCTTAAACGATGCCTGGCAAGCTTCCGTCCAGATGAACTCTTCATTCTTTCGAGTGAGCTTCGTCATTGGTTCAGCAATCCTGGCGAAATCCTTCACAAACTTTCGGTAGTAGCCAGCCAAGCCCAAGAAACTTCTGATTTCAACAACTGAGCTTGGGGTAGACCACGTCTCAACAGCAGCTATCTTCTTAGGATCTACCGAAATTCCTTCTCCTGTGACAACATGGCCAAGAAAATCCACCTTGTCTAGAAAGAATTCACATTTGGATAGCTTACCATATAGCTTCTCCTTCCTCAAAGTTCACAGAACTTTCCTGAAGTGCTCTTCATGCTGTTCTTCAGTCTTCGAGTAGATCAGAATGTCATCGATGAAGACAACGATAAACTGATCTAGGTATTCATGGAAAACCTTGTTCATAAGGTTCATGAACACAGCATGAGCATTCGTTATTCCAAACGGCATGACCAAGAATTCAAACTACCCATACTTGGTGTTGAACGCCATCTTGGGAATGTCCTCCTTTCTGACCTTGATCTGATGGTAGCCAGATCTTAGGTCAATCTTCGAAAACACCTTAGCTCTACTTAATTGATCAAACATGTCATCGATCCGGGGCAGAGGGTACTTATTCTTGATGGTGATATTGTTCAGCGCCCGGTAGTCGATGCACATTCGCACTGTTCCGTCCTTCTTGGGAACGAATAAGACAGGTGCTCCCCAGGGTGAAGTTCCATCTCTAATAAATCCAAGGGCCTTCAGTTCATTGATCTGATCCTTCATCTCCTTGGCCTCCTTTGGGTTGACCCTGTAACATCCCTTAGAAATAGGGGAAGAGCCGGGGACTAGGTCAATAGTGAACTCTATGTCTCGATCTGGGGGTAATCCGGGAAGACTATCAGGGAAAACGTCCATGAATTCCGCTATGATAGGATGGGGAGGTCCGAATTCTTCTGTGATAGAGGTGTAGGTAACACACTCCATATCCTCCGGAGTTCGAGAGATTTCAAACTCTGGCTATCCAGGTGGGCTGAAGACTACACATCCTCTGTGACAATCTATTAGCGCATGCTGCTTACTCAACCAGTCCATCCCTAGGACTACATCATAGTTGGGTAAGGGCATCACAAGCAAAGGTGCTATGAACTGGTGGCCTGATATAGTTATGGGACAGTTACAGGTCTCAGTGATGGGTAGGGGTCCTCCACCGGTCATGACTCTACATATCTTCTTGTTAAAGCCCGTAACTATGTGGTGTGCATAGATAAATTTTGTTGCTATGAAACTGTGTGATGCACCCGAATCAAATAAAGCTAAGGCAGGATATGAATGCACTAAAATGGAACCTGTGATAACATCCGCAGTATGTTCCTGCTCTGGCTCCGCCTCATCTGCTGCTAGGGCAAAAGCTCGTCCAGTCTTCTGTTGATGCTGCCCAAATTGTTGTTGCTGAGTGGGCAGAGGACCTTTCTGCTGAGTTGCTCCAGTCCGGTTGACCACCGAGGGGCAGTCCTTCACTTGGTGGGTGGCAGACCCACAGACTAGACAGTGTCCTAGTATCTTCCTGCAGATGTTCACCTGATGACCTGGCCTCTTATAGTAACTACAGATAGGGATCTGCCTCTGGGGTGTTATTGTTGCACTAATGAGCTATTGTTCAGCCCGTGAATCCACCTGCAGATATAATCCACCTGCAGTAACTACAGATATAATCCACCTGCAGATATAATCTACCTGCAGGGTTTACATGATAATCCTTATGAGCTCCTTAAGAGGACATCATCAACCCGATGTATCGGGACATGGATTCCATTTATAATCAACAGCCCATCATACATACGATGTTATTACCCAATTCATAGAGGTTGTTGATCCATAATGAATCTCACTCTTTTATGAGTCAAAGTAATGCACACTGCATATACATGTCCGTTATTATATCCGGATTAAGAGTACAAGCATCCATAATAACAGAGGTATTTGTTCTCTTATCTAGTCAGTACAAAGAGAACAACCTCAAGTGGTCCTGTTCAATACACACAAAGTGTACTAGTGTAAACCTATAGTCAAGATAGACTAATACCAGATTACACTACAACCTTTCCAATAGATTGTCCAAGTCCATCTAGGTTGTGAACTATTTATATACTCCATAGGAAACTGATAATATGATCTTCTGTGTGACACCACACACCATATTATCTATAATATAGAATATCAGACATTTGTATTAACACTTGCAACAAATACAATATGCAAACATTTGCCCATATGATTCTCATTCAAAATTTAAGGAAATAAGGTTACTACAAAAGTGATGCTTTTAGTATATAACCCTAACAATCTCCCACTTATACTCAAAGCATTGCTTTTCAATATACTGTTACAAATCTCCCACTTATACTTAAAGCCATGCTGCTACACATCTGACTCCCATTCCCTCAACATGACTGTCAAATGCCTTAGCTGGTAAGCTCTTTGTAAAGGGATCAGCTAGGTTGTCGGCTGATGCTATCTTGATTACAGCAACTTTTTCTTATTTTACAAAATCTCGTATCAGGTGGTACTTGCGCTCAATGTGTTTGCCTGTCTTATGGGCTCGCGGTTCCTTCGAGTTTGCAACTGCACCACTATTATCACAATAAAGTGTAATAGACTTAGGCAAACTAGGTACCACATCCAAGTCCAACAGAAAGTTTCTGAGCCAAACCGCTTCTTTGGCTGCCTCAGAGGCTGCCACATACTCGGCTTCCATGGTGGAATCAGCAATACATTTTTGCTTGATACTCCTCCACACAATGGCTCTACCTCCCAAAGTAAACACATAACCTGAGGTAGATTTCCTGGAATCCCTATCTGACTGAAAATCTGAGTCTATATACCCCAAGGGAACTAAACTATCTGCCTAGTAAACTAGCATATACTCTTTAGTCCTTTTCAGGTACTTCAAAATATGCTTTACGGCAGTCCAGTGCTCTTGTCCTGGGTTAGACTGATATCTGCTGACCATGCATACGGCAAAGCAGATGTCTGGTCTCGTACATAGCATTGCATACATTAAGCTTCCTACTGCTGAAGCATAAGGAACTGCCTTCATGTTCTCTATCTCTTTAGGTGTCCTCGGACACTGCTCCTTTGATAGAGCAATTCCATATCTAAACGGTAAGAAACCTTTCTTAGAATTTTGCATACTAAAACGAGTTAGTACAGTATCGATATAGGAAGCTTGGGATAAGCCCAACATCCTTTTCTTGCGATCTCGTAGAACTTTGATCCCAAGGATGTGACCTACTTCTCCCAAGTCCTTCATATCAAACTGTTTGGATAACCATACCCTTACATCAGATAATACCTTCATATTGTTTCCAATGAGCAAGATGTCATCCACATAAAGTACTAGGAACACCACCACATTTCCGTCACACTTTCTGTATACACATGATTCATCCTGGCATTGATCAAATCCATAGGATTTTATCACCTGATCAAAACATATGTTCCAAGATCTGGAAGCTTGCTCAAGTCCATAAATGGACTTTTTGAGCTTACAAACAAGATGCTCCTGGCCCTTTTCAATGAACCCGTCTGGTTGCTTCATATAGATGTCTTCCTCAAGACTTCCATTAAGGAAAGCTGTCTTGACATCCATTTGCCAAATCTCATAATCGAGATGAGCTGCAATAGATAAAAGAATCCGAATAGACTTAAGCATGGCTACAGGAGAAAAGGTTTCCTCATAATCGATACCCTCTCTTTGAGTAAAACCTTTTGCTACAAGCCGAGCTTTAAAGGTCTCAACCTTACCGTCTGATCCTCTTTTTCTCTTATAGACCCACTTGCATCCAATGGCTTTTACACCAATGGGTGGTTCTACAAGCTCCCAGACCTGATTAGAATCCATAGATTCTATTTCAGATATCATTGCTTTTTGCCAAGACTCTGCATCTTTATCTTGGAGTGCTTCATTGTAGGTACATGGATCATAATCTTGTTCCTCAGGGACGAAGTCTGACGACTCTCCCAAGAACATATATCTATCAGGTTGTATCACAACCCTCCCACTACGACGAGGCACTATCGGTTGTGGTGTAACATTTGTGACACGTTGTGCAGTTATTTGTGGTTCATCCTCTTGTACTGTTGGTACTGAAGTACTTGGTGTCACACGTCTCAGTTCTTCTAGAACAACTCTACTTGTGGGTTTATGGTTCATCACATAGTCTTCCTCTAAGAATCGGGCATTGGTGCTAACAATGACCTTCTGATCCTTAGGACTATAAAATAAACCTCCTTTCGTTCCTCTTGGATAGCCTACAAACAAGCGTACTTCTATACGAGATTCCAACTTATCTGCTTTCCCATTCAGTACATGTGTTGGACTACCCCAAATGTGAACATGTTTCAGACTAGGCTTACGCCCAATCCACAGCTCTGTAGGAGTAAGAGGTACTGACTTAGAAGGAACCAAGTTTAAAATATAAGCTGCAGTCTCTAAGGCATATCCCCAAAACGAATCTGGCAAATCTGAATAACTCATCATTGATCTAACCATCTCCATAAGAGTTCTATTCCTTCTTTCGGCTACACCATTCTGTTGGGGCGTTCCAGGTGCAGTCAATTGGGATGCAATCCCAGCCTCTGATAAATAATCTCTAAACTCTCCAAAGATGTACTCGCCACCACGATCTGATCGTAATGACTTGATACATTTTTCATGACGTTTTTCCGTTTCAGTCTTGTACTCTTTGAATTTCTCAAAGCACTCAGACTTACGGCACATCAAATAAATGTATCCATACCTTGAATAATCGTCAATAAATATGACAAAATATTCAAAGCCACCTCTAGCTTGGATAGTCATGGGTCCACACAAATCAGAATGAACCAATTCCAATACATCTTTGGCCCTATACCCCTTTGCCGTAAAAGGCCTTTTGGTCATTTTACCTTCCAAGCAGGATTCACAGACTGGTAGTGCCTCCACTTCCAATGAACTCAAAGGTCCATCTTCAACCAATCTTTGAATCCTTCTTAGGTTAATATGTCCCAATCGTAAGTGCCAAAGATATGTTTGGTTCATACAAGAAGGTTCTTTTCTCTTATTTAAGTTAGATGACATATTATTCATTTCCATAAGTTGCATTGTGGGCGAAATTGGATTAATGACATACAAATTATCAACCGATGCACCAGAACAGATAAAATATTTATTCTTTCTAATAACAATATTGTCATTAAAATAAACTGAATATCCATCCTTAACTAACATAGAAACAGAAACTAAATTCCTTCTAAGTGAAGGTGCATAAAGACAATCTCTCAATGTCAAAGACTTATTTCTACCAAAAGATAAAGTAACATCTCCTAATGCAACGACCGATACTTTTGTAGCATCACCCATGAACAAGCATATCTCTCCATCACTGAGCCGTCTGGTTTCCTGGAACCCCTACAATGTATTGCAGACATGATTAGTGGCTCCCGTATCTACACACCAGGTGCCGGTAGATAACACCGCTAAACATGTTTCAACTACTAGTAGATGAGATATACCTTCTTTGTTCCCTTGTTTGAGAAGTGGACAATCAGTCTTCCAATATCCTGACCCTTTGCACTTGAAACATTTGCCTTTCGGCTTTTTTACCGCGCCTTTAGGTCCCATGCCCTTCTTTGTGAGTTTGCCTGTTTCTGAATGTTATTCTTCTTCTTACCGCCTTTTGGCTTAGAAGTAGAAGCCTTTTCAGAAACAAAAACATGACCACTCTGCCTAAAGAGAGATTCAGCATCCTGTAGCTCTTTTGCAAGTTCTGCCAAACTATACAACCTTTTGTTCATGTTGTAATTAAGGCATAAATTGTCAAAACTTTTAGACAGAGTCCCGAGAATGATATCGACCTGGGTTTCCCCATCGATTTCAGCTCCAAGGATTTCCATCTCATTCAGATGACCCATCATCTTAAGAACATGATCCCTTACTGGTGTACCCTCAGCCATTTTTGTATTCATCAAACATTTCATAGCAAACTGTCTAGCTGCTCTACTCTGATGTCCGAAGAGTTCCTTGAGGTTATACATCATGTCATAAGCTGTGGCCATGGCCTGATGCTGATGTTGCAGTACATTTGACATAGATGCCAGAATGTAACACCGTGCCATCTCATCTGTCTTTTTCCACTTCTTATAAGCCTCTTTGACCTCTTCATCAGAGTTAGCATTAGGCTTAGGTGAGCATTCCTCAACAAGTACATATTTGTACTCCTCAGCAGTCAGAACAATGTCCAAATTACGTTTCCAGTCAATATAATTAGGTCCAGTAAGTTTGTTTTCTTTAAGAATCGCCATAAGTGGACTGAAAGAACCCATTTTTGAAATCCTGAGAATCACATAAATAAAATTATGTAGGACAAAAAAAACTTTTTGAATTAACTAAATATTGATTCCCTCAAAATAATAATAAGAAATTCACTAACACCTTGAACACCATGAATTTAGCATGCCACGATAGTGTGGACGTATACAAATTCAACTTTGTTCAAGTAGATTTTTCTTATTAATTTTACTATCATGTCAATATAACTTTATGACAAATAAAATTAATATGCTGGTCTTGCTCTGGTCATACAAATAATAGCAGTGACTCCGATGGGGAGGATACCATTTATTTGTATCTAAGTGTATACCATTACTTAATACTAAGTCCATTACCTTGTAACGAGTTCCTTCAGATGGAGAAGTGAACACATACTAGGTAACTTTCTACAATTATCCCTAAGGAAGTTTGTACTGGTGATCCATAATTATACTCATCCGATATGGAGGAAAGCACTAAAGCCAACACGCAAGTATAATTACATCACCTACAAACCAGTAATGGAGACCATAGGATTTATACTAAATAAAAATCCTCTCCCACTTAGTTATTTAACAATGAGGGTTTTTCTACTAGTTGATATTATGTCCATGTTGTCCATTATTAATGTAGGCTTGGTTTTTTTAAAAAAAATAACCACACAATAATAAACATGCATAATCAGAAAAAGCAAAATGACAAAAATAAGAGAAAATATCCAACTATTATGGTCATCTTTGCTGTTCCGTCCTCAACTATCCGAATCCAAATTCTGGCGCGATCATTTGTCTGCCTCTGGATTGCTTAAAACCAACATCTCGTCCGGCGTCAGAAACAGCCACCACCGCCATCACGATTGATCAAAAATTATTAAAATTACATCAATCCTATGCCTCCCAAAGGAGTTCACATATAATCTAGATTGAAAAATTAAATTAATAAGCACGATCAACCCTCGTGATTTTAATTACATCCACAGCAACAACAACATCCACGACATGTCCGTGGTTTAAACAACACAATAAAAAAAACATGCATTGGACCATAATAGTTGGATCTAAGATGCCTGCAAAACTGAGTTAGAACAGATCTACATCTACCGACTATTACATAGCGCAAGTTTTATTGGACAACATGGACGTATCAATCAATATGTAGATCCAACCTGGCTCTGATACCAATTGATGGAACTGGGGATTCCCAGGACCCTTCCTTTGGTGTGCGTATTGATCGATAGAAAGTTAAACAGATCTAATACGTATTCTAACCCTTCATATGTGGAAACTAGGGTTCACGAATTATACCTGCGACGGAAAGGAGATAAGTAATTCCTGGCAATCTCGAGCGGACAACCCCAAGATCTTCTGCACGTATTCCTTCCTCGAGTTGGACGTCGTGTGGGCGACGATCTCCCAACCTTTTCTTCTCCTTGGCAGCACTCTCTTTCTCTCCTTACGTGAATCACGAATTTAGAGAAAATTTCAGATTTCTGATCTTTTTTTTTGGCGGCCAGAGAATAGAGGATATATATAGGCTACGGCAGGGACCATGAGGAGAAATTAGGGTTAGGCCTCCTAACGGATCTGGATATCCCGTGTTCAGCCCGAACACACAATCCAGGCCCATTAACAATAGCTCGGTCCACTAATGAGCTATTGTTGCACTACCTTCCTAATCCCAAATTATGTTTGTGGGCTCCTTTTATTATATGCTCGTTTGGCTCCCCATGTTAAGATATCGTATGTCCGTCGATCAAATTAAGTTACTGACAACTATATTGATTCGACATCTTTTATCCTTAAGTAGTACCGCTCAACTTTATTTGTCATGTCGGATATAATCCACCTGCAGGGTTTACATGACAATCCTTATGAGCTCCTTAAGAGGACATCATCAACCCGATGTATCGGGACATGGATTCCATTTATAATCAACAGCCCATCATACATACAATGTTATTACCCAATTCATAGAGGTTGTTGATCCATAATGAATCTCACTCTTTTATGAGTCAAAGTAATGCACACTGCATATACATGTTCGTTATTATATCCGGATTAAGAGTACAAGCATCCATAATAACAGAGGTATTTGTTCTCTTATCTAGTCAGTACAAAGAGAACAACCTCAAGTGGTCCTGTTCAATACACACAAAGTGTACTAGTGTAAACCTATAGTCAAGATAGACTAATACCAGATTACAATACAACCTTTCCAATAGATTGTCCAAGTCCATCTAGGTTGTGAACTATTTATATACTCCATAGGAAACTGATAATATGATCTTCTTTGTGACACCACACACCATATTATCTACAATATAGAATATCAGACATTTGCATTAACACTTGCAACAAATACAATATGCAAACATTTGCCCATATGATTCTCATTCAAAATTTAAGGAAATAAGGTTACTACAAAAGTGATGCTTTTAGTATATAACCCTAACAGTTATGTCATTGTTCCTCGCCTGTTGGTGGTGGTGGTGGTGGTGAGGAGGCCGGTTGTTGTTGTTGTTGTTGTTGTTGTTGTTGGGCTTCTTCTGATTACCCTGGAAGTTGTTAGTTCCAGGATAATCCCTCTTTGAGCGAGCAGGTTGACTCTTCTCTATATCCTGAGCGCGCTCCAGGATCCTTTCATAAGTCTTAGTACCGCCTGAGATCACATGGGTGCGGATCTCTTCTCTCAGCCCATATCTGAACCTTTCGGCGCGATCTTCAGTGTCAGCTACCAAGTTCTTGGCAAAACGGCTGAGTTGGCCGAATTCTGCCGCATATTCTCCAACAGTCATATTTTCTTGCTTCAGATTCTGAAATTGCCTTTCCATCTCCCGCAACTCTGATGTTGGGAAGAACTTCCTCTGGAACAACCTCTTGAAGGTGTTCCAGTCAAGCTGGTTGTCCTAGAGTCGGGGTTTATTTCGATACCAGGTGCTTGCTACATTTTGTAGTTGGAGTCCTACTGCTTCGGCCTTGAGGTCTTCTGGAAGTCGAGCGACGCTCAGGAGACGCTCCATGCTGTCGAGCCATTCGTCGGCATAGACGATTCCCTTGGTTCCCTTGAAGGGTCGAGGGTTTTGCTTCTTGAAACTCTCAATATCGCCCACCTTGGCAGGCCTTGGTTCTGATTGAGTTGCTTCTCTTCCTTTGAGGGCAGCCATTGCCACGTGGTGAGCATTCTCTATGCCTTCTCTCATAATCGCTGTCTGTTCGCGATTAATCGCAGTCTGCTCACGATTAGCTTCAGCTTGGGCTCTCTGGGCCTCAAGCACTCCTCGTAGCAGGCCTACGAGGTCGGTGGGATCTACGGGCACTGGTGGGGCAGCTGGAGTGGGCAATACTGCAGGAGGCTGCATCTCCGTCTGGGAAGATGTAGGATCCTCTGGTGTATTATGGGGACGGTCGATCAGCTGCCGAGGTGTAGGATCCGGACTTGGTTGGGGAGGTGGGGTATGATAGGGTGAAGATACCCTATCGCCAGCAGTGGTGTTCTGGTCGGTAGTTATTCTCTGGAAGGTTTAGGACGAAAACATAAGCAAGGTAACCTACTAGTCTATAATCAAACAATATATATATATATATATATATATATATATATATATATATATATATATATATATATATATATATATATATATATATATATATATATCGGTCCTATGTTGTGACAAATTGATGTTCTAGTGTTCTAGTTGTTTCTAGGTAGGTTTTTCCTAAGTTGTTGATTAGATTGACCTGCATGGGCCACCACTAAAAACATGTCACGACCCGGTCCCAATTTTTTGGATCGAATCGGATCATGCCCAGCCTACACCGTTGTTGAGACGGCGGCAGTAAGCTGTATCACTCATGCAGGTAATCAACAACACAGTCTAATTGCCACAACTTAATATTTCGATAAATAAAACTTGTCCAACAAAATTACAACTGATAATAGAAACAGTCTTTTAAAACAACAACAACTGGAAATAGAAAATAACAACAGCTAAAAGATAGGCTCGTCATCTCCAAGATCAGCATCCTCTGGTAGCACAGCTGGGTACAACTCAGGGTCATAGTAGCTACTTATCAGTAACTCTGCCTCATCAGTGGAACCTATTGGGGTGGGGGATCCAATCAGAAAAAGAGCAAAGTACAATTATGAAAATTAACAATTCCACTAATGATTAGCAATTTGCAATATTAAACAGTTTTGAAATAATGATTTTCAACTAAACTACATGATAGTAAACAATGTGATTCGAGTATGTAATGACTATGACCGGTTTGGGATGATTCAATTGTATCCTAATGATACGGTCCGGCCTATCCTCGTGAAAAAGGAATAAGCTCGCACAATCATTTATCTATTTGGGCTTTGGTCATAGAACACTACGCTACTCCCCCAATATCCCGAGTCAATCAGATTCAATCATTACTCTAGGAGAGAGTTACGTGTAATACAGTGGTTTAAACATGCAAGATTACTAACATTAATTAAACTGTGCATTAACATAACCGTACTTGCCTTGATTATGACTGGATTCGATGTTAGTTCCGGGATGATGCTAGTACAATCCTCGAAACCCTACAATTGAGAATTCCTGACTTAGCACCAATATTCAATCCATATCTAGGTGTGCTATTTACAATCTCTAGAATTTGTCCTAGTCAAATTTTAGGTTATTTACAACTCTACTTAGAGCGCGCTTATCGATGTGAGTTACTATCTTACGAAGAAAAGTCAATTTAACTTTATATTTGGAAAAACTCGTAGTTATTGATTTACTTGGTAAAACTTTGTATTTTATATTATATATAAAATTAATATTTTTCTTTAAATGAGAAAACGTGAATTTGCAATAAACTTATAATTTTCTAATTGTTTTATTGTGAAAAAATATTATTTAAATTTTATAAAATAATTATATTATCATTTTTACGTTTTACGTCAATCAACCAACCAGATATAAAATAAAATTTTACAATATTACAAAACCACAGATATTAAATAAAAGCTGGGCTTATGCCCTTACTGTCATGCCCCGCTCCCGTAGGAGCGATCGTCCTCGCTAAGGCGTGATGCCGCACGGGCCTAGGTTGCGCCCGTGCAAGGCCTAAGTCCAGAAACGGCCGATTTGATGCTAGGCCACAGAGTCGCACAGAGTGTCCCCATTTGCAGCGAAAAGTAAACGAACACACAAGTTGAATACGAAATCAAACTCTTTATTGATATTCAAGAAGTTACAAGCGGCGCTAGGCCGATATTACAAGTCGCTCAAGCTCTCTCTCTCTCTGAAACATAAAAGGCGTGCCAAGTGGCTTACAAGATGGAATGATACATGGCGATGTTCCAATACATTATGTCCTGTATATGGTGCTCCAGCTCCTTGCAACGCTCCAAGGCTCGAGAGATAGCTCTACGCCCTAGCACGTTCGAGGAAAGCTCCGCACCCGCCGACGTTTCCTGCTTCCTGCAAGCAGACTGTGGGGTTATCAGTACATTGTTATGCACTGGTGGGGAGGCTAGCTCGCCCACAATGCTATCATTACCGAACACGTTCCATTTACTTTTGTGCATCTCTATCATTCATTGTCTTTCTAATCTTGCCTTAGGATCAATTTCATGGCACATTGCATAACCTATCTCGTGTTGCAGTATTCAAGTGTCGTATAGAAAATATATGCACGACTTACCCATACTTACCGTCCGGCCTTCCCTGTCCAAGTAAACCAAGTTAGACAACAATCCATGTAATAACATAATGCGGTACTTGGAAAACATTCAATATCGAGTACGTGTCCCTGCCTCGGGTTCTAGCGCGTCGTGGACACGTTATCTAAATCACTTTGCATGAATTACTCTATATCATTTCGGTGTGTTACGTTTCGAGCAAGTTCGAGCATGTTCAGGGGTACTACATTTCAAGTATATTCAGGGCCACCTGTCCAGTTCATTTAGATTACTTTGATTTCAATGCAAGGACTTGCACGTGGATTGCCACCAGCAAAGCCCACCTAATCTATATGCACGGGTCGCTGGCATGACAAGCCATTTTGGACATCCCTGCGGTAATTCTCAACTTAGCGTAGGGTGATGGCTGGTACACCCCGTTAAGTCTCTTGAATATATCCTGCTACTTACGTCTCTTGGTGCCCAAGCCCGCACCCAAGCAGCCCGTAAGCCCCGTTTTGATTCCGCCTAGGCCGGCCACGGTATACTCCACACAACGCCCGTGCCACAGAATCCTTTCACTACCACGGTCACAGCATACGCCACCCCTCGCTCGTGCCGTTTGTCCACGACCATTTCGTATTAACTTGTCTTTTTAACTTAACGGCTATCTCCGCCGTAGGCTAACCCTTAGCCGTAATGCGTTATCGACCAGGTTGGCGTCCGTGCAGCGCGGGTAGCGAGCCCCGATGCACGTGCCCGTCACACCTGTCGCTAACCATTCTTTCTTTTCTTATCTTTTCTTCATTCTTTCTTTTCTTTCTTTCTTTCACTTGTTCATTCGTTTATCTATTCATTCACGTATTCATTCATTCATTCATTGATTCGTTGATTTATTCATTCAAGCATTACGCAACTCCTCATACGGGAGTCGCCTTGGCGACCCATCGGTCCCATAGCCTTTCAATGTCGCTATACTCTACTCGGAACGACTATATTGATAGCCTTCCCGTTCATTGTTGTAAACCATTCATTGTTTCATTGTTGAACGCATACGGGACTTGAACGTAAGCTTGTGCCGTAGCACGAGCGTAGAGCGCGGTGCGAGAGTTTCTATATTTTCCATGTTCCTTTCCATATTCTATACAAGCATACAAGTTGGGATTAATCCCTTAGCTAGGTGCGTTGAGTCATTTATTAGCATGCAAGAGGTTATCGCCTAGCGATTCTCGTGATAGTGTCCGTATTGTTATGTGTCTAGGCTAAGCACAGACGGGTTCATCGGAGCCACCCACCTTAGCGATGTTCGCATCGGTCGGGCGATACTCCGAGTGCGCCTTCGATAGTCTAAGTCTGGATTCATCTTGTCGGGCCAATGTAAGCCTTGCATCGATTCGCATCGATACTTCATCGGGTCGAAGCAACTCTTCAGGTCGACGGCTCGTTTGAGTCGTTGCACTTGCCGTTTGGAATCGGCGTTCCGCTAGGGCGGAGCGGGGCATTACATAATACACCACTCAAAACAAGTCTCGTCCTCGAGACTTCCTGAGTGCAGGTCATCCTACCGTTCCTTAACTCATGTCGTGTGCATATCTTAGACAATTCTATCGAACGGTTCTATCGTTCGAAGGCATCGAGCCATGCTCGGTTATCCTTCCAAGTTTTACGTCGCATACGTTTGGTCGATTTCATTGAATGACTTTTTATTCATTTTGGAGTCTATGGTACTTATTCCATTGTTGCGTTTCTTTGACTTGGTTGCTATATCGACGTATCATGGGACTGAAATGGTCGTACGAGGTGTATCGTGACTTATCAAACTCGAGAGTCGTAGGCTAAGGCAAACTCATTCATTCATTCATGCGCATCACAACACCCACTTGCAGCTGCATTCGAGTTCATCATATCGCTGAGTTTGGATCGTGCATGTATCCAAGGCGTCCTCCGAACACGTACATTTCAACCAAGCTTAGCGATTAGCAAAGTCGGACAAGCTACTCGTGATAGTTTTGATTTGCCGATCGCTTTGTTAACTTCGATTTAAAACCGAACTCATGTGTATCTCACTATCGTTTGTCTCGGTCCTCGAGATGATTCGGTTCGCTTCTCAAGCGTTCTTGTCTACGAAATCAATACGATTTCTTCTTCTTAGCGAAGTCGACCAAGTCTTAAGTACCTTCCATCCGATTCAGGACCAAGTATCGCACTGTCATCGAGTATGTCTTCCAATCAATGATTCGATTCGTTATTCCAACTTTACTCGTGCATCCTCCATCCCTTTTATTCCCTTCGTTTGGGGCCAATTTCGTTGTCGTTCACGCACACTCCGCTTACACGTTTCGTTGATTCTGAGCCACGTTCGTACTAGTATCGATCCTTTACTTAACGCAATTTCAAGATCTTCGACACTCTCCCATTCTTTAAGTCTTGCTTGAACTCGATGTATCACTTGGCTGGATCGTGCATGCATTCCAAGCGTCCCCAAAATACATGCATTCAGCCAAGCCGCATGATCTAGAAATTTGTCATTCTCACTCGAGTCGCATCGTGCACATACTCAAGCGTCCCTGAATATATGCATGTCAGCCGAATCTCGTGAGAGGTATTCCTATATTTGTGATTCACACTATCCATCCATGCCAATCCTCAAGATCAATCTTTCGATTGATAACTCATGAAACATGGCGTCTCGCCTACCCGCTAGGCCATCTTTTCGAGGCTAAGTCAATGTCAGGATTGGAATCATAGTTCCCCAACAATAATGCCAACACTGACCCCAATCCTAGGGTCAAACCAAAGTCGGTAGTACGGGGTTTTCTACCCAAGCTCGCGTCACTCAGATTTCTAAACATCGAGCACGATCACCTATTCGCATCAATGTATTCGTCACACACCGCAACGAATTCAAATCCATTCAAATCACTAAATTGACATACTTCACATATCCATTCTAACCAATTCACGTATTCGATCACGAGTTCATCTAACTTGACAATATGTTGTGCCCCAATCTCACGCGAGTCCGATTATCCACGGTGGTTCATGAATCACCATGCAACGCTCCCGTGGAATAATCATTCTCATCGGGGCGTAACTCTTGTTTGGGTCCAGACTAATTCATTTTCGATACGCGGATTGGACCTACTCAATCCTCAAGTTCGATTCTTCAAGCACACAAATCCATTCTTGAGTCACCTTCGCGTCAAACCACAAATCGAAGCACACAAATTGTTACGCCAAGCTAGGTCAATCACCCCCGCTGTATGAATCACCATACCAGCGCTCACGCGGAGTGATCGCCCTATTCGGCGCGACGCATGTGCGAGGCTGGAGTTGCGCTCGTATAAGACAAGCATGTCGACGTTGAGGTTATCGTCGAAGTAAATCCAAGTATTTTCATTTTCATTCGAGCCAAGATCGATAGTCCATTCGTCATTTCGTTCAACTAGAAAATCTACGAGCCACGTCTATATTTTCCTCGACACGTTTCAACATCCCAAGTATAGCTTCCAACGGAACAATGACATTTACACGATCGTCATTTG
Organism: Iris pallida; assembly: GCA_029216955.1. Taxonomy (NCBI): domain Eukaryota; kingdom Viridiplantae; phylum Streptophyta; class Magnoliopsida; order Asparagales; family Iridaceae; genus Iris; species Iris pallida. The sequence goes on along the minus strand of JANAVB010021599.1, from coordinate 17,149,169 downwards.
CCGAGTCAGAGTACTCCCGAGTTATCGCATATCGATCTTTGATACGCCTCAATACCATCGACGATATGCGTAACCTGACGATCTTCCTTTGCAACCAATTTCGAGTCGTGCATTGATGCTGTTTGTCCGAGTTGGATATTCCACAATTTCATTTAATATTCAAGATCAAGTTCAACTGCTATTCCTCAAGCTAGTTTCAAGATCGTTGTTCAAACTCAAGTCACAATTCATTTGAATCAATCCGAAGTCGTACGCGCGATCCTCTAAGTTTCCTCGATCAAAGACCATTCACTTTCATTCATCGTTCCGAATCGTTTTCTAACATGCGTTGCCTATTCACAAGTTGTCTGAACGACATCTCGTTCGGGACATTCGAAGTCATGATCAACTAAGCGTGACACGTTCTAAGGCTTTGCGCGATCGCATCGCCTCGTAGACATACCCGTTCTATCCGTATATCTTGTAGTCTCGCTCGAACAATTTCTATGACGTCCATACACCACTCAGGGTTCGAGCCACTCGACTAGTCATCGACACTCATTTTTATTCTTCTCCGAGCCTATCACATACACCACTCGGATTCAAGCCATACGATCTAGTCCTCAATCACGTTCGCGTCATGCGCTAAGACATCCTTCAGATTCGTTCGACGAATCTCTAGCGTAATCGCTCACGTCGCCTCGACGTACTAAGTCGTTCGCACTAATCCTCAAAATCCAAGTCAATCCTTCGGGTGTGCCTAAGCGTTAACTCGATAGCATTCCTATCGATATACACTCAAAGTGTATCTCCGTTCTCGATCGAGCGATACATTGACATCGCTCGCAACCCGATTGCACCCAAGAGTCGAGGTGCGCGACACGCGGACTAAGTTGTACCGCTTAACCATCCCGTACGGACTACATCCAAGTTTGTATGCTCACTCATTCTCGTTCGTAACTCGTTTGCACCAAAGGGTCTAGGTGCGCGATACTCCGCACTACTTAGCCAAAAGGCTGCGTGCATGACCATCCCGTTCGAACTATACTTCGGTCTCGTGTACTCGTTTGCTATCGTCAGCGTAAGCTTATTCAAGCATGCCTTGCGTTTGCTAACTTTTAACATCGGCTCCTTCCAACTCAAGTCCGTCATGGTGGCACAAAGGCCTTCGCCTATCAAGTTCGTCGTAGTGGCATAAAGGCCTTCGCCTATCAAGTTCGTCGTAGTGGCACAAAGGCCTTCGCCTATCGGTCCCGATCACCCGAGTACTTATACGAGCTTTCGAAAATATTAGACTTATTGTATGTAACATCCCAAGGCACAACGAGAGAGAGAGCGCACACTTCTTTTGTAACCAACCGAGCTTTCAAAACTGAGAAAATCGAAATGAAGTCCAAGGACGTAAAGCCGTGCTCTGATACCAATCTGTCACGCTCCGCTCCCGTAGGAGCGATCGTCCTCGCTAATGCGTGATGCCGCACAGGCCTAGGTTGCGCCCGTGCAAGGCCTAAGTCCAGAAACGGCCGATTTGATGCTAGGCCACAGAGTCGCACAGAGTGTCCCCATTTGCAGCGAAAAGTAAACGAACACACAAGTTGAATACGAAATCAAACTCTTTATTGATATTCAAGAAGTTACAAGCGGCGCTAGGCCGATATTACAAGTCGCTCAAGCTCTCTCTCTCTGAAACATAAAAGGCGTGCCAAGTGGCTTACAAGATGGAATAATACATGGCGATGTTCCAATACATTATGTCCTGTATATGGTGCTCCAGCTCCTTGCAATGCTCCAAGGCTCGAGAGATAGCTCTACGCCCTAGCACGTTCGAGGAAAGCTCCGCACCCGCCGACGTTTCCTGCTTCCTGCAAGCAGACTGTGGGGTTATCAGTACATTGTTATGCACTGGTGGGGAGGCTAGCTCGCCCACAATGCTATCATTACCGAACACGTTCCATTTACTTTTGTGCATCTCTATCATTCATTGTCTTTCTAATCTTGCCTTAGGATCAATTTCATGGCACATTGCATAACCTATCTCGTGTTGCAGAATTCAAGTGTCGTATAGAAAATATATGCACGACTTACCCATACTTACTGTCCGGCCTTTCCTGTCCAAGTAAACCAAGTTAGACAACAATCCATGTAATAACATAATGCGGTACTTAGAAAACATTCAATATCGAGTACGTGTCCCTGCCTCGGGTTCTAGCGCGTCGTGGGCACGTTATCTAAATCACTTTGCATGAATTACTCTATATCATTTCGGTGTGTTACGTTTCGAGCAAGTTCAAGCATGTTCAGGGGTACTACATTTCAAGTATATTCAGGGCCACCTGTCCAGTTCATTTAGATTACTTTGATTTCAATGCAAGGACTTGCACGTGGATTGCCACCAGCAAAGCCCACCTAATCTATATGCACGGGTCGCTGGCATGACAAGCCATTTTGGACATCCCTGCGGTAATTCTCAACTTAGCGTAGGGTGATGGCTACACCCCGTTAAGTCTCTTGAATATACCCTGCTACTTACGTCTCTTGGTGCCCAAGCCCGCACCCAAGCAGCCCGTAAGCCCCGTTTTGATTCCGCCTAGGCCGGCCACGGTATACTCCACACAACGCCCGTGCCGCAGAATCCTTTCACTACCACGGTCACAGCATACGCCACCCCTCGCTCGTGCCGTTTGTCCACGACCATTTCGTATTAACTTGTCTTTTTAACTTAACGGCTGTCTCTGCCGTAGGCTAACCCTTAGCCGTAATGCGTTATCGACCAGGTTGGCGTCCGTGCAGCGCGGGTAGCGAGCCCCGATGCACGTGCCCGTCACACCTGTCGCTAACCATTCTTTCTTTTCTTATCTTTTCTTCATTCTTTCTTTTCTTTCTTTCTTTCACTTGTTCATTCGTTTATCTATTCATTCACGTATTCATTCATTCATTCATTGATTCGTTGATTTATTCATTCAAGCATTACGTAACTCCTCATACGGGAGTCGTCTTGGCGACCCATCGGTCCCATAGCCTTTCAGTGTCGCTATACTCTACTCGGAACGACTATATTGATAGCCTTCCCGTTTATTGTTGTAAACCATTCATTGTTTTATTGTTGAACGCATACGGGACTTGAACGTAAGCTTGTGCCGTAGCACGAGCGTAGAGCGCGGTGCGAGAGTTTCTATATTTTCCATGTTCCTTTCCATATTCTATACAAGCATACAAGTTGGGATTAATCCCTTAGCTAGGTGCGTTGAGTCATTTATTAGCATGCAAGAGGTTATCGCCTAGCGATTCTCTTGATAGTGTCCGTATTGTTATGTGTCTAGGCTAAGCACAGACGGGTTCATCGGAGCCACCCACCTTAGCGATGTTCGCATCGGTCGGGCGATACTCCGAGTGCGCCTTCGATAGTCTAAGTCTGGATTCATCTTGTCGGGCCAATGTAAGCCTTGCATCGATTCGCATCGATACTTCATCGGGTCGAAGCAACTCTTCAGGTCGACGGCTCGTTTGAGTCGTTGCACTTGCCGTTTGGAATCGGCGTTCCGCTAGGACGGAGCGGGGCATTACACTTACAGACCATTTTCACGAATTGAAATAAGAAGAAACATTGGTTAGTTCTAAAATTTATCCTACAATTTAATTACAAAATAAGATTAATAAATTAAATTAAATTAAAATATAATACGAGTCTCAGACTTGGTCCAATTATCATAAAACAGCTAATGCCTCAACGTCCGGAACAATGCCGGTTTTGTTTGCATTTCGCTAAGGGCCCATTGACCGATACGATCGTCGCCCGAAATCCACTTTATAAAATATTTCCGAAATCCGATTTAAAAATATTCCTTTATAAATTTTATAAAAATTTCGGCAACATTCCCTCTATTTTCAGGATAACCCAAAACAGGGAAAAATATGCCACAATCACCAAATATAAGTCCCATACCAGGGAATAACCATTTTTTATATAAAATATACTCACAGCATTGTTTCCGAAACGAATTCGAAAAACCTGAAACAAAATCGAAATCACCATAACATAAAGAACCAGCATACCAACAATAGAAAAATCCAATTTAAATCAAAATTCCCAGAAACTCTTTTCCGAGAGATTCTCGAAAAATCCGAACCAACAGAAAACACACAGAAACCAAACCGAAACCAACAGAGCCTATCCGAAAGGATTTCGAAAAATCCGAAAATGTCTCGTCTATAAATTACCGAATTTCTGGGGAAAATTCGTGGACCAAAATTCATCATAGACTACGGAACGGAAACAGGGACAACGGAAATATACCTTGGGTTGCTCGGCTAGAGCTCTCAGGTGAAAAAGTAAAAGAAAACACGCGAACACAGCATCTCGGGTTAGGCACAGCAAATCGAACCGCAAAACTCAGAACTCGGAAACACGGAAACAACAAGTCGAACCCGCGAAGTGCTGCGGAATGGGACCGAGCGGACGGGGATCACGCGCACGGGGCATCGGCGGACAGGGACAACAGCGGCGAAGACAGGGGCCACCCAGGTCGGGCTGGTGCGCACGGCCGCGGGGAAAGCGGCGGCCGGGGCTGGTCGCTGGTGGGACGTCGGCCTCGGGAGGGTGGCGCCGGGTTGTATCAGGTTCGCCGGTGGGCTCGGGCGGAGGCCGGCGGTCGGGATCGACTCCGGGAACTCGGGCTAGGGTTTGGGTTGAGGAAGAGGGAAAATGGAGTATGATGGAGGAAATGGGAGTGGATGAGGTGAGGTAGCTCCTCTGGAAATACGTCAAAAAATTCTGCAATGATGGGGTGAGGTAGCTCTTCCTCTGCTACCATGGTCCCACAAATAGCGTCGCCTCACGGCTCTACTCCTCCTCTAGAGAACTCGAACACGGCCTCCCCTGGCGGGCTGAATATGACACATCCGCGGTGGCAGTCAATGCTGGCAAAGTGTTTACTCAACCAGTCTATGCCGAGCACTATGTCAAAGCTCGGGAGTGGCATGATGAGTAAGCTAGCGCGTAGTTCTCGGCCTCCTATGGTGATGCGGCGACCGACGCAAACATCCTTCACTAAGATGACGCCTCCGCCGGTCGAGACTTTATAGGTGCTATCTAAGGGCTTAGATACAATGCTATGTCTAAAGATAAAGGCTGCAGATATGAAGCTGTGACTGGCTCCAGAATCAAATAAGGTAATAGCAGAAAAAGACTCAAGGAGAATAGAACCTGCTATCACATCAGGAGATACTAGTGTCTCCTCGACCGCTATGGTGTAAGCTTTGCCCTGCTGCTGGTGCTGGACGAAGCGCTGTTGCTGAGTGGGCAGGGGTCCTCTCTGCTGCTGAGGTATCGTGGGCTTCGTCGGTGCTCCTGGGGCAGGAGCTGCCCCTGGTGCTGAATGGGGTGGTACTAGGGTGCACTCTCGCAACTGATGGGCACTCGAACCGCAGAATAGACATACTCCGAGTCGCTTCCTGCATACCTCCCATGCATGCCCTGGCTTCTTGCAGTAGGCGCAGGTGGGAGTCGTCTGTCTAGGCTGGCTCTGTTGCGAGGTAGGGGCTTTGGCTGCAGGCTGGTACTGCTGCTGGGGACGGGGCTGAGGCTGCTGCTGCTGCTGTTGTACTACGGTCTTCCCCGGAGCATTGGATCGTTTTGCCGATCCGGACTGGCTGTTGCTTCCTCCATAGGCGTCTCGGTCCCTCTTCTGCTTGCACTTCATCTCCTTCTCTACGTCTTGCGCAACTTTCAAGATCCTCTCATATGTGGTGGCTTGGCTGGTGGCTACGGCTATGCGAATCTCATGTGATAGCCCCTTTCTGAACTTCTTGGCCTTGGCTGCAGGAGTCAAGGCATCTGCAAATCGACTGAGACGGGAGAACTCGGCAGAATACTCGTCGATGGAGAGGTTGCCCTGTTCGAGGCTCTCGAATTCGTTTTCCAACTCTTCGCGGGCTGCCTCAGGATAAAACTTCGCCTTGAATAGCTCTTTGAATTCCTCTCAGGTCACGTCTGGCACAGTGAATCGGGGCTCATCCCTGTACCACGTGCATGCGATGTCATAGAGCTGCATGCTAGCATTATCAACCTTCTGGTCTTCGGGGATTCGGGCTCTCCTGAGGTTGCGATCTACATTCTCCAACCAGTCATCGGCGTAGAGAATTCCCTCCGTACCCTTGAATTCCCAGGGCTGGAGATCTGTAAAATTTTTGGAGGTGTCGGGGCGCTGTGGGGGAGCCTCCCTAGTTTGAATAGCCTCCCTCATAGTATCGCGGAAGACGTCAGCCTGTCGGGTTTGAGAAGTCATCATCTGCTGGAAGATCCCAAGGAGGGCAACATTGTCCAGCGGAGGTGGTGGGGGCAGAACTGGTGCCGGATGCGAAAGGGGTGCTGGCTGCTGGAAAGGTACAGGCTGGTGGAAATGTGCTGGTGGTGGAATCGGCAAAGTAAACTGAGGAGGTGGCGGAATATCATCACGGCAAAATCTCGTAGCCTGCGGCTGGGGAGTCTCGCCTAGGTAGGTGAAGCGGCTTCCGTGAGTCGATGGGGTTCCATTCATGGAGGACCCACCAACGTTTGCTGGGATGTTCGGGTGAGCGGGGTTCCTGCCTTGATCCATCTAACTGCCATAAAAGTAAAATCGTTCGTACGAAAATTCAAACATGATGCAGATCAAAGAAATAATTGAGGTCAAATGTAGAATTCAATGACGATATTAAACATGTGGAGATGGTCTTTAAAGTCTACCTTTCTACTCGCAGGCCTGTAGTAGTACATCTAAGTTGAGTACTACCACAAGTTTCGCTGTGTTTTGCGAAATTGACCTGCATGGGCCACCATAAAAACGTGTCACGACCCGCACCCAGTATTTGGGCATGAGCCGTGGGTACGTCCAGCCTACGCCGCAGTATCGGCGGTAGAACGCTGTCTAGTCATCTCCACAGTTTACAAATACAACCACGCAGTTTATATTCATTTTCACAAGTAAACAATTTACAGAGAGGCCAAATTAATGAATTCTATAAATAACTTGGAGAGATGGATAATGAATAAACTGAGAAACTCCAATATCAAAAATGTATCAAGTGTCACAATCTCCAAAGAAAGGTAATGTACTAAAACATCAACTCATGAGTCTCAAATATGAAATATAACTAAGAGTCTCAGCTGAACAAGCTGTGAAAATAATGAAATAAGACTACTGGAAGCCATCGGTAGCAGACAAGTCTGCATAAGCAGCCTCCAACTCGTCCTGTGCACCAAAGTCGGGATCTGCAGTGTGCTCATAATATGTAGTACAAAAGTTCTCTAACTCCTCACCTAAAATATTGGTTATCCAGTCAGGATTGGAACAAGCACACAAGCTGAAAAACTATCCGCAACATAATAGAATCGACAGTACATGAATATAACATATGTAAAAGGAAACTAAACAGTAATGTGATGACATGGTGTATCTAGAATAAAGCATGAATCGCAGAATAATATGTCAACTGGAAAGAATGTGGAAGCATAGTGACATGTCAAGTGGTGAAAATAATAGAAGACAAGCTATCTAAGTGAATTGAAATACCTTTTTCGACATGTGAACGGCTAAGGGGTAAATACGGCTCACTGCACGTGTCGTGTGCAGCTGCTATCATTCACGAGAGACACGGGGGATAGAATGGGAAGTTCACACGTCTACTAGGATATTTTCCCTCCCGACTAATACTCATGAACCCAAATAAGTTATGAAAAAGAAGCTAAACAAAAGTATAATAATGGGGTTCACATCACTCACTCGTATGTCTATCGTGTCATCAAGCAGAAGAACATATGAATATATACTGCGCAAAACCATTAGAATTGGAAGTAGAACAGAAAGTGTACTTGCCTGTCGTTCCGAGCTGCGAATAATGATCAAGTGAAGAATTTGAGTCCAAGTAACCTGTTATGTGTAGTAAGTCTAATCAACATATGAACTAACAAAGTAAAACTATTGTGGAATTATTGTTAATTACCCCATGCATTTCTAAGTGACCTTTAATTGGGCTTGTTGGTCTCTATCCTAGGCAACTTCCTATCTCTTAGTCATAACCTACAAGTGTGTCTACAAGTACCCATGTCAAGACTATTTCCTATATATGTAATATACCTATGTGTATATATATTCCCTATAAAACAGTGATGTCCCACTGTTTTGATAACAAGTAATACCCGAGTCCTTCCTCTCTTTTACAGTACAGTATAAAGCATTTGTAACTATATCCTTCTATACATGTTCATCTACTAACTTAACACATTACCTACATATAAGAGGCAGTGTAAGACTTATGTGATAGCAGGGAGCTGTCATAGGTATCCTTCCCAATTTCAGTTGGTAGATGGAAGGAACTAACCTATTAAGTCAACTTCCATTGGACTCGACTCTAAGGTGTGACCAACCATTTTGTCCTTCAGTGAAGCTAATCCAAGATTTACTTATGAAACCTATATCCCAGCCTTGAGGTTTAAGCTACTAATCATTGATTCTTCAGGTGCTATTTCTAACTAATCAATCGAGGGAGATATTTGGTCCAACTAATTCCTACTATCAATATAATAGCAAAACTTCGATTGGTTGTTAAGGGGGGAATATACACAGGGTTTATGTGCTGTGAAAGGGATGAGGTGAGTCCTGGTTCTCCTCCATATCCTGTACAGATCGATTGATCTCTGGTGCAGGTTAGGACACCAGTCTTCCTATAGGGGATTTAACTCTAGTATGGACTGCTATAACAAAATGATAGAAACTGAACAGGGTTAAGAAGTGACTGAACTTCTAAACATAAGGACCTATATGCATATCTGTACTTATGCATTCATGGCTCAGTGCCCTTAGTTCAAGTTTGAACCATTGGATGGGTGAGGGTAATGCATTTGTGGTGTAGGTAACTAACATATCAGGGCTGATAACCAATCTAGGTTGGTATAGGGTATGATAGACTGGCTGGGTTATGAGACCAAATTGGACAAGATGGTTTGATCCACAGTCCCTATAATGCAAAAATAGAAGGTGGTCAGCACCCCTATCTTATGCCACTTGGTGCTGGTCCTTAGTGTGCAGGTTTTGACACAAGTACAGGAGTTGAATCAAAAATTAGAACACTCACACAGAACACACACCTTAATATGTATACCAGGGTCAGTCCAATGGCAGGGGATAGCCAAGGACTTGACACCCAATCCAGTTTCCATCTCCACAGGGTACTCTCTCTCCCAATCTAATATTCTTAGTCCTAATATTAAGGTTGCCTGCCACCTGCACTCCTGGTCTTGTGCCTAGATTTATGTAGTCTGGTGCACTTACACAGGCCTGTGCAACCATCCTATGTGCAAGCATCCCTGATGCTAATACTCTCATTTAACTGAACTAATATGTAATCCCTATTCCACACATCTGCAGTACACTAGTACATAACCCAGAATACTAACAATGCTTAGTATCAGCTACATTTTATATTAAACCTATAATACTCTTGGATACTTATAGAATACTCACCTCTGAATTCATACATCCCACAGGCCTCTTCACTTGTTCGACTTTCTCCCCTAAGGGCTGGCACTCTATCCCTACATGACTACAGTATGTATATAACATATTGATTATCCCCAAATTGTATACCACTCTCAAATCCTAATTTATACACAGAAGTTTACTCTATTACTGAATAACAAGTAATGTGTATATATACAAGAAATGGCACAGGGTCTAACTGTAATGGAGGGCATGGTCTAGACTCTAACCAGGGTTCCTAGTATGTTAGTGTCAGGGTGGTTATCATATTTGATACCAGAGCACAGAAATAATGTGAGCCTGGCTGGTACCCAAGTGTGTAATGGTTTGAACTGCCTTAACTCATACGAACGAGAGAAATATTGCAATCTATAGGCAGGGCTCATAGTTCATTTGATGCATCATTCATTCATACTCATTAGGGCAAGTTCTAATCGCTGATTACTCTACAGGAACCCCTATGTAGACCCTCAAGCATGACCTGCTACCCAAGCAAGTGGACAGGCCTGTACATGGTTCAATGCATATCTGAAACATCACATACCATCTTGCTATTTTTTCTTGTCATGTGATGGGCAGTTAGGGTATTGTTACAGGTCTGCCAATCACTGGGATGTTTAAACTTCTAGGTACAGGGCTGACCCCATGACCTATAAGGAAACAGTGGTTAAATCAAATACCCGGGACCTTCCTCTCCCTATGACTGGTATCCCCATTACTGTAAATTGATACAACAATAAGAGTGGATAGTACAATCAGAGAGGAGCATGGGATGACTGTCATTAAGAACTGAAGATTCATCTAACATTCGAACTGCGTCACCTACTCCCAGAACAGGTACTCTTTTAACTATCTAGACTTGATGTCCAAATATGGGCATCTACTAATCCTGTTTCTGGTGTGTGCAGAGGACTTATAGGGACCCTCACTGTGCAGGGACTTAGATGATTATTCTAATGCCTACCTGCATTGCATTGAATGGCACAACCTGTCTTATCCCAGTCCAAGACCCTCCTACTTACCTATGTTTTCCCTCAGATATGGATTTACAGGCATCCACATAAATTCAGGTGTTATTCATAGGGTGTATAGTTACTGAATCTCATAGTGGCCTGATAATTCCCTGCCTCTTTCATAGTGTCTAATACCCTGGCTTGTGTACTTTCCCTTGTGTTTTAGGGGTTCCATGCCCATATTAGAAGTTAATACTAAAGTGACTCCACTATGCAGGTCGATGTCTCATGCATACTCCCATAGTCTACAGGAAGAACATGTAGTCAAACCTTCATCTCGATGCTACGCAAGTATGCACCAAGTGTTCATATGGTACGAAGCTTCTATTAGTCATTGGGTCGAACACTTACTTCTCTCCTTGTTGCATTAATTAATAGCAGTTGCTTGCAAGGCTATGAGTAGTTTTAGCTCTAATGAATCAAACTAGGAGGGTGAAGGTTACCTGTCGATGGTTGGTTTCTTCAACTCCTCAAGTCCTTCTCGATGCAGAACAGCGAACGAACTCGTGGTAGGGAAATTAGGGTTTTGGGAAGGGCAAGGTCACGGTGGTATTCATCTATTTATACAGGGGTTTGCGTAGGTCGGAAAGAGTCGAATTTCTGCTCCTGATCGAGTAGGATTCGAATTTGGTTCCCCCTACGATTTGAATTCTATGGCTGTGTGGATTTAAATCTGGCATTTTTACACTAAGCCCCTACCTGTTTGGTTAATTGCGAACACAAGTATTTGTTTAGGGTAAACTTTGGGAAGACCCCTTCCTACTCATTTATTTACAAAATGAATCATATACTACATAATAATTCACACCTAGGTTATTAATATTACTATGCAATTGATTATTTAGAAAAAATAATGATAAATTGGGGATTTCGGGACAGGGGCTTACAGTTTATATAGGAAGGAGGATGGGGAGTTACCTGAATCCGAACGACCGGGGGTTACGGGAGGGGAAAGGAGGAGCCGACGTCGGTTCGGGAATGCTCGGCCACAACCGAAATCCTTTCGGTTTCTCTCCAGAGTAATTTAGAAAAAGAGAGAGAAGGAAATTAATGAATGGAAACCATGAATGGAAACACTCCATTCATATGCATGCTGAAGTACAGTAGGCTAGATGGGTTAAGTAATGGGTTAATGGTTTATAAAAGAAAAATGGGCTTCAAAACTATGGGCCTAAGAAATGGGTTTTGGGCCATAGGATGCTATTGGGTTTTAATGCAAAGGCTTTAAGAAATTTATCATTAAATCATAAATCATTTTCTTTTTTAAAAAATAAATATTTATGACTTCTAAAATTATTCAAAAAAATATTTTAGTTTGGAATTGGGTTCGGGTCTGGCCAGGAATCAAAATTCAAGTTATTAATTTTCAAAAGAATTTTTCTATTTAACTAAAATAATAATAATCCGAATAAATTAAGTAGCAAACACACATTAATAATTGCGGGTTTCACAAAGTGCGAAGTTGCTCACCGACACCACCAATGTCTCCCAGCTTTATGGCAGAGAACTCAAGAGCAGTAGGGCCTAAAGCTCATCATCAATCACCATCTTTATCACAGACAGCTGATTGATGATACCATGAACCTCGTTCAGATGTTGTGCCACAGGGGCACCCTCCGTGTACTTCGAGTTGACGAGTTGGCGAATAAGAAACACCTTATTGCCAGCCTCTTCCTTTCGTACAGCGAATACAGCTTCTCTCATAATGCTTTTGCTGAACTCTCAATGGACACGTGGTGAAACACCGAATCATCCAACCATTGGCGGATGAATCCAACGGCCTTCCGATCCAGTCATTTCCAGTCTTCAGCAGCTTTGTCCATTGGCTTTGCGTTGTCGCCCTCCAACGGACCATGCAAGTCCTTGCACCAGAGTAGATCCTCCATCCTTGGCTTCCAAATTATCTTGTTTCCTCCTATAAGGGTGATCATACGAGTGTTCATCTGCTCCGTAGACATGGTTACCAGAACCTCTAAAGCTCTGATACCAGATATTGGGAATCAGATACGTCCTCCGGGCTCTGATACCGTGTCTGAGACGTTGCCACAACAAAAATTTAGGCCAACCCACCTGAAATAACCTATCCCTGTCTAAGGACACCAAGCACAGATAAAGACAAGTATATGGCGATGACTATGTCACCTGGACAAATCCCAATCTCTATAACTCAGCTGAAATTACAAGATTGACAAAAACTAATATTGAACCCTTTACCCTAATAGGTTCAACCCCCTCACCACACTCAAGAAGAAAAGAAATATTACAATTGAAATCGCTCACCAACCCATAGCAATTTCCCTAACCGAAGTTGACGACCCCTCGATTAGATCTTTTCTTTCTTCTGTCTTGGATGACGAAGTCCTAAGAGCAAAGTGCGAAACTTTCTCTTAGATTTTCTGTGGACGAGCACCTCGAATCTCCACTTTTGTGCTGTGCTTTGTGCCTCCACCCTCATCCCATATATATAGGATGAGAAAAACCTATTTTAGGTCATAATAGGATTTCTTAAATAGGAAGCCCTCAAATAATAATCCTACTACACCTAAAATAGTCCATCAATATCCTATTTTAGATTATAATAGGATCTCTTAAATAGGAAAACCTCAAATAAGAATCCTATTATATCTAAAATAGCCCAGCACTAATTATGGACATCCAAATCAAATTAAATCAAAATTTTAATCAGATTTTGTCACTCCCGTTTTCCGTTATACGTATTTTCAGTATACATGTACGAATTTCTGACATTTGTCAGGTGACCCGTAGTTAGACTTGTCTTGCTTAGCCTGATCCTGGTTTAATCTTGCCTTGGTATATTTTGGTTCATCTTGGTTCGGCTTGGCTTAGTTTGGTTTTGTGTGATTTGAGATGAGAGGGGTTGATATATAAGTCAACTCTCCTCTCTCTCTCTCTCTCTTCATTACTTTCATTTATTTCCTTAATCTTCTCTATTACTCCTATCCACCCACCAAAGAAAAACCTAGGCAAGTGCAACTTGCTTCATGATGGATCTCAAGTTTTAATGTTCCATTCTCTTCTTCACTTGATTCTAAGCCTCTTTAGAACTTGGAGTTTTTTGTTTCCATGGATATATTTTTGTAGATCTAAGTTTATAATTTTTCTCAGTTTTTCTTGGTTTTGATCTCTTGAACTTTATTATTTTCGAAATTTAATGGTCCCATATTGTAGGAAATTTGATTCTACCCAATTTAGACCCTTGAAGATCCCGATTTTGACTTATTTTGAGAGATTTATGGCCTTTCTTGTTCATGGGTTCTCATGAACATTTGGATGCTGGTTGGAGAAGATGAGTCGTGCATGCTGGCGCATGCATGCTGGCACATCCTGTCATGGCGCATGCTGTGGATGGTGCCTTTTGGCCCATGGCGTATGTTGTCCTGGAACATGCTGTCCCTGGCACATGCTGTCCTGGCGCATGCTGTGGATGGTGTCTTTGGCCCATGGCGCATGCTGTCCTGGCGCATGTTGTCCCTGGCACATGTTGTCCTGGCGCATGTTGTGGATGGTGCCTTTTGGCCCATGGCGTATGCTGTCCTGGCGCATGCTATCCCTTGCACATGCTGTCCTCGCGCATGCATGCTGGTGCATGTTGTCTTGGCGCATGCTGTCCTGGCATATGCTGTCCTGGCACATGCTATTCCTGGCGCATGTTGTCTTGGCGTATGCATGCTGGCGCATGCTGTCCCTGGCGCATGCTGTCCCTGGCGCATGTTGTCCCTGGTACATGCTGTCCTGGCGCATGCTGTCCTGGCGCATGCTGTCCTGGCGCATGCTGTCCCTGGCACCCCTTTTGACCCTTTGTGCCATTTCTTGCCATGATAATTCTTGTTACATTTATCCATGCTTGTCCCCTTGGTCCTTAGTGTAAGTTTGTGATCTTTGCTTGTACCCTTTATTTGACTTACCCTGTGACGACCTGACTTAATAACTTGTTGAGCATAAGGCTTGAACTTGATAAGATTTGACTGGACTTAACATGAACACGACATGATAACTCTTGATAGTGACCCATCGTGGTGCTCTCTTGACAAGCAACTTGACATGATAATTCTTGATAGTGGTCCGTCGTGACACACTCTTGACATGATAAGTAAACCTGACATGAAATCTTGAATGTTGTTGCGACGGCTATCTTGACATGCTGAGTAATAACTCATCTTGACACCTTAGGTGATTGTTCTTGAATGTGCTTGTATAAGCTACCAGTCTCGTCTCGCATCATGTCTAGGACTTACATCCCTGGTTACCACGGTCAGGGATTCATACTGAATCTGACTAGGTTAATAACTAGATTGATCAAACTAGCTCATATAGAGAGATATTTTCAGTTACAGGCGATCATGTTATCTCGGCCACACCTGATGGACTTCTAGCCTGCCGATGAGTAGGGCACATTTCCAGTCCACTGTCATATGGGGCACTTCTTGAAACAAGTATTATGCACACTGTCACGTGTTGCACTCCAAGTCACCTAATAATTCTTGATAACTCTTACATGAACCTCGCCTGGATAACCTGGATAGCTGCAGGGCTTGTGACTGCTGAAACATCTTATTGCATCTTGCTAGTAACTAGGCTTGTGATAACCCTAGTTAGTTAAAGTATCAAGCCGTACTCTTTGCTTGGCCGTGAATGTTGGATGGAGTCTAATCATGTCTAGTCTTGTCTAGATCCAGTACATGGCTATCTCAGGACATGCTTGTTTACGCTTTATTCTTAACATTAAATGACTAGAGACCTGGTTCTATTCAGACGAAGGGTTACAACCCCGGTCCTTTTTTGGTTTAAGGATTGTAACCTGACTTCCGGAATAGTTCCTCGTCCTCTCGTCATTTGTTGCCTTATTTATATTTCGTGTCTTCTTGTTATTATTCTTGTTTATGTTCTGACATGCTGATTTTAGTTCTTAAATGAAGCCTCCCTTGTGGCAATTGCTCTTTCTGGGGTCTGACTCAGCTGGTTTTGTATGGCCAGATTTTGAAGTAGCTCCCGAGGATCTTCCAGCCTTTCTGCCAGATGGTGAACACTAGAAGAAATCCTGGCAATGAGTGGGTTTATTTTGCTCCCCCACTCTAATTGTAAAATTATTCTTTTGAGGCGTTTAGCTGCCGAGCAAGTGTTAGCTCGTGTTGAATACTTATATTTCTTGTCTGCCTAAGGGCTGTAACATGATTGACAAATCCTAGGGTTGATCATGTATGACTGAAACTCTTGCTAGTCCTCGCATTTTTTATGACTAGCTTCATGATCATCTGTATATGAAATGTATGGGACGCCTTACTATTGAATATCTGATGGTATAACATCTTGTAACTATTATTACTTGCTTGAGATTGAGATACTAGGTTTGTTCTTGACCATAAGAGACTGATGGCTTGTAGATAAACTCTCATACATCTAGATAGTCGTGACCGTATATCGAGGTGGATTACACTTCTATATACGTAGCTGGCTGTGTCTGTCCTCCGCTCTCCAGTATTCTGGCTTGTGGGACGTGACAAATTTGGACTCCATAAATATGCTATTACCAAATCCAGACTGGACTCCAACACATTTATCTATGCACATCTGAGTGTGAAGCTACATGGGGCCAAATATATGCACATCTTGAAAGTAAAGGAGTTTCAGTCTCAAAAGTGTTATGTGAGGGCATCTTAGTCTCAAAAGTGTCCATGTTGGTAGGGGTGAGTATTCGGTTTATTCGGTTCAAACCGAACCGAATAACCGAAAACCGAATTGGACCGAAACCGAATAAGCAAAACCGAAACCGAACCGAATTAGTCAATAACCGAACCGAACCGAATTAAATCGGTTCGGTTTATTTGGTTTTTGGGTTTATTTGTGTTTATTTTGTTAATATATATAATAACTAAATATACCTAGATATATTTATTATAAACCTATAGTATATATATATATATATATATATATAAATATAATATAATATATATATATATATATATATATATATATATATATATATATATAAATATATATATATAAATATATATATATATATATATATATATATATATATATATATATATATATGTATATAAAAACTAAATTTTCTTATTCGATTTTCGGTTTTGGACCGAAACCGAAACCCAAAACCGAAACCGAATAAGAAAATTTAGTATTTTCAAAACCGAAACTGAACCGATTTTTTTTAAAAACCGAACCGAATCTCTTATTCGGTTCAATTTTCGGTTCAAAACCGAATAATGCTCACCCCTACATGTTGGTGGGTCAAAGGAGTTGACTGTTAGTTATTGATGGTTTTCGTTAAAAGTGGAGGATTTCATTGGGGTACAACCAGTGGCGGATCCAGGATTACAATTCATTGATGGTACAATCACAAGGGGGTTCAGGGATAACGCACCTAATTTTTTTGTCGGCCTAATAATATAATATTATATTAAATAGTACTGTTTTCATACAATAAAATATTATATTTCATAATTGTTCTCTAGGAATTTTTATACTTTGAAAGTTTTTAAGTACAACATCATTTGTAATACTACTTATAAGCAACCATTTTTTATGAAATATATTTTCTATAAAAAAATACCAAGCATTATAAATATTTAATATTTTTGAATTCCAAAGTATGCTTCTAATTTTTAAGTTAATTAGAAGGAATTCAGGTATTTGTTATATGTCCAGATAATTATTATAATTTAGCATACTTTAGAAGCATAAATTTAAAGTATGCAATAGTATGTATGCTCCTATGAATTTCTTCCAATTTAAACCCCAAATAATTAATTTGGAGTGGACATATAACAAATACTAAATTTTGGAAGATCCTTCATAAAAAAAAATTGGAAGAAAAAAAAAAACTTCACTAGGGGCTGAGCTCCATGTGGATCTAGCATTCGGTACAACACAAAATTTCTCTTTCAAGTGGGTACACCTTGAATTATGGTAAAACAAGTGAAGTGCAACTCAAAATATTTCTTTGCATTTTAATAATTATATCTATTATGATCTTATGTTGCCACTTTGTCTTGATTGCAGGGTGAAAAATATATGAAAATAAATTAATTTCATGAAATTATTTTACTGGGAAAAATATTCCATGAAAATTTGAAAATTTCTTATGGAAAACTTAAATTGGGTGTTTGATTGTCATTATTTTCCATGAAAAAATACTTATTTTCAATGGAAAATAATATTTTTCTATAGTTCGGACCAGTTTTATTTTTCATCATTTAAGAAGAAAATATGGAAAAAGGTTGTTTTGTTGGCAATAATTCGATGAAAATATAAGCTATCAAACACTACAATTGGTGGAAAATTTGTGATGAAAATATTTTTCATAGAAAAAAGTGCAATCAAACACAGCCTTAGAAAATAATTTTTCCATGAATGATGGAAATTTTACTTTTCATGAAAGTAAATAATACAAGGTCGTTGTACTCGGTTCAATCAAGTCTAGTTCAAGTTCAGATTTGTCATGTTCAAATCCGAATCGGTTAGGTCAGTTAATTTTCGAATCCGGACGAGTTCGGGACCCAGCAAATATAGGTTGGGTTCGGTTCAAGTCCTGATTGGGTTCACATTAGGGTGTATAAGGTCTAAGTCAGGTCAAATGTAGGTCTAGTTAGTTGCATTATAGTGTATATTTTACATTAAAAAAAAACTCTAGTTGATCGAAGGAATCAAACCTAGTCCTTCCACAAAAATGACACACCACTCAACCAACCAATAAGAAGTCAAAAACAAGCTAGCGGGTTCGTTTGTATATGTTTTCTGAATTTTTTGAAACCAGTTTTCTGAAAGTAAGTTATAAAGTTATTTTATGAGTATAGATATTCTGAGTTTGTGTTTGGTTACTTTCATCTGAAAAAATAGTTTTTTGGAACAAAAAAAATAAGAATTCTGTTTGGTAAAATATTTTTAAAAGTAATTTTTTAACTGTGTCCAGCTATTTGTGTCCAGCTATTCGTGTCCAATTGTGTCCCTCCCAAGCGTGTCCAATTGTGTTCCTCCCAAACATGTATCCAAACATCTCCGAGGATCCGGCTATCGTCATCCTCATCGACCTAGAACCCTAACCCTAAGCTGGCGGTTGAGGTCCCAAAACCCTTGTTGGTCCCGTTGTAGGTCGTCGTCCCCGGCCAACTTCGTCGACGAAGATGAGGCGGTTGTCGTTTTCGAACCAAGAGGTTGCTGAGAGAAGGCCTCGCATAGAACCGAAAGGTCTTCCTTCGTCTACGAGAACCGAAAGGTCCTTGGTCGCCTCCTCCTCCCCCTTGTCTGATGCATTGTTGTCGGTGCCGTTGAGGTTGATGCAAGAGCACTGCTCCAGTGAATCTAAGAAGACGATGGCGACGCTTGTCCCCACCTAGTTTGCCACCCTGCTACCACCAGCAAGGACCAGCCCTACGCATCTTCGAGAAGCTCTAGCTGGCTCCCAAGAAGCTGCCCCCTCCACAAGCCCCCCGCCCACCAAGTCCTCTAAGCCGGCCCCAGTTTTCCCTGTACTCGGCAAGCCCATGGAGGACACCAAGACCACCAATAGCATGGGCAAGGAGCTCGACCGCGGCCAGTTTCGCATCACCCACCTCTGCACCCACAAGGCCATGGGGCAGCAGTACGGAGAGAGTTGAGAGGAATTGGGATGAGGCTCCGGGCTTCGATAGAGAGGGAGGAGAGAGTTGAGAGGAATTGGTGGAGAAAGTAAGGATAGATGGAGAGAAGAGAAGAAGAAGAAGAAGAAGAAGAAGAAGAAGAAGAAGAAGAAGGAAAAGAAATGGAGGAGGAGAGGGTGACATGTGAGGAGAAAGAAAGAAAGGAGGGACCCTGCACGAGCACAAGAGGAGAGAGAACGATAAGCAAAAGTGGTAGGAGAAGAAAATGTGCATTAAGAAAAGAGGAATTTTCTCTTTTCCCAAAACCACTTTAAAACATTAGGGTCCGTTTGGAGAGATTTTCTGAAAATTTTGTCTGAAAATAGTTTTCAGAGAAGTTATTATAAAATTGTTTTCTGATTATACAGATTTTGAAATTGTGTTTGGTTACTTTGGTTTGAATACTTTTTTTAAAGAAACAAAAGTTGAACTATGTTCGGTAAAAAAATTAGAAAATAAATTTGTACTTTTTTCTTTCTTCATGTTCTTAAGTGACATCCAATTTTTTTGTCCACCTTGGTCTCGCAGTCTTGGACTGGCAGTCCTTGGATACGCACAGGTGCCGACACGACAGCAAAAGCATGTCGTTGACTCGCAGTAATTGTGTCCACTAAGTTCTTGATGACGTTCTTCAAGTTATTGCATCCACCGTGTTCTTAACGGTGTTCTTCAAGTTCTTGGAGTTGGGGACGAGGTGCAGCAGCAATGCTGCGTTCGACGTCGCGATCGTCAACAACCATCGTATTCTTGATGGTGTTCTTCAAGTTATTGGAGTTGGGGATGAGGCGCAGCAGCAACGCCGCGATCATCAACAACTGGCAGCGGAGAGGTCGCGATTGTTGGAGGTACGATGGCTGAGCACCGACACCTCAGAACCGAGCACGTTTGGCGTCGACGCACTGCTGCGACACATTGGTAGGATGGGGGTCATCTTCCTCCTCCTCCTCCCGGGGAGAACACACCGTTGGTGGTGTCGGGGAGTGACGATGGGCAGTCGGAGCTTAGGTAGCGGAAGGAGTAGGAGGAAGAAGGATAGGTGGAGAGAGAAATATTTTGGAGATGTAGAGAATGAGGGAGGAGTATGAGGAAAAAGGAGTGGTTAGATGGGTTTCCTCAAGGAGTAGAAGGAAGAAGGAGAGGTGGAGATAGAAATATTTTAGGGAATGTGGAGAGAAAGAGGAGGGGAGAGATCCTGTTACTCTGAAAGAAAAAGTGGATTGTGATTTTTTTTTTCTTCTGAAAGCTTTTTTTCTACTTCCTGAAAGCAACGTTTAAATGATGGGTTGAAAAAAGAGTTTTGAAATTTTTTTTAAGGGTTGTCACGACCCGCACCCTGTTTAGGGGCACGAGGACGTGGGTACATCCATCCTATGTTGCATTATCGGTGGTAGAACGATGTAAAGGTTGTCTATACTATCTAGCATCTAACAACATGAAATGTAAACCTGTTATCTCCGTACGGATGAATAATATGACATGAAATATATATCTCAGTCACAAGTTCTAAGGGAAGAATAAGCACGATATTAGGATAGATGGTAATGAAGATAAACTGAATAGCAACAGAAGTCACAACACAGAAAGTCTAGAAGTCTTAAGTCAATTTAATACATGTCCTGAATAAATATAACATTTCAATCTCATAAACTCGAGACAAGGTCCAGTAACCCTAGCTACTAGCTAAAATACTACTAAAGGTGCACCCTCAGCGATGTCACGGCCTGCACCCAGTGAAAGGGCACAAGACCGTGGGTACATCCAGCCTACGTCGTAGTGTCGGCGGTAGAACACTGTCCTAGGTCTCAATCACAAACTAAACACAATATAATATACTCTCCAAATGAAGGACAATCTCAGAAGGATACAACTCAATCACAAAATATCTAGGAGAGATAATCAGCACGAAATGGAATAGATAGAAGGATCACAATATTTAATACAAAATCAAATTTGAAGAAGTTTAAGTATTAACATCACCACACCCACAGAGTATGAAATAAATACAACTCATGAAATAACTGAAAACCACAACTAGACAATAACCTAACAATCTACTCCAAGCTCTACTGGTGTCTCCTCTAGGCTAGCTGGAATCCTTTAAGTTATTTGTAATATTTTTAACGTTATCCTGTGTAACACCCAGTTTTCTAAATAAGGGTAATTTTGAAATTTTGTAATTTTAACTATTTATTAATGATATTTAAATCATGATATAAGTTTTGGTAAATTTTTTAATCATTTAAAACTATTTAAATCATGACTTGTGATTTTGATGTGCTGCTAGTGAAACCCTAGAGACCGCATGACCTAAAGACTAACCATGACTAAGGAGGCCTAACCATATGATTAGGATGACTAATTGTGACTTTTTAGCCTAGGGTTATTTTAGTCATTTTGACTTATTTGGTGAAAATAAATTTTGATTGATTATTATGGTGCTAATTATTTTATTAGAGTCTAGCCTAGTTTTGACCTAACCTAGATGCTAACGATGTTCATGGAGGTTTAGTTAGAGGGTTAGAGACTTAATGGCTAAGTTAGACTAATATCTAGATATTATGTTAGTAGGATATTTTAGGCTAAATGTTAAGAAATATTACTTTAGATGTGAGCCTTAGATTGACTAGATTTGTGTGGAGAAGCCTTAGCCACTCATCTAACCTTGCAAAACCCCAACGCTAATTATTCCTACAGCCATCATAGCCATCCCCCTCCCCTATTTAATGCCTCTTCAATGTTCTTGCCTCTTTTTACATCATTTCTACATTTGGCAAGAAAGAGGTATTGACCATTCTTCAACATTTCACAACTTCTTCATTTTAATTCCTTTTTGACTCTAGTCTTTTGCATTAGGACCTAATCAATGCCTATTTACTGTTCATGATGAGAAATCACAGCTTTTGAACAATTTAGGGCTTTTGTGTTGCAAGAAAGATTCTTATTTTTGAAGTTTTTCATTGAGTTTGACACTCAATAGGTAAACCCCTCAAACCACTTCATTTTCTTGATTTCTTTGCATGGTTGCATAGATCTAGGAGTCCCCTAGCTGTCCCTCAAGTTTGGTAGGAAATCGTGTCGATTTCGTGTTTGTATCGGACACGTATCAGTTTGCAAGTGCATGTGTTTGTTGAAATGCCACAAAGAACTTTTTATTCATATTTTTGAAAATTATTTAAACAAAATTGTAGACCTATATATGTGTTTTGATTTTCGTGAAGACTGAGTTGATTTTGGTGTCGTATTCCGTGTCCAAAATGGACACGAACACGCTGTACGACGCACTGTGCACATCCTTTGCTACCACCCCTTGTTTTCTCCCTCGTTTTGCCACATGGGCAGCTGCCACTTGGCACGAGGGTGGGGGCCGACACTGACAGGCCACCCTTAAAGTTTAGGGCGAGTTAGTGTCGTGTTGGACTCGAATTTTGAGCCGCACTGATTCGTGCGCTGTGATGACACGCAAAATTTTGTGTGTGATATACGTTTCGTGTCGCGCAGACACGTGCTGAGAGACTCTCGTGTCATGTCGAATGTGTAGCCCTAGTGTTGGGCTACGTGTGGACACGAGCACGAGACATATCGTGGCTCGTGTCATGTCCACGAGGTCGTGTCCTCACTGCACGAGGCAGTTTAGTGCACGTTTTCTGTGTGTGAGTTCGAATTGAAATTGACACCTCGTATCCACTTGCAGGACACGCACCCCCCTGACACGTACACATGTGGGGGACACTTCTGTACCCCTGTTTTTTGTTTTCATTAAGTATTGAGTTTCGATTTGGGTTCAAATTGAATATACTGATACTCAAAAACCTGAGTTTGGGTTGAGTTCAAACTAATTTTTGAAACCTGAGAATGGGTTTGATATTAAGAAACTGAGTATTGGTTTGGGTTGAGTATGAAACTTGAATTGGGATTTGATTTAATACATTGCATGTTAAATTTAACTGAAACTTGAATTGGGGTTTCAAAAGCCTAAACTATTGTACTGATACTCGGGTATAACTGGGATTGGTTTCAAATTCAAAACTGGGATTGTTTTAGGGATTTTGATTTTGGTTTTGGTTGATAATTGATGTCTCTCTGTGATGTAGTTTATGTATTTGATTTTAGTTTTGTTCAAGTTTCGAACCTTCGTTTTCACTAATACATTAACTGAATTC
Organism: Iris pallida; assembly: GCA_029216955.1. Taxonomy (NCBI): domain Eukaryota; kingdom Viridiplantae; phylum Streptophyta; class Magnoliopsida; order Asparagales; family Iridaceae; genus Iris; species Iris pallida. The sequence continues at coordinate 17,125,845 of JANAVB010021599.1, read as the reverse complement.
AATGAAACTGAGTTTTGAATTGAAACCTGAGATTAGTATACAATGAAATCTGAGAACGTTTTGTTTGGGACTTGATATCTTAAGTTTATATGAAAACTGTGATTGAACTAACTTAGAAACTGTAACTGAATTTGAATGTTAATATCTAACTGAGTTTATATGTTACTGTTAATTGAATATATATAAAAAAAAACCTGAGATGAGAACTCATGTTTAAAACTGAGATTAGATATTGATTTTGGGTTTTGTTATGAAAGGTGGTTTGATATGAAAACATATGAAACTGATTTGGATGTTTGATTGAAACCTGAGTTTGGGTTTGCTTATAGAAATCTGAGATACACTTCACATATTCCCACTGTCCCCTACTTCCTTACACTGCCACATACTCACACACTATACAACCCCTGTCCCCTCTCCACACTCTCATAACACTCTTTACATGCCACTGTCCCCTTTGTTTGTTTGAATGTATGTAGTTTACATGTATGCATGTATATTTGATTTCACATTCTCACTGTCTAACTGACACACATACACTCCTATACTCTCTATACTCTCTCTCTCTCAAAAAAAAAAAAAATATATATAATA
>JANAVB010021599.1:16978792-17075507 GCA_029216955.1 Iris pallida | reverse complement strand
ATATATATATATATATTATATATATATGTGTGTGTGTGTGTGTGTGTGTGTGTGTGTGTGTGTGTGTGTGTGTAATGTGATAGTGTAAATTGAAATCAATATGGCATTGCCTATATAGATAATGTGTGTATTAGCCTAGGACTATAGCCTATGGATGCAATGTGTCATGTTAGTATAGTCTAGTATAGTAATGTATTGACCAATATAGACTGTTAGGACTTAGAATGTTGTTAAACCTAGTTTAACATAACCTAGATTATTTAGACCTAGAATAACTTGTTGACCTAATTTAGACTTGTTAGGCCTAGTTTGACCATAGTTGACCTAGTTTGACTTCTAGGGTTGACCAGAGTTAACCAAGAGTTGACTTTGGCCTAGATTGACCTAGATTCATTTAGAATGCATTGAATTGCATCTTGTTATCATTTTAGACTTGTTGTGACTTGTGCTGTTCTGATTAGGAGCCAGACACTCTCCTCGGACAGTATATTTCATCCGGACACTCAGATACCAGGCGAGTACATTCTCTGATCATTTCATATCCTGCTTAGAATTATTTTTTGTTTTAAATTACTTTACTTGATACTGTCACGTTGGTCACACGGATTGGTACATATGGATCCCTTCTTGAGATGTTATCCTCAGGAGCATCGGATACTCATGTTCTGTGCGTTTCACATAATGGATATCACTATGCTTCATTGGTTCATTGAATCACTTGTGACATGTACTCTCATGATCACAGAGTCTTCTATGAATCCTCCCATTTATTGGGCTTCCTAGAATCTCCATTTATGGGACTATCATGTATCACCCTTTGGGGGCCATTACATGAATCATAACATAACCTGGCTGGATCCTTGTGTTGATTGGGGTACGGGGGGAGAGTAGAAGTGGACATGTGAATAATACCCAAGTAGTATCTCATCAGAATCATTCTAGTGTCTCATCAGAATCATCCTATGCCATTTATATGTCTATATTGTACTCTGATCGCTAGCCACTGTTAGTTCTCTATTTATAGTAGATATTTCTATTACAGTTCTCTCTCTGTTTATATATTGTATTTCTTTCAGTACTTGTATCTTACTTTACTGCATGATTATATTTTCTAACCTGCTATGAACTGTTGAGATGTATTGTGCTCGTTCCTGTCCTGACTGGACATATTGAAAATATTACAGAGGACGAGGAGGAGGCCTGTGTGGATACCTTCTACGGGGCAGCCCTAGACGACACTTGTGAGCTGGACTCTCAGGAGGACCCAGCTCTAGCTGATGACATTACCCCCATTGCCTAGACTAGCTTAGTTAGGCTTTATCTTACTTATGTTGTCTTGAGACTGGTTTAGCTAGATTTTATTTCTGTCTTTGAGATCTGAGTTGTATATATTCTTTCATATTCAGTAGCTGAGACCTTGTATTCTGGATATCTGTTGAGATGTTATCTTAGACTATTTGATCATCTGTATTTTCCTTGAGTTCTATATCATATCGTACTTCTTCTTTCTTAGTTGTGATTGAGTTTACTTTCTGTTATGTCACCCCCATTCGGGGGGTATAAACTGTTATCATTATATTGTTAGATGTTGTGACCTAGGATAGCGTTCTACCGTCGACACTGCGGCGTAGGCTGGATGTACCCACGTCTCGTGCCCTTACTCTAGGGTGCGGGTCGTGACACCTGTATCTGGGGTCGTACACGACACGCACGATACGTGAACGTCGTGTCCACACTCATTACTGGACTCTCCATTACTGGGCGAGTCCGTACTCGTGTACACGAACACGACTCGACACGGAGGAGAAATGACACGTACGTGTACGTCGCCTAGGGTTGAAGTCGGGGGCACTGGACGGCGGCTGGGGCGTCGTCGTCGGGGCGCTCGGGTGGCGCTTGACTCGCCTCAGCGCGGCGAACTGTTCGGTGGTGGTTGTGGGTGGTGTAGGCGGCTATGGAGTTGGCGGTGGGGTATGGCCGGAGTTAGGGTTCAGGCGAAGGGGAAATGGGTTCTCGTCGGAGAAGAAGGGGTCGGGGTGGTCGATGGTGAACTAGAGTTAGGGCTTAAGACTAGGGGGTTATTTATAGGGGGAAAAGGAGGTCGGTTGTCGTCGTAGATGGCCGAAAATGGTGGGGAAGTCGGTGGTCGTCGGGGAACTGCTGGCCGGTCGTCGGGGGTGGGTGAAGTGGGTTTTTGCGGTTAGGTCCCTAGGATTTAGAAATTTACAGATAGGTCTAAATCCTATCAGTTTGCAAATAACAATTTACAAACTGTAATTAAAATAATTCAATTAATTGCAAACTAATATTAAAATAAATCTAAATATTGCAAAATGCTATTAAAACATTTCAGTTAATTACAAAATGATATATTTTGATTTTAAAACTATTTAAAAATTATTTAAAAATTCTAGAAAAATTCCTAAAAATCATAATAAATTATTTTAAAGCTAAATATGTCATTAGCAACTAATTAACACTAATTAAACTAATTTTGAAAAACAGGGACTGACAAGTCTTCCCTTCTTGAAAAATTTTGTCCTCGAAATTCACAAGGATAGAAGACTCTACAAACATTCTAACATAACAAGCAATGCAACAAATAACTAAGGCTACGATCAAAACTAACCTCTAAGGTATCAAGCGGGAACGGGTGGTTCCCTCGCAGCGGTTGGGTCGAACAAGTAAGGATATCTCTCCCTCATGTCCGACTCCCTCTCCCAAGTAGATTCACCCGGAGAGTGACGACTCCAAGCTACTCGTACTAGGGTATAACCTTGTTCCTCAGCCTCTTCTCCCTCCTGTCTAATATCTCCACTGACTGCTCAGTAACTATAAGGCTCGGTCCGATCTCCAACTCTGAATGATCTAGCACATGACTGGGGTCCGGAACATATCTCCTCAGCTGAGATACGTGAAAGACGTCGTGAACTCCTACTAGGTTGGGTGGAAGTACAACCCTGTAAGCTACCTCTCCGATCCTGCCAAGTATCTCGAACGGCCCGATGTATCTGGGGCTCAACTTGCCTCCTCGTCCGAACCGGATCGTCCCTCTAGTAGGTGATATCTTCACTAGCACCATATCTCCGTCAGCAAACTCCATCGGTCTGCGACTAGCATCGGCCCAGTGTTTCTGCCTGTCCTGAGCTACTCTGAGCCTGTCTCTGATCATCCCGACCTTCTCTGCTGTATCCGTGATCATCTTTGGCCCAAGCATAACTCTGTCCCCAACATCATCCCAAAAGAGCGGTATATGGCATCGTCGTCCATATAGTGCCTCGAAAGGAGACATACCGATGCTGGCTTGGTAGCTGTTGTTGTATGAAAACTCTACCAAGTGCAGATGGCTCTCCCATGATCCACCAAAGTCCAGCACACAAGTCCTCAGCATGTCCTCTAGCGTCTGTATCGTCCTCTCGGACTGCCCATCTGTCTGCGGGTGGTACGTCGTACTGAACTTGAGCCGACTGCCCAACTCCTCCTGCAAGCTCCTCTAGTAGTGGGACGTGAATCTGCTCTCTGTCCGATACGATGCTCACTGGTACTCCGTGCAAGCGAACTATCTGCTGCATGTATAGCTCCGCCAACTTCTCGGTGGAAAGCCCCATCTTGAAGGGTATGAAGTGCGCACACTTTGTCAGCCTGTCCACGATAACCCAAATGGCATCCTTCCCTCCTTGGGAACGAGGAAGCCCTGAGACGAAATCCATCGTAATGTGTTTCTACTTCCACTCGAGAATGGGTAACGGCTGTAATAGACCAGCTGGCCTCTGGCGCTCCGCCTTGATCTGCTGGCAAACTAGGCATCTCGAAATGAAACGTGATACATCTCTCTTCATCCCGTGCCACTAAAGATGTTCCCGTAAGTCACGGTACATCTTGTTAGCACCAGGGTGAATAGAATATCTCGATCGGTACGCCTCCTGCAAGACTACCTCTATCAGCTCTCCCTTCGGCACGCACAATCGGCTGCCATACCTCAAGGATCCATCCTCTGCTACGGTAAAATCATCCAGCAATCCAGCTAAAGCCTGAGCTCAAAGTCTGCGAAAGCTCTCATCTGTAGACTGTGCCTCCCTGATCTGCTCTATCAAACCTGACTGAATATCAAGCGCCATCATCTGTATCACTGATCCTGGCCGAACTATCTCGATACCGAGCTTCTTCAGATCTTCCCGCAAATGCCGATCTATCATCAGATATCATACCATCGGATGCCTGCTCAGCACATCCGCCACCACATTTGCCTTCCCGGGGTAATATTGTAAATCAATGTCGAAGTCCTTCATCAACTCCAACCATCGTCTTTGCCTCGTGTTCAGCTCTTTCTGTGTTAACACATACTTCAAGCTCTTGTGGTCAGTAAAGATTTTCGTATAAATCGACATCCGCCACCACATCATGCCATCGATTTCCATAACTTGAGTGCAAAGATCACCGCAGCTAACTCTAGGTCATGGGTAGGATAGTTCACTCATGAGTCCGTAATTGTCTAGATGTATAAGCAATCACTTTCCCATGCTGCAATAGGACACATCCTAGCCCCTTTCCTGAAGCATCGTTGTATATGGCAAAACCTCCAGAACCTGAAGGTAATGTCAGAACTGGAGCGGTCGTCAGCCTCCTCTTCAGCTCCTCAAATGCTGCCTGGTAGTCCTCTGACCAGATGTACTCTGCATCCTTCCGCGTCAGTTTTGTCATGGGTTCAGCTATCCTAGCAAAGTCCTGGACGAACTTCCTATAATAGCCTGCTAAACCCAAAAAGCTCCTGATCTCTGAAACTGACGTCGGAGCCTTCCATGTCTCAACGGTAGCAATCTTTCTGGGATCCATCGAGATCCCCTCTCCAGTAACTACATGGCCGAGAAACTCCACTCGGTCTAAAAAGAACTCGTACTTCGACAATTTGGCATACAATCTCTCCTGCCTCAGAATCCCCAAAACTGTCCGCAAGTGCTCTGCGTGCTCCTCCGGCATCTTCGAGTATATCAGGATGTCGTCGATGAACACTACGACAAACTTATCCAGATACTGGTGAAATATCTTATTCATCAAGTTTATAAAGACAGTTGGCGCATTTGTGAGACCAAATAGCATCACCAGAAACTCGTACTGCCCGTACTTCGTGTTGAACACCGTCTTCTGGATGTCTGCTGCCCTGACCTTCACCTGGTGGTACCCGGATCTCAAATCTATCCTGGAAAATACTTTCGCCCCACTCAACTGGTCGAACAAATCATCTATCCTGGGCAGAGAATATTTGTTCTTAATGGTGATGGCATTCAAGGCCCGGTAGTCAATACACAACCGAACCGTACCATCCTTCTTAGGCACAAAGAGCACTGGCGCTCCACATGGAGAAGAACTGGATCGAATGAAACCCTTTTTCAACAGGTCATTAATCTGCTCTTTCATCTCTACGGCCTCCTTGGGGTTCACTCTATAGCAAGCCCAGGATACTGGTGATGAATCCGGTACTAAATCTATAGTGAACTCCACATCTCTGTCAGACGGAAGTCCTGGAAGATCTCTGGGAATACATCCATAAACTCCCTAATGATAGGGTGTGTGGTGCTATCTCCCCAACTGTCGCACAACAGTTCGGCTCTAGGATGATCTCCGGCCCTGTCCTCCTGACACTGAATGGTGTCGTGCCTGGGGGACTGAACAGAATACTACCCTCATGACAGTCTATAGCTGCATGGGCATAGCTAAGCCAGTCCATCCCCAATATGATATCATACCCGGGGAGTGGCATCATAAAAAATGTCCCCTGAACTCTCTCCCGACTATAGTAATAGAGAATCTATAGATAGCTCTAATGGGCACTGGTCCGCCTCCCGTCATTACTCTACTCATCTCCTCGGTAGGTGTAGCTACTAAGTGGTGTTTATGTATAAACTCTAATGACAGGAAGCTATGAGATGCACCAGAATCAAACAAGCATAGAGCTAGAAAAGTATGCAAATAAATATGACATGTGATGATGTCAGCCAAATAATTTGGCTCCGAATCCTGCTCCGGCTCAATAGCCAGACTATAAGTCTTCCCCTGGGGTCCCTTATGCTGCTGCAGATATTGCCCAAACCTCTGCTGCTGAGTCGGGAGCGGCCCTCTAGATATCTTGGCTACTGGGCAGTCCCGAAGCTGATGGATAGCAGACCCAAAAGCTAAACACTGCCCCAATCTCTTCCTACAGACGAAAGCGTCATGGCCTTGCCTTTTACAGAACGTACAAAAAACTTCCTTCTGCTGCTGCCGGGGTCCCGGGGCTCTAACTGGCGTGGTCGGATGATGTGGTGTGGAAGGACGGTATATCTGCTGGTGTGGCGTCGGTGCTTTCTGCTGGAAAGTCTGACGCTTGGATGGTCCCTCAAGGTGTACAGAAGCCGGCCTCTTGCAAGACAGAAGACGCTCCTCAATGCTCCGGGCCAACTCTAGGCTCTGGTAGTAGTCAGTCGTACCGTTCGCCACTATAAGAATGCCAATGTCTGGAACTAGACCATGGCAAAACCTACACGTCATCTCCTCAGGGTCTGCAACCAGACTAGGAGAGAAACGGCTCAGGCGACTAAACTCTGCCGTGTACTCGTCAACAGAACGGTTCTCCTGCTGGATGTTCTGGAATCGTAGCCCCATGGCTACCCTAGCGGTGGTCGAGAAGAATTTCTTTTTGAACTGGGTCTTGAACTGATCCCAAGTGGCCCTCCCTCTCGCGAATAGCGCCTCATTTCGGAACCAAACTCCTGCCAAGTCTGTCAGCAGAAATCCCGCTGCCTCGACCTGGAGGTCATTCGGCAACCTAGCTCCAAGGAGCTTTCTCTCTACTGAGTCTAGCCAGTCATCTGCTACAACTATGCCCTCAGTCCCTAAGAACTCCTTGGGGTTCAGACCCATGAAGTCCTTGAATGTCCCTGCTCTTTGCCGTGGTTCTACAGGTGGTGGGACCACGGTACGTTCCTCAGAACGCTCCATGCTCTGGCGGAGTAGGGTGGTCTGCTCCTGATGGGTCGTTAGGAACCCCTGGATCAGAGTGAGCAGTTGGTTCCCGTCAAGTGTGACGGAAGCCTGGATAGGTATAGTGATAGGTGGTGGTGGAAGTATCGGGTCCTGCTGGGACTATGATGTGGAAGGTGGTGGAGGCATTTGGGTTTGTGGATTTGTGGAGTGGGGAGTATAGTAGGTGGAGGTGTATCGGTCAACTGGTCAGCTGACTGGATAAGGAGTGTGCCATTCTCAGGTGTGACATACTGGAATGAGCGAGTAAGCACCATCTAAAAAAAAATAAAAAGGACTTATAAGGACTCTTTAAAGTAAACAATCATAAACAAGAAAATCTAATTATAATAGCAAGCATGTGATGCATTTCCTATGTTGTAATCCTAGTATTCCTCTAGATGTTCTAAGCGTCATTCCTAATGTTGTCTAATTACCTTAAGTTTCTAATTGCAGGCATGCTTGGTACAATAACGTAACCAAACAATTTAGTCAAAGACCTGCATGGGCCACCACTAAAAACATGTCACGATCCGCTACCCAAATTGTTGGGCCGGGCCGAGTCATGTCCAGCCTACGCTTGAGATAAAGCGCAGTAAGTTGTTCTAGAGATAACAAGATAAGACTAAATGTGCTAACAGTTCTATAAGTAATAAAGATTCATAAATGCTCCAAACACAAAAGTTATCTCATATAATAGTAAGTCCAAGTACAAGTCCGAAATATAAACTGGATACAGGTCCAGTTACAAAATACGTAGTCTAATACATGACTACATTAAATATCCCAAGTAACTACATAAACTAGACGAGTTTTCCCGCAGGTACATTCTCGTAAGACAAAGCCTGGTCCTCGGCAGTAACTCTATAATATGAGTCACAGAGCAACTCCTCCTCAGAAAGAATACCTAAAACGTTATCGTGTCAGGACAGGAGCAAGTACTGATTCTAGCAAACTAAATATACGAAGCATGAACAAAAATGTAATAAACTGGAATCATGGCATATCTGGAATCATGGCATGACTAGAATCACGGTAAAATACATTTGTCAAGGTGACACATGTATATCTAATGTTTAAAACTGGAGCAGGTACGTGATCGGTCAATAGGTGCACAAGTGCTGGGGGCACATGTAATAAAATGTATTTTTGTACAAGTCACAAGCGATAGATGTACATACGCACAAATCTGCGGGGTAGGCCTACGACAAGATATGTATATAAAATGCTACCTTGCTCGGTACATACGTCACGGTAGAAGGGACATGATCACGTACTCAACTATCAGTTTCCCCATAACCCATATTCTATCATGTGAGAGATACGAAAACAGTAAAAATATGTAAGAGATACTGGAAGCAGTATAAGCATGGCAGGTACTGGGAGCAGTATGAAACATGTGAATACTCCGAGTAGTATAAAGCATAGTAAAATATGTACTAAGAACCAGTAAGAAGCATGTGAATATATAAGAATTGTCCTAAACATGGCAGGTACTAGGAGTAATACAACATGTGAAGATTTAACTTGCTACCTCCAGGATCAGTATTTTAACAGGGTTAATACATGTTCTAGCATTAAAAGACAGTAAATGAGTTTGCAGATGTACTTGCCTTTAGCAAAACAAAGCAGCAATAAAAATGCTATAGATGTCTGGTGACTCGTCACTGTAGAAATAACACATAAACTTAGTTTTTATACTAAGTTAAACACTAAGACACTAGAGGTACAACACGACTTTCTGACTGGACACCTAACCAAATGATGACTTTAGCATAGGAGACCAATATGAGGTGACACAATACTATAATCTAACTTTCTAGGGCCTTTATACTAGTGTAGGGTGAGGTTAATACGACTAAAACTCAAAACAACACAAAAAGTTGCAAGTCATAATTTTTCCATAATTAAAACAACTGTACACTATGTTCCAACAATTTTTAAGATAGACAAAAAGCTCAATTTTACATAAAATAAAGTACTAAAATGATCCTTGTTAATTATAGAAATTTATACTATTTTTTTGGAATTTATAAACCCTCATAAATATTTATTAAAAATCAGCAAACATAAATATACTTAAAATGAGTTCTGTTTTCCTATTTTTATAAAATACCAAAAGTACTTAATAAATGCTGGAAAAATTATAATAAATTGTCTAAATTAATATAGTATTTAAATATAATTTTTTCCAAATTTTTACAGCAATTAAAATATATATAAAAATTCAAAAATAACAAGCAACAGTTTCTGGAAATTAATTAATTAATTATTTACTATTTTTGTCCATGTATTTGAATTGAATCGAAGTCCAGATACAGGACCCAGAGCCATGAATCAAGTCCAATATGACTTGTACAGACTCTGAATGTATTAGACACAATTGGGCCCAAAAACCCATGCTAGGCTTGGACATCAATTGGTCATAACAAATAAAATACAGGAATTTAAATAATAATAATGGTATATTTTTAAAGTGGTAAAAATATACATGTCACAAAATATACAATAAAATAACCTTGTGAAATTTTACATATCAATATTTTGTACCAGGTAGAATTTGAAAGACATATATAAATATATAACTACAATATATATATATATATATATATATATATATATATATATATATATATATCTATATATATATATATATATATATATATATATATATATATATATATATATATATATATATATATATATATATTATACAATATTATATATTATACAATATTTATATATATATACATATTTATATATATATATATATATATATATATATATATATATATATATATATATATATATATATATATATATATATATATTTTATATATATATATATTTATATATTTATATATATATATATATTTATATATATATATTTATATATATATATATATATATATATATATATATATATATATATAATATATATATATATATATATATATATATTATATATATATATATATATATATATATATATATTATATATTTATATATTATATATATTATATATTTATTATATATATATTATATATATATATATTTATATATATATATATATATATATATATATATATATATATATATATTATATATATATATATATATATATATATATATATATTTAGTATTTCTTACATATATATATTTCTTATATAATATATTATATTTAGTTACATATATATGTAAGAAATACTAAATATAATATATATATATATATATATATATATATATATATATATATATATATATATATATATATATATATATATATATATATATATATATATATATATATATATATATATATATTTTTTTTTTTTTTTTTTTTTTTTTTTTTTTTTTTGGGCGAGAGTGCGCGTCTCCCCCAGCGATTCCTGAGTCTTCCGCTGTTCTCCTCCGGCATGTCTTCCCGGCCGCCTGGGCGGCCGGAGCAGCTCGTGGCTCTGCGCTTCCCCCCATCCCCGCCTCCCCGTTCCACCCCCCCACCCCACTCCTCCCCCCTCCCCACTTCCCCTCCCCAAAGCCCCTTTCGATTTCAGTAGCCGGATGCCCGCGTTGCTCGCGCCCTCGCCGGCACGATCGACCCCCTCGCCGTCCCCTCCGGAGGTCCTCCGCCACATTCGCCTCCGCAGCGCATCCCTACCTCCCCCGTCGTCGCCGCTCTCAATGCCCCCTGTCCGATCCCTCGCCGTCCTCCCTCCCCTCCCTACTCGGCGTCCCCCCTCCGGCGGTCCCTGACTGGACCCCCGACCAACTCTCCCTCGTTGGTCGGGGGTCGCCCTCCCCCAGTCTCGGCGTACTTCCCCCCTCCTGACCCTCAGTGCCGGCCCCCCTAGCCTTGGTCCGGCCTCCCTCGGACGCGGTCGATAGCGGCGGGGCGCCCGCCTCCCCGAGGTCCGCCGTGGGGCTCTCTTCGGCCCGTATGCCCCACCCGCTTCCCTCCTCGGTTCCTACTCCGAGCGGAGTGGCGCCACCCGCCCCGAAGTCGGCCTCGGGCCCCGCGTCGGATTTCTTCCTGCCCTCGGGTCCTGTGCTGTGCGCACCCGAGGGTCCGTGCCTTTCTGGCAGATCGCTTCCTAATGCTTGGGCTGGCCTAGTGTCCTCTACACGCGAGGCTGCAGGCCCCTTCACCTCGGAAATCGAGCCAGCCCCATTTTAGGGGCAACTTTACGCCCAAGCCAGCTTGCGGGTCTTTCCCATATCCCTCTTTTACGCAGCATAGCGCTAGCGTAGACTTTGCTCCTTCGGAGGAGGACACGTGCGTTGGGCTCCCACGGTGTGGATAAGCCAGTTACCACGGTCGTCGCATTTCTCGAGGTAGAGGGCCTCCACGGTGTGGGTCAGCCCTCATCCTCTGTCCCGGGCATTCGTACGCCCGGTGGCTCCTACGGTGTGGGCCAGCCTCCTCTCTGTGTTGCAGGTTGCGTTATTCACGCGCCCGCAGGCTCCCACGGTATGGGCCAGCCTCCCCTCCCTGCTGCGGGAGCCCGAGAGACAGGTGATCCCCACTTGGTTAGACTGCCCCCCACCCCTACGCTGGCCTTCCACGTGCTGGGTGCACTTAACCCCTTTGTTGGAGGACCGACTTCTGGAAGTCCCGCCCTCCCAACCACTCCCGCCTCCTGCTGCCCTCCTACTGTCCCCTCCTCCCTCCCCCCTCCCCACCCCTCTCTGGCGAACCGGCCCCCTCTCGTGTCCCTTCTTACGTAGAAGCATTGCGGCCTGACCGCGCGAAGGCTATCCCCCCCCAACCGCGGAGATCGCTCTTCCAGAAATCGTCTTCACAACTCCATTATACGGATACCCTATCCGCGTTCCCTTCTCTGAAGCGGACATCTCGTCCCTATCCGCCAACTTTATCAAGACTTTTGTCCTCAAATTCACCTCCGGTTGTCCGAAGATTTCCAGGGTGAAGGAGGCCATCGCAGCTTGGGGCCTCCTTGATGCCTACCGGATCGTCCCTCTCGATCCCAAGCACATGTTCCCGTACCTGTCCTTCGACCAAGACTGCAACATGGTTTGGGCTAAGGGCCCCACGAAAATTGACTCACAGATTGCCAAGATCGTCAAATGGTCACCCAAATTCAACTCCGTCGTGGATTCGTCGATCATATCCACATGGGTCACCCTCCCCAACCTCCCCCTAGTGTGCTTTCCCACAGCTGCTCTTAAGCGCATAGCCAGTTCCTTCAGGTCCCTGGTCTCCATCGCGGAAGAAACCAGCAACCTATCAAAATGCAACTATGCGAAGATTTGTGTTAAGCTCGATCTCGCCAATGAACCCCCCAAAAAGATTGAGATAGAGCTGAGAGATCGGACGATCACCCAAACTCTGGAGTATGACAACAACATTATTCATTATAAACACTGCCAGATGAGCGGCCACTCCTTGCAGCGCTGCTTCTGGGCTAACCCCGCACTCAGGAAGCCTGTACCCCGCAACCCTCGCGACCCGGTCGCGTCCACCCCCATCCGCATCCCCTCGTCGGACTTACCCTCCAACCCACCTCCCCGGCCTACAGAAACCCATCCTCAGCATAGCCCTAAACCTCTCTCCAAGTCACAATCAGACATTGTCCGCTTCAACCCCCCCTCCATCACTCTTACTAACTCCTTTGCTTTACTCGATATTGATAACCCCCCCCCCCCCGAGAGCCCTTGTAAGCACACCTCAGAGCACAAAAGCCCTGAATCAGACAACATCTCCCAGACAGATCAGGACGCCCCATGCGTTGTCGTGTTCATATCCGACAGTCTCTCCACCCTCCACCTCCACCCCACTTTACTCCGACACTGTTCCCCTAGAGATCTCCCCTATCACTTCCCTCAAGACCTCGGGCAACAGCTCCACTCCCCCCACTATCCCCATCAGCGGCACCTCAAGGGAACACCTCGTGGTAGCCCACGATCCTTGCCACATTGTCATAGGACTAGAGTTGTCCACTACAGATCCGGTCCTCTCCTCCGCCTCCACCGACGCCCCCCTGACCCTTGCTCCCCTCTCACAGGCAGGTTCTGGCAAGCCAAGGCCGCTTGTTTCCTAGACCACAACAACCCGCTTTGTGCGCTTGACGACATCATGGTCGCGAGCGACTCCTCAGTGGCCGTCGAACGTTCACCTGTTGGTTCGACCGAGGTAAGTGAGGACCCCAACCCCCCCACCAAGAATACATCTTCGAAAAAGAAGAAGAAAACAAGAAAAAGAACCAGCAAAGGGCTATGATCACACGGTCAGCAGCCAAGATCAACCTCCCCCCACTCCCCCCATCTCAATGCCTAACATCCTATCATGGAACGTGAGAGGCATAGCGAACAAACCGACTATGAATAGAATCCTCAGCCTAAAGAAAATTCACAAAATCGACATACTGGTGATCATCGAACCCAAAATCCTCAAGAAAAGGATCACCGACATCCAACTCCAGCTTGGTTTCACGACCGCTCTGGCTGGCAGTTACGACATCTGGATTCTCGCCAGTGCGGGCAACATCTCCGGCATGGTTCAGGACTCCAGGCAAGCCCTCTCCTTCTGGATGGAACACCCTCAACTTCGGAACAAAAAACTAATCTCCGCCGTCCACGGCAGCTGTGACTTTCAAGAGCGAAAACTCCTCTGGGAAACCTGCTCGACACCCACCTCTCCCTCCAGAACCTTCCGTGGATGTGTTTAGGTGACTTCAACACCATCTCTTGCAGTGCCGAGAAGTCCGGTGGGCGTCCGGCTCAACATTCGGCCATGGAGGACTTCAACAATTTCACCTTCAACGCACACCTCGCTCACCTTCCTTTCTCCGGAAACGCTTTCACCTGGTGCAACATACAGGAAGGCTCCCGACGCCAATACTCCCGCCTCGATCGCACTTTCATCAATAGCCACTAGGCCGACATGGGGCTCAACTCCAGCCTTACCCACCTCAACACCACTGAATCAGACCATTCACCCCTCCTCATCGAGATCAACAGCAGCTCTCACCGTATCAAAAAAACCTTTCCAATTCCTGGATTTCTTGAGATATCATCCTAGTTTCAAAGCCGAGGTAGCCTCAGCTTGGTTCTCGGTGAACAGCGCCGATCCGATGTATAGGGTTGCGGCCAGACTGCGCGCCACGAGCAAGGCCCTCTCTAGATGGAGTAAGGCAGCTTTCGACAACATCTTTCAGGAGATCAAAAATGCGGAGGATGATGTAACCCGCACCAAGATCTCTTATGTCGCTAACAGATCCCCCGAAGCGTGGACCGCGCTCAACCTCGCCAGAGCTATCCTCAAGTCCAGGCTTAAAGTTGAAACGAAATTCTGGAAAAAAAAAGCTAGACTGAAATGGGACAATGAAGGGGATCGCAACTCCAGCTACTTCCACGCCTGCGTTAAAGGTTGCAGACAACAGCTCACCCTTCATCGTATCTCCGAAAACAACAACAACCAGCTCACGGACCAGCTTATGATTCAAGAGGCCGCGGCAACCTTCTTCTCCAACCTCTTCACCAAGGAAACGGTCGTCATGGACGAGGGAGTGCTGGCGGAGATCCCTAACATCATCACCGACCAAGATAACGAACAGCTCATTTCCCTTCCTTCCGCCGCCGAGGTGAAGAACGCGGTCCGGGACCTAGGCGAGCACAGCGCTCCCGGTCTCGACGGCTTCAACGGGGTCTTCTACAGACATTGCTGGGACATCATCGGCCCGGACCTTTTGGAGGCATCGGTTGCCTTCTTCCAAGGAGCCAGATACCCGAAATCGATATCCAGGGCGAATCTCATTCTTATCCCCAAAAATGATAACCCTGAAACCTTCAAAGATTTTCGTCCCATTAGTCTTTGCAACTTTGCCAATAAATTCAACGCAAAAATTATCGCTAATCGGATGTCGGATCTCCTGCCTAAAATTATCTCCGAAGAGCAGAGTGGTTTTGTTAAAGGGCGTAACATCATGGACAACATCCTGCTCGTTCAAGAGATGGTCACCTGCATGAAATTCCCGGCTAGAGGGGGAACATCGCCATTAAGCTGGACATGGAGAAAGCCTACGACCACCTTGACTGGTAATTCATGATCTGGGTCTTCAGGGCTTTTGGCTTCTCGGAACCATGGATTGACATCATCTTCAGGTCCATCAACAATTCCTGGTTCTCCACCGTAATCAACGGCCAGGCCGACGGCTTCTTCTGCGCCAGCCGTGGCGTTCGCCAGGGGGATCCCCTTTCTGCCACAATTTTCATCATCGCTGCGGAGGCCCTCAGCAGAAACCTTAAGAGCATGTCCAACACCCAGCGGTTCTACCACTTTCATACCACCACGGGCTGTCCCATCATCACTCACCTTGCTTACGCGGATGATGTCCTTATTTTTTCCTCCGATGACATCGGCTCCATCGAGCTTGTTCTTCAAACGCTGAATAGGTACACCAGCTGTTCCGGTCAAAGAATCAACAACAACAAGAGCGTTATATACACCCACCACAAAACGGACAGGTCCCACTCGGCGACGCTCCCCAACTTGACTTCCTTTGCCACAGCGTACCCACCTTTCACCTACCTTGGATGTCCTCTGGTCTATGGCAAGGCCAACTCGGGCATCTTCGAGTACATGGTCAGCGCTATCAGGAAGAGGATCCAGGGTTGGCATAATGCTACCCTCTCGCCCGGGGGCAAACTGATTTTGATCAAGCACGTCCTATCATCCATGTCCATCTATACCCTGGCGGTCTGTAACCCCCCCAAAAAGGTTTTCGTCTCGCTTGAATCCCTCTTCGCCAGCTTCTTCTGGGGTCACAACAAAGGCAAAGATAAACACCACTAGGCCAGCTGGAACACTATGGCGAAACCCTCTTCCGAGGGCGGTCTGGGATTCTCTAGACTGGAGCACATCGCCGACGCATGCTCCATAAAATTATGGTGGAAGCTGCACACTGACTGTTCAATCTGGATACGCTTCATGAAAGCTAGATACTTCAGATATTCCCACCCTGGGACGGCCTTAGTCAACAACCGTTCATCGTCATCTTGGAGACGCATTACCAGAGGCCGACAGCTTGCAGACCCCCTAATCCACATCCAGCTGGGAAACGGCCACTCCTCGATGAGTCACGATCGTTGGCTGGGTGGTAACCTATGGCACCACCCCGAGTCTCCTCCGCGGGAAGGCCAAATTCGTGAACTCTGGAATCCTTCAACCGGATGGATCTGGGATCGAGTCACTACCTGGCTCGGGCCGGCGGCCGCCGCCCATCTCGTCACTACGAATCTCCGTATCTCTGACACTCCGGACATCACAAGATGGTCCCCTAGCCCGGATGGCCAGTTCTCTCTGCTCTCCGCCAGGTCTATCGTCCGCGGCATCGGGACCCCATCTCCCCTTATCGCGCCCTTCTGGCATGCATGCATCCCCATCAAATGGTCGATCCTCATCTGGCGAGCCCACTTACGAAAACTCCCCACCGACGACGCCATCTCCTCGTTTGGCTACAGCCTAGCCTCGAGCTGCCATTGCTGCACTTTCCCTCAAACCGAATCAGCAGAACACATCCTCACCTCCGGTGATCTGGCCACTAATATTTGGGCGACTCTCAGCATCAAGTTCAGGAACGTCCTTCTCCTTAGGGGCTTCAACGATCTCCTGTCCAGCTGGGGCGTCTCCCACGGACATCAGATCGTCGCCGCCACCGGAATTTGGGTCCTGTAGAAAAACAGGAACAAGTTTCATTACGAGGGACGACACCTCACACCCCCCAACTATACAGGGAAATCATCAGACAGATCCCTAAGATCCGGAGGCGCTGCTCGCACCCCATGCCCATGTTCTGGGAAACCCTTCATTAGTTTCAGTTCTCTTGTTTCTGTTTTGTCGGCATGCTTAGTCGTTCCTTTTCTTTTGTCGGCGCTGTGCGCTCCTCTTGTATAGGCCTCGGCATTTTGCGCCTGATTCATCAATAAAATTTCCCTTTCTTATATATATATATATATATATATATATATATATATATATATATACATATATATATATACATATACATATATATAGTAAAATACTAATTATAAAATATATATATATATATACATTTACTGTATATATATACATAAAATAGTGCATATATATTAATATATACATACAAAAATACATATACATATATAAATATATATACATATATACATAAAATAAAAAGAAAACAAAAAAATCAGGGGGGGTTCGAACTCGGCCCAGAGGGGGGTCGGGTTCTTGGGCTCGGTCGGGCTGGCCAGGGGGTCAGCCCGAGCTGTGTGTTAGAGGTAGGGTTTGGGTTAGTGTTATTTCTGTTTAGGTGAATGGGTTTTAAACCCGATAAAATAAACTTCGTGTCCTGACAGTTAGGGACACGAAGACGGTCGAGTCCTGTGTCTGGGGTCGTGCACGACACGCACGATACGTGAACGCCGTGTCCACACTCATTACTGGACTCCCCATTACTGGGTGAGTCCGCACTCGTGTACACGAACATGACTCGACACAGAGGAGGAATGACACGTACGTGTCCGGCGCCTAGGGTTGAAGTCGGGGGCACTGAACGGCGGCTGGGGCGTCGTCATCGGGGTGCTCGGTTGGCGCTGGACTCGCCTCAGCACAGCGAACTGTTCGGTGGTGGTTGTGGGTGGTGTAGGCGGCTGTGGAGTTGGCGGTGGGGTGTGGCCGGAGTTAGGGTTCAGGCGAAGGGGAAATGGGTTCTCGTCGAAGAAGAAGGGGTCGGGGTGGTCGATGGTGAACTAGGGTTAGGGCTTAGGACTAGGGGGTTATTTATAGGGGAAAAAGGAGGTCGGTTGTCGTCGTGGCTGGCCGGAAATGGTGGGAAAGTCAGTGGTCGTCGGGGAACAGCTGGCTGGTCGTCGGGGGTGGGTGAAGTGGGTTTTTGCGGTTAGGTCCCTAGGATTTAGAAATTTACAGATAGGTCCAAATCCTATCAGTTTGCAAATAACAATTTGCAAACTGTAATTAATACAATTCAGTTAATTACAAACTAATATTAAAACAAATCTAAATATTGTAAAATGCTATTAAAACATTTCAGTTAATTACAAAATGATATATTTTGATTTTAAAACTATTTAAAAATTATTTAAAAATTCTAGAAAAATTCCTAAAAATCATAATAAATTATTTTAAAGCTAAATATGTCATTAGCAACTAATTAACACTAATTAAACTAATTTGAAAAATAGGGACTGACAGAAGGTCAGTACTACATATGAATTTCAAGAAAAATATCAGCTCTAAATTATTTTAAAGAATGGTTTGAGTTGTATACTTGTATTAATAAGGTATGAAGTGGTGTAATCAGTTGGCAATATCGATGTTCAGAAGTATTTGTTCTTCTTAAGTTTGGCAAATTTGGCAGTATCACAGAGGGTTGATGTGAGTTTGACAGCTCATCATAAAATTATCAATTCTTTGTGGAACTTTTTCATACTTGAAAACCTCTGCTTCATTCTGATGGGATAAGACTTCAATGATGATGCTCGTGTGGTAGAGCAGCTGTAACGGGAAGTTCACGATATATAAGTTTGGCTTGGCAAATTTGGCACTATTACAGAGGGTTGATGTGAGTTTAACAGCTCATCATAAAATTATCAATTCTTTGTGGAACTTTTTCATGCTTAAAACCTCTGCTTCATTCTGAGGGGAGAAGACTTCAATGATGATGCTGGTGTGATAGAGCAGCTGTAACGGGAAGTTCAAAATATATTTGATAATGTGTAGGAAAGAGTAATTTATGATAAATTCTTTATTGGGTTCTCATAATGAAATGAATCTTTAGAGTACCTTACAATAAGCGAAAAAATAGGTTTTTCTTAATAATTGGCTTAACTTTTGATCACATAAATAAATCTTTATATGGAACTACCATGAATGGATATCTACATTTAAATAAATTCTTGTTTGTCTTGTTACTATGGTTGGCAAGTTTTATTGTTTTAGTTACATTCTTGGTCTTCCTGTACTGTGTATCTTCATGCTAATACTCCAATTTTTATTTGGCAGAACCTCTGCAAGTCCTGCAAAGGACAACGAGTTATGAGAGGAACAAAATTAGTCAAACTTGATGTGATCCCTGGTTTGTATAAATGACACTAAGGCTATTCTTGGACAATATCATAAAGTAGAATTGTTATGTTTATACTGGGCAATTCTCATATGCATAGTGTGAAGTTTGTAATGTTATTGTCGGGGCACAATTTTTCGATGGAAAACAGAGAATATGAAACAATTGTAAAAATAATGTTCCAACGCAACACTTCTAGGAAGGTTGTGCAAGAATAATGAAGATCTAAAAAGATATCATTATGATATTACGAGAATCTAAAAAGATTTCGTAATCACAGCAATCAGATCGTAGTACTTCTAAAAAGAAGATACAATCAGAGTTACTGGCAGCAACGAAGAAGGTGACTGACGAAAGATGGAAGAACGCCTGTTGGGGTGAATGATCACCGTTGCTCAAAGCTTTATTTGCCCTACATGAACAGCTTCCAGGAACCAGTAAGTTTGTCGGAGAACTTGGAACACTACTGCTCTTCTGACTCCTCGGATGGATACGATCTCCCGTGCAAAAAGCAACGCTGGTGCGACGCCTTTCCTCTCTCTCTCTCGAAGGCTGCAAATCAGAACTGTGTTAAAGAACACGTCTGAAAATCTCTGTTTACTTGTGCTAAAGAACACTTCGTAAACTTTCTGGTGGCTTCTCTTTCTGTTCTGTTCTGTAACCTGTGAGAGAGGAGGAGGAGGCCTTATATAAGCCCCTGCAACAACTGCCCAGTTAGCACAATGTTAGGGACGTGGTAGTAACCACCCCGAATATGGAGCAACAGCTCAGAACATACAAGGACACGTTCTGCTGGAAGTTGTGCCACCAGCGTAATTTACACTTTACGCACACAGCCCCTTTTACGTACCCTACGCACACTACACACTCTACGCACACTGCGTACGCTGCGCACACTGCGCACTCTACGCACGCTGCGTACGCTACGCACACTGTGCGTACTGGGCGTACTGGATTGCGTACTGGGCTGCATAACTGGGCCAGCGTAACTGGGCTCGTGTAACGGGCCGCACAACGTGGTCGCGCAAGTGGCTCGCGCAACGAGCGCAACTTAAGTGCACTATACGCCTAGCGACGATGCTGACGTGCTAAGTGCAAAGTGCACCAACAAAACGCCACATTATGCCTCATGAGCCCTTGAGCCCGAGTCCGAGTCCGTGTCCGAGTCGCTAAGCCCCAACGGGGCTTAGCTCCTATGGAAATAAATTTCCCAAGAGCAAAAAGCATGAATGCTTTAATTGTTGATTTTAGCCTTTTTTTATTAGAAAAATAATCCCACATGGCAAACCCATGTGCACCTCCACACCACATATGCATCTCCAATAATAGCAAAGCTAATATATAGAGATACAAACCAGTTGTTTTTTCCGATGTGGGACTAAACCTTTCTAAAGAAAAAACCAAAAACCCAACAATCCCCCACATATCTCTATATATGGATATAAGTGTTCCCCACAGTAACTGTCCATCATGCATTAGGAGAGATGTCGCTTACGACTTGAATCTTCCCGCATGGGTCAAAAATCAAACTATAATACAATAATGGACTAAGCCTTAAATTCTGCATCATAGCTGAAATTCTTTCCACTCACATAATGTAGTTACATGTGCTTATGGCTACACATTAAAGGCCCTGTGCCAGCCTGGTTTTAGTGTATAATTTTGGGTGTCTACAAGTTTACCCTCAAAAGATGGCCTGATATCTCTGTCATACACTATAGGTGAGTTCATTATAAAGAGACATGGCATGAAGCGCTTTGCGCTTCCCTTGCGGTGCTACGTCGCTATGACATGGCTTAAAGCCGAGGCCTTACCCCATACCGGGAACCTCATCGTAGTGTCATACTACAGTAGCATGAAGCAACCGCCTCTTTGTAGTGCCAAACTACCCAGCATGAAGCCTTAGGCTCCCTTGCGGTGTTACGCCGCAACGACATGGCTTACAAGGCCGAGGATTTATCCCTAACCGGGTACCTCATGGTGGTGTCGTGCCACTGTAACATGAGGAACTCCTCCTCTTCGTAGTGCTGACTACACCCCTCTTTATATTTAACATACAACATTAGGCTAACTGCCTATTTGCGGTGCTACGCCACTGTGACTTGGCCTGCAAAGTCGAGGCTTTATCCTATTCCTGGGCAGCACCCCACATATAGGAACCTCATTGTGGAGTCACCCCACTGTAGTATGGAGTTTTACTCCTTGTAGTGCTGCTCTACCGTACTTCCTGTAAAGCACTCCAGGCATTCACTCTGCCTGAGAACTCATTAAGGCAATTAAGCCAACCTTTCCACAGGAACCATTTTCTGCAGAAAACAATAGTAGACAACAGTGGTTATAGGTAACCTCTCCATGCCCAATAGAACATTTACCCACCGTTCCTGATATTCTTCCGATTAGTGGTCCTCCCTTGAACCAAAAGCTAGATGCCTAGTAGATAAATCTTTGAACTATTAGCATAAAACTTTATGGTAGGAATACAATAATCCAATATCAGAATGCCTTCAAGCCCATTTTACAAGCTGTGTCATTGACCAGCTGGCGCTTGAGGCCCTTGGTGAACGGATCCGCCAGGTTCTCCTGACTCCGAACATCAATCACTTCAATAACACCTCTCTTGATAAGATCGTGTACTGCCCTGTGCTTCAACCGCACAGTCCTCTTCTTCCCGTTGAAGAGGTCATTTGATGCCACCGCCGCAGTCGCCTGGTTGTCGCAGTATATCGGTATCACCGGTATTTGTGCCCCAACCAATGGAAGATCATACATGAGCTCCTGAAGCCATTCTGCTTCCTCGGCTGCGGTATCTAGTACAAAGAACTCAGATTCCATAGATGACCATGAGAGCATA
Source organism: Iris pallida (assembly GCA_029216955.1). NCBI lineage: Eukaryota > Viridiplantae > Streptophyta > Magnoliopsida > Asparagales > Iridaceae > Iris > Iris pallida. Next base: position 17,053,577 of record JANAVB010021599.1, on the reverse strand, counting down.
GTCTGCTTCTTCGACTTCCACGATATAATAGCTCCATCTATTGTGAAAATGTATCCACCTGCGGACCTCTCGCTCTCCACCTCTGAGCACCAACTGGCATCACTGAAGCCTTCCACTACCGACGGATCTCCGCTGTAGTACAGTGCATATGTCTGAGTCTTCTTGAGATATCTCATAACCTGTTTCATAGCTTTCCAGTGTTCAGCACCTGGGTTGCTCGTGAAACAACTCAGCATTCCCACGACGAAAGCTATGTCAGGCCTTGTGGCAGTAGTAGCATACATCAAACTTCCCATTACGCTTGTATACTCCAGCTGCCTGATGCTTTCCCCTGAATTAGGCTTCAGCTTCAGATCACACCTGTACGGCGTATCAATCCCTGGAAGATCCCGATACCCATAACGAGTGATCATTTTCTCAATATAATGAGACTGTGACAACGCTAGTCCAGTGTCTGTCCGGATGATCTTGATCCCTAAGATCACATCAGCTTCCCCCAAGTCCTTCATACTGAACTTGCTTGAGATGAATTTCTTTGTCTCCGTAACACAGCTAATATCCGTACCTAGGACAAGCATGTCATCCACGTACAGACAAACGATCACACCTCTTCCATCAGCGAACTTCGTGTAAACATACTTGTCCGTATCGCTGACCATGTAGCCATTTGACCTTATAACTTTGTCAAATTTCTCATGCCACATCTTGGGAGCCTGTTTAAGACCGTACAAAGATTTCACCAACTTGTAGACTTTGTCTTCAAGACCCCTGATGACAAATCCCTCTGGCTGTTGCATGTAAATCTCTTCAGTCAGCTCGCCATTTACGAAAGCCGTATTCACATCTATCTGATGTATCACCATCTTATGTATTGCTGCGAGAGCAATCAACATTCTGATGGTGGTCATCCGGACTACTGGAGCATACGTGTCAAAATAGTCAATCCCCTGCTTCTGAGAAAACCCCTTGGCTACCAACCTAGCCTTGAACTTGTCAATAGTTCTGTCTGCTTTCATCTTCTTCTTGAAGATCCATTTGTATCCGATGGGTTTCACTCCTTCAGGAAGATCAACCAACACCCAAGTATTATTTGAGGTGATGGAATCAATCTCATTGTCAATCGCCTCCTTCCAGAAAACCGTATCTCTGGTCTTCATCGCCTCATCATAGGTAAGCGGATTTGCTTCCACATGATAGGTGATAAAGTCACTTCCGAAGTCCTTCGACCTCCTCACACGCTTAGCTGACGGCTCAGCTTGTTCTGGTTCAACTGTTGTTTCAATAACAACATCTTCTTGGACCACATCTTTATTGAAGACTTCAGTTTCTTGTACACCCTCATTATTCTTCCGAACATCCGGAAGAACAATATTCTTGTGCCTTGCAAACTTGTTTCAAAATATTCTGCATTGCGAGATTCAATGATATGATTTGACTCAATATCAAGAAATCTCTGAGCATCACTCTTCTCGGCATACCCCAAGAAGATCGTCTTTGTAGTCCTTGTCCCAAGCTTCTGAATCTTTAGATCTGGAAGCTTGATATACGCCAGACACCCCCACACTCGAATGAAATTCAAGTTAGGTCTGACCTTGAACCAGAGTTTATGAGGAGTAATGTTAGAAGTTGCATGAGGAACCCTATTTAGAATAAAAGTGGCCGTCAATGCAGCTTCTCCCCAGTAGCACTTAGGAAGACCAGCAGTCAACAACATTGAGTTAATCATTTCTGTTAACATTCTGTTCTTCCTCTCTGCTACTCCGTTTGATTGAGGAGAGTACGGAGCCGTAGTCTCATTGACAATTCCATGTTCTTTGTAGAACGATACGAATTCATGAGACCTGTACTCTCCACCTCGATCACTTCTTATCCTTTTGAGTTGTTGTCCAGTCTGTCGCTCAGCTTCGGCTCTGAACTCCTTGAACTTCTCGAATGCTTCGTCTTTAGCCTTCAGCAAGTAGACGAACGCATACTTTGAGAAGTCATCGATGATGGTTATGAAATACTTCATCTCGGCCTTTGTAGAGAACTGTTTGAAGTCACAGATATCGGAGTGAACCAACTCTAGAAGATCTGTACTTCGATTAACCCGAGGAAAGGGTTTCCTTGTGATCTTCGTTTGAGCACAAACTTCACATTTCTCTACCTTACCCCCACATTTGGAGATAAGTCATAGACTAGACATTCTGTTTATTCGTTTACAATGAACATGTCCTAGCCTATTATGCCACAACTCAAGAGTATAAGCAGAATGAGTGACTTTATTAATTATATTAATTATATTGGACTAATTTACAAGCTGAATCTTGAACATTCCTTCGGTATAAAAAGCTTTCCCGAAATATGTTCCCTTGACAGACATCACCATCTGGCCATTATTGATGTCCATCCTGAGGCCTGCATTGCAGAGTAGGCCTCCCGAGACCAGGTTCTTGGCGATAGCAGGTACGTACTTTACACCTTGAAGCGTCAGAGACTTCCCCGAAGTCAGCTTCAACACCACCGTCCCGATCCCGAGCACTTCAGCTTGTGCTTGGTTAGCCATCATAACCACTTCAGAAGTAGGTGTATAGATGGTGAACCACTCCTTACTGGAGCAGACATGACAGGAGGCTCCAGTGTCTACCCACCAGTCAGAGGTAGTCCTTACTGCATCAACCTGTGCAATCATAGCTATTACGTCAGTGATCATAGATACCTTACTAGGCTCTCCTTGCTCTGATTGCTTGGTCTTTGCTTTACACTCATTCTTAAAGTGGCCCTTCTTGCCACACTTGAAGCAAGGCATTTCTGACTTTGGCTTCTTTTTCTTGATAGAAGTTCCCTTGACTTTTAGATTGTCAGGGTTCTTCTTCTTGCTGTGGAAAGCCGCATACTTTCCCTTTGGTTCCTTGGTCTGAACCAGATTGGCACTAGCCAATTGCTTGGACAGTGTGTCCACCTTCAGTTGAGCCCGCATCTGGTCCTCAACATAGATTTCCTGTAGAAGATCTTCAAGGGTGATCTCCAACTTCTTCCTATACATGTTTGCATAGAACTTGCTCTACCCAGCGGGGAGCTTTGAGACAATCCCTCCAACAATAAATTTGTCGGAGAGGGGCATCGCCTCGTCTTCCAGCTTATGTCGCAGTTTCAGGAACTCCTTTACCTGCGACAGCATAGACTTTTCGTCCTCAAAGAACCACTTGTGATATTTTTCAACCATAAATATTTTACTGCGGTTCTTGTCTTCTTCGTAGAGTTTTTCTAGAGACTCCCATATGTCTCTAGCGATATTCTTCTTAGAATAGGATTCTGCTAGGGAATCCTCCATAGCATTCAGGATAAGCAACCTGCAAATGCTATTCTCCCTTCTTCACTTGGCCTGAAGTTTAGTAGCCGCAGAGATTGCGACAGCAGACCCAGTATCTGGAACGGTAGGTTCCTATTCAAGAAGCACGTGATCCACGTCTCTGAGTTGAAGAGTGAGATAAACCTTCCTCTTCCAGACTTGATAATGCTCTCCATCAAACTTCTCTAACTTACAGAAGTCAGTGTTTAGGAGTGAAGCATTAATGTTTTCCATCGTAGCAATAAAGCTTTGAGTTTGTTATTGCCGGGGCACAATTTTTCGATGGAAAACAGAAAATATGAAATAATTATAAAAACAATGTTCCAACGCAACACTTCTAGGAAGGTCACGCAAGAATAACGAAGATCTAAAAAGATATCGTTATGATATTACGAGAATCTAAAAAGATTTCGTAATCACAGCAATCAGATCGTAGTACTTCTAAAAAGAAGATACAATCAGAGTTACTGGCAGCAATGAAGAAGGTGACTGGCGAAAGATGGAAGAACGCCTGCTGGGGTGAATGATCACCATTGCTCAAAGCTTTATTTGCCCTACATGAACAGCTTCCAGGAACCAGCAAGTTCGTCGGAGAACTTGGAACACTACTGCTCTTCTGACTCCTCGGATGGATACGATCTCCCGTGCAAAAAGTAACGCTGGTGCGGCGCCTTCCCTCTCTCTCTCGAAGGCTGCAGATCAGAGCTGTGTTAAAGAACACGTCTGAAAATCTCTGTTTACTTGTGCTAAAGAACACTTCATAAACTTTCTGGTGGCTTCTCTTTCTGTTCTGTTCTGTAACCTGTGAGAGAGGAGGAGGAGGCCTTATATAAGCCCCTGCAATAACTGCCCGCTTAGCACAATGTTAGGGACGTGGTAGTAACCACCCCGAACATGGAGCAACCGCTCAGAATATGTAAGGACACGTTCTGCTGGAAGTTGTGCCACCAGCATAATTTACACTTTACGCACACAGCCCCTTTTACGCACCCTACGCACACTACGCACTCTACGCACACTGCGTACGCTGCGCACACTGCGCACTCTACGCACGCTGCATACGCTGCACATACTGCGCGTACTGGGCGTACTGGGCTACGTAACTGGGCCAGCGTAACTGGGCCAGCATAACTGGGCTCGCGTAACGTGGTCGCACAAGTGGCTCACGCAACTTAAGTGCACTATGCGCCTAGCGACGATGCTGACGTGCTAAGTGCAAAGTGCGCCAACAAAACGCCACATTACGCCTTATGAGCCCTTGAGCCCGAGTCCGAGCCCGAGTCCGAGTCCGAGTCCGAGTTCGAGTCGCTAAGCCCCAACGGGGCTTAGCTCCTATGGAAATAAATTTCCCAAGAGCAAAAAGCATGAATGCTTTAATTGTTGATTTTAGCCTTTTTCTCATTAGAAAAATAATCCCACATGGCAAACCCATGTGCACCTCCACACCACATGTGCATCTCCAATAATAGCAAAGCTAATATATAGAGATACAAACCATTTGTTTTTTCCGATGTGGGACTAAACCTTTCTAAAGGAAAAACCAAAAACCCAACATGTAATATACCTTGTGTATTCTGCTCGTTCCCTACTGCTAGGGTATGATATATATTCGTTGTACTTGTTTGATATTTATTAATCAGATATCTGAATAACTATCAATCCTTGATAGGTTTGGGTTATACCTAAGATTTATTTATGATGTCTGGCAAGGAACCTTCCTTTCGACAGAACGTATTGTTGTTGTATATCCCATAATTCGAGTCAAACAATATTTATATTGCTGCTTTAATTAGTTGAGTAAGCTATATCTTACCCATTCGAGTCAGATAATATTTATATTGTTGTTGGTACCCAAACTTATAGTTTAAGAAGTAATCTCAAATTTTGGATGTAGAATGGTATTTCTGATCCTTCTTGTAAATAAGATGATTAAAGTATGACAAATGGAATTCTAAGCTAAGTTGAATGTCATGCATCTTAGTGATCTCATATGTTCTTTATCATTTGATTACCAAATAGCATTTAGCAAAATATACAACACTATGAATATTGATCAAAACCATGTCTCTAATTAAAAAATAAGAAAAACATTGGCTGGACAATAATGACTAACCTGCTGCCCTTTATCTGTAAGGGTAGGTTCTTAATGGATCCAAGTATGTTGCCATGTTAAGGTCACTATGTGCCATGTCACGTTCATAATATTCAGAACGCTTTTCATATGCTGATGCATTATTTTTAGCTTTCTCAATTTGCTTTGTCATCTCATCATAAGCAGATTTCTTCTGATGTTGTAAGATAATAGACACGGCCCAAACCCTGATGTGCTCGGATATGCTTTATGCCTAGAGCCTTAAGGTAGCATTCTATAGCTTCATCAAGCATGTCACAATCCACATACACACTACCCATATTATTATATACCTGGAGAGTAATGTCATTATGAAGATATCATAATTGGTACTTCCAACATGAAACAAATAAAAAAATTATGAACAGTATTTTACTCGATACTTACTTGTCCTTTTCGAAGGTTATCAGAAGCACAACTATTAGCTTGCTCCAATAGTTGGATGACATAAGATGAAGATGACTAATATAGGCTTGCATCTGCTAGAGCATATGCTTTAAGAAAAAAATGCTTCAAACGACCTCTGGAGAGCAGTTGACTCTTCTGTCTTGGCTAATGCTTCTTTCCTATGACTAGTGTCATAAAAAATCCATCCTTTATAGATAAGCCTTTCATGTTCATGCTGTGAATGGTTTCTAGCCAGCCTCAAGATAGGTGGATACACATGACTCACTCAGTGGTGGAGTGATTGTTTTAGTGACTGGGTATCTCACTGGAAGGACGAGGTGAAAAGGGATTTTACACAGTATGCCCACAGTTGGAGAATCTGGATTTGTCAAATGGAACCAATGTGCCCATTTCACCAGAAGAAGGTATATATAATATTTATGGCTTATAAGTATGCTCTGTTACTGTAAATCCTGACCTTTATGATACACCCATGTTTGTTTGATTAGAAATTTTAAAATAGTTACATGATAATCAAGATTTTCCTATAGCTGCGATCCATTGTGTGAATTGAATAAATAATAGATCACATTATAGAAGTTTCATGGAGCAATAGAATCTAGTGGCAACCCCGAACTGCAGTTTTGGGACAGTTTTCTGGACCACCAGTTTTATATTTTGAAGTGGAGTCTCTTATTTTTCTCTGAATACCCACATGCCTGCAGACATCTGCACACAAGTTTCCTTCCTGCATCAATCTATCTGCCACTAAACTACCTCTTGTTCATAGCTCCTCTTCCTAACCTTATACCACCTATTGTATACTACACCACCACACAACTAGACATCCTTGCTACAGATGCACACACATATATATTGCAGCTTCCTGCATATCATGCACGGTAGGCTCACCTGTAGTTCCTTCCTACAGGCTGTTTGCTATCCATTGCATCAGTCCCTGCACTTGTACAGGTAACTACTGCAGCTACATGCAGTCTAACCTTGCACAAACCCCCTGTAGGAAAATTGGTTGCAAATTACATCTTACCTACTGCAATATGAATTGCTGCCCCCTACACACTCATGTAGGTTTCCCCCCACTTCCTTGCTACTGTAGCTATATGCTGCCCCTATAAAAATCATGCAGTTGCAGTTAACAAGAACTGCAGCAGCAACTTGTTGCACAGGTAAGCGGTCGAACCTTGGGACAAAGGGTTGTTCATTTTGTTGTTAGTAATGGAGAAGAATAATGAAAAATGAATTCATAGAGCCATCCCAATAATTTGGGATGGAGGCTTTTATTGTTGTTGTTATTGAGCAAGCGCTGAGGTCACATTGTTGCACTACATTGATTATTTCGTTCCACTTCATGTATATCCATAGTGCTTTGGCTTTTTCTTTCATTAGTGTTCTTCCAAGTTATCTGATTGTATCTATATCCTATCCAGACTTCACATGCTATTCATCAACTGGAATCTGAGGCACTGCATGGAAACATGGACTCCAATTAGTTCTTCTTTAAGTTCAGTTGACTAACACAGGTAAGTCTTCTTTGATTTTAGTAGCCATATTTTAATCATTGTCCACTTTTTTCACCATCGGTAGTCCGGTCCTTGAGCATTATAGATACTTGAAGTATTAAACATGCAAATATTGTATTATAAAGAGATACAACACATAAAACTAAGAAAAAGATGCCTAGAGCAGACATAATACTTGTTATTGTTGCTTGTATAAAATATGATTTAAAATATATCAAGTAGTGATATTTATAATTGACATGTTTTCGGGACTTTTAGATGTTTTGTGTGAGAATCTTAAGTATGGTGACTATATATTCATGACCATGTAGTGGTAGGCAATATTTTAATGGCTATACTACATGTTTATCATCAGTTTTCTTTTTTCCCTTAAAATGTTGTTCTTACTCCTTAACTTAAAAGGTTCTATGTATTTCATTTCTGCATGGATCAAAATTTTAATTAAGGTTATGCACATTTTCGTAGATTCTTGTCTTTATGTAATCATATAGATGGTATCCATGTTATAAACATCTACATATCTGTCAATATGTGGGTGAGCTAGATGTATGATTTGATGGTACACCACATCACAACTGCCAAAATTGTGAAACTGAATCACTACCATGTTGGGGGTAATGGATTTCTTTTATCTATTCTCCTCTAGAATACATTACCATAGGTCGCCAGATGTGTATCTTTTTCTGGTAAGAAATAAATCATACCTTGGTATTTTCTTATGTTGAATGATGATAGCTTGTAGTCTTAATTGACATACTAAGACGTCATATAGTTTTAAATTAACCAGTCTTGTAATTCTATACTGTGGTGAAGTGTGTCCATGTTTACCACAGTAGTGACAGGTAGCATGTATATTCATATTAGGTCCAGGATAGTAGTGATGTCTATGTGTTTGTCATGCTGCATGAGAATGTGTGTTCATAAAAGCATGTCTGTGTGTTCCATGTTTATGTGTAGGTGTTTGTCGTGTTGCATGTGAATATGTGTACATAAAGGCATGACTGTGTGCAGCATGAGTATGTGTTTTTCTTGTGACGTGTATTCTTGTTTTGAACAATCTTTTGTCTTGTGTACGTGTTGTGACTGTAAGACTGGGTTTGAGGCTGAACAGCTTGTTTCTCCAGTTTGATCTCTAATCTTTTAGAGGCATTGCACATATCATCATACTTAGCAGTCAAGGCATCAATTCTTACAGCAATAATATTATACTTCTTTTTCTCGTCTAAGAGTTCTTTATTGAGTGCTGTAATATCACATATTTGTTTCTCAATAAGAGATTCGGCATCGTGTAAGCTTAATTTAAGCTTGGATACCTCCTCAGTGTTCTCCATGGGTAGTGTGTCTCTAACATTATCAAGTAAACATGAAAGTCTATGAATATCAATTTCAGAGTCTTGATCATATCATTTGCATGTTTATACTTGCTAAGTAACTTCTTGTGATCTTCAAGTAAGTCACTAAAAGCATCTCCAAGTTCATCAAAATTAAAGTCATCAAGTGGATCATTTGTTACCTTTTCGGACGTTGTCATTAGGCAGACATTTGTTGTATCTTGGGGAGAGTCCTCTTCTTCTTCTGAGTCACTGGCTTCACTTTCATGCCAGATACTGGTGTTGGCATACTTTTGAGAGGTTGGCCTTTTATACGATCTTTCATATCGGCTTCCTTTCTTTGTTGTAGGGCAATCTTTCTTGACATGCCTCATCTTCTTACAGCCAAAACAGATAGGCTCTTCATCGTCCTCTTTGTGTTGTTCCTTCTTTCTTTGGTTGAAACGAAGAAACTTCTTGAAGTTGCGAACCATGAGTGCTTGATCATCACCTTCGGAGCCATCATCTTCTATTTCTTCTGGAGCAGCCTTTCGACGATGAGCTCTTAGAGCAATTTCTATTTTCCTTTGGAGCCGTTTCTTCAAAGTCTTTAAGATCGAGCTCATGCGTCATCAGTTTTCCCACCAGAGTTTTCAGACTCATGGTGGTGAGATCATTGCCTTTGATGCTTGTCATGGCTTTGGGGTTCCATTTCTTCGTTAGTCCCCTTAGCACCTTGTATATCTTCTCATGGTTGGAGTAGTCCTTACCGAGGGAAGATAGAGGGTTGACGATATCGAGGAATCTAGTAATCATTTGTTTGATCGTCTCATTGGGCTTTATCTTGAATGCCTCGTACTCTTGTGTTAGACGGCTGATTTTTGATTCTTTAACCTGTGTGGTTCCTTTATGGGTCACCTCCAGAAGCTTTCATACTTCATGCGAGGTGGAGCATGTAGAGACCCTGTTGAATTCAGTCCTGTCTATAACACAGAAGAGAGCATTAATAGCCTTAGCATCTAGACTAGCATGTTTCTTTTCTTGGTCAGTATATTTGTCATGGGGTTTATCTATGAGATTCCCCTCAACAATAATTCTAGCAGGCTTTTTATAACCATCTGTGACTATGGTCCATAAATCAAAGTCTAGAGACTTTAGGTAGAAACTCATTCCGGTCTTTCAATACGTGTAGTTGGTTCCATCAAATAGGGGTGGCCTATTTGTGGATTGTCCTTCACCATAATTGCTAAAGATAGGTTGTGTGGTTGCTATGGATCAGCTCTAGGATGTTAATCCGTTATCAAGAGAACAGAGCTCTGATACCAATTGAAGTTATGTGTAGGCAACTCTAGAGGGGGTGAATAGAGTTTGTGTCAAAAATAACCAATTAAAAATTCAAATCTATGCCAGTCCAGAAGCAACTACCAATATAAATATATAATCAGAGTAGTAATGCAAAAATTAGGAGAGATCAGAAGAGCATACGCAAATACAGCGATTTAACCTGGTTTACCTCGTGGAGGACTAGTCCAGGCATGAGAACTCTCGCTCAGGGTTGAAATCCACTATTTGTGAAATAGGGTACACACACGTGCCTTTACTCAGAAGAACATGCCAACTTCTTATAACTTCGCAGAGGCAAAACTTGGAATTATCCAACTGACTTCTTTTCAACTCTTGCACAAAACTTATAGCTAAATCGCACTTGAGCACCTTGAGGCTTAGAAAGTTTTGTGGCTAGTAGATTGGAAGAGTAAGGCTTAGAATGTATAAGGCTTAGAAGATTGAGAGTGGGAGATAATTTGAAATGAGAGAATTCAAGCCCTATTTATACTAGTCTGTGGAGGCAGAATTCGGCCAGAATTCTGTCCCAAATATTCAAAAATTTGAATGTTGGGCAGCTTGGATCATGGTGTTCCTAAAAATTAGCTTCCTAAAAATTAGGGGAAAGAGTTCGGCCCGAATTCTCATTCCCTTGGGTCAGAATATTTATGTAGGCTAGAATGGTTTGGTTTGGATCAGGGATTATCTTGTTTTATATGGTGGAGCTTGGAGAAGTAAGTCTAGGGTTGAGATGATCCAGTGCGACACAACGTACATGTCCCTAGACTCAATAAAATAAAAAGTTACAGACTAAGTACAAGTACATTTGTAATGTAACAACTTGTTGATGACGTCTGTCTTGAACTTGATACGCTGTAGACGATGTTCTGTCTTGAGCCTGATGTGTCGTATTGGATCATATCATATATCATTTTGTTAATTCTCTAAATTAGGTTGACTGTGATCCAGTTTGGGTCAACATTATTTTCATGTCTCTTACCTGTTATCATTTACTTTCATCATTAGTTATGTTTTCACACCAGACTTCGATAGCGTTATTTACTTGAGTGACTTGACTTATTCACGTGTGCCATGATACTTTGACTTGATCACATATTCCATGTTACTTTGATTTGACCTCTGACCGATAGTATGATTGGGTACTTGACCACTCTCGACTCAAAAGTACCATGCAGGTCTACGATAGAGACTTACTATAGTTAGGGAGTACCATGCAGGACTACTAGCTATAGGACCGGGAGTACTACGCAGGGCTATGGTCATTCAATTCATTTGTATCCATACTTAGTATTATTTTTCATATGACATGTCATGATATATAAAGTCTTCCAAATGATCTTCATTCTTGTTCTAGAAGTTGTTTTTTCTGTTTTCCTTGCATGTTATAAACTGTCATAGTAGGCATGTTTTATATATATTGCTAGTCCCATGAGAACCTGGTGATCTCTCCAGGTATTAGATGAATTTATCATGGTTTAGTGCATTGATGGTTGATGGTTGCTTCGCCAAGACTTCAGGTATACAGTTGTTGTTAAAATCATTTTCTTCCTTATTTTTGTTTTGTCTAATATTTGATTTTCTTTGTTATTAGATCCAAGCCTTTTGCAAGCTTCGTTTTCTTCTAGCTTGTTCATGATAAATGTATTTGTCACGCTCCAGTACCGAAATACGGAGACGGACTATGCCAGCTACACCATATGAGGTACGTAACATCATACGGCGATCGTGGCTGTCGAGAGACTAGGGGGTACATGCTACAATCAAGTCTCCTATGGTCCCACAGAGTTCTATGTCTCAATCAATCAAATCATATCAGCAAAAGATGAGCATTAAAGATAAAGCAGTAAGGCGTCCCCGACGCTGTATCAAAATGATCATGAGAGACTAGCTTCATAATTTAGCTATCTCGGAGAGTCAGGAGTACAAAATTATACACAGCTGCAGTCTGTTTAATTACAATTATGTACTGACACAAAATATCAAGTAATCCGGCTAACAGGTGCCGGTGGCTAAACGCCGCAAAAGTATAAGCAGGAGTGGTGGAGAAGGAACCCACTCGAGTCCCCGAACTGCCATGCTCCTAGTATGCACCATGGATGTCAGGGAGGAAGATCGTGTCCTCTGGCTCTGCTACGGGATCTGGCCAAACAAAACCAGCGGGGTCAGCCCCGAATAGCAAGTACCGCCAAAGGGGCACAAGAGTTAAGACTAAACCCAGTAATAGAATGAATGATAATAGTAATACTTATGCTACCATTATAGGGTAACGCCACATCCTCGAACCCATATGGCACCCTTACAACCAAAAAAGGACAAAAGGTGCCGCATGGAGTCGGGACGCGTCGTACTCTATAACTTTCGCATAAGTTAAAGGGTATAGACAATAAAATCTCCTGATCGTGACTTCGGTTGATAGCCTATCGCAGCACAATAACCAACCCAACAATCAAACAAGAACATGGGTTGGATCATGTACCACGATAAACCATGTTCCTCGGTCATTCACAGAAGTAGCACTTCACAACCAGAATAAGTCTTTCGTTCATAACTTCGGTCCACAGCCTATCATAGTACGATAACCAACCCAACAATCAAACAAGAACATGGGTTGGATCACGTACCATGACAGTCCGCTTCCCTCAGTTACTCACGGAAGGTAATAGGATACAAGCAAGTCGTTTTCACGGCCAATCAAGTCTACGCGTTTCTAGTGGAACGAGGTTATCCTCGCGTCATGTTATTAGAAAATCCTCAGATCGTATCTTTCCAGCAAGGCTAGCCAACCCAGGGGTTCGCGTAGACAGGTATGATTGAGCACAGGTCCCTCGCAAGGCCACCTTACTAAAACATATAATATGTAGCAGGAATTAATCGGATACAGTCATCCACTCGTTGCAGATGACACAGTATCCGTGGAGACCAGCCGGCGCGTCAAGACAGCATCTCAAGGCGGCTGGTGTAACACTATCTCGAGATTTTGCCCTCCCCATGTATCTAGTATATTTAGTTGCCTAGTTTAACCCTAGGTGAAATCTTGGACTCACATGCTGTGGCCTGCATGATTATCCTCCTAAGGTCGTACTTTAGTACGAGTACCCTAAAGAGGATCCATGTCAATCAGTATGTCAACATGTTCTACCCTCCTTAGTGTAATGCATCATTGCAAATATGCCACGTGGAGTTACGAGTCTTTTGTCGAGCATGAACAAGAACTGGGACATTCATGTACATGTATCAGGTAGGAACACTTTGTTCTCCGGGGTCACATTAGTGCTCATATCATGCTCGGGACAAAAGGCGTAAGGATATAAAATGGGCATATAATATATATATATATATATATAATAATAATAATAATAATAATAATAAGGTAACAATATAGGGCACAAAAGTCCATGCGGCCCAAGGCGAGTGAGTCCATGCGGCCGGGTCAATACTGGTTCATGCGGCTGGGACTACACGCTCATGCGGCTCAGAGAGCCCCAAGGCGCATGCGGCTGGAAGTCGGGTTCATGCGGACGAAGGGATGTCAGCGTATGCGGCTGCGAAGGGAGCAATCGCCAGGCGGCCGGGGTTCAACAGCATATGCGGCTAGGATCAGACGAAGCCTTATGCGGCTGAGCATGGGCGATACATATGCGGCTGGATGACGGATGAGCTTTATGCGGCCCAAAACAGTGGCGCATATGCGGCTGGGTGTAAAAGAACTCATGCGGCTGCGAAGGCTAGCCGCATGAAGTCCATGCGATAGGGGCTCATGCGGCTGGGTCTGAACAAGGCTATGCGGCTGCGAAGGACTTTCCATGCGGCTGAGCTCGAACGAGTCTCATGCGGCTGGATAGGCCATGCGGCCAGAGACTTGCCGCATGAAGATTCATGCGGTCAAGTACTGCTCTTCTTCTCCACTTGACCGAGAAGAGGAGCCAAGCAACCATGGCTTCCAAACTACACCAAACCTTCATCCGGAGCCCAAATCGGAACTTCCTTAGGTCAAAATGGGGTAGAACAAAATTCTCTACAACATGGAACCATCAAAACTTAAAAATAATAAAGTTTGCTAGATCAAAACCAAGAAAATCCGAAAATGGCTAAAACCTAGATCTACAAAGATTAAAGCTTCAAAATGGAAAACTTCAAGTTCTAAACTAGTATTGAATGAGGAGAAGAACATATTTTGACAAATAATTTTGTAAGAAAACATCAACAATATTTATGGATCCATCTCTTGAGCAAGTTGGTACTTGCCTTGGTTGGTGGAGGAAAGTAAATGAGAGAAAATAAATGAAAGGAGAGAGAATGAGTTGAGTTGTTATATAGAATCTTGAACCCATGGGTTCATGATGAACCAAGGTGAACCCAGAATAGGTTTCCCAAATGAGCCAAAACTGTAGGCCCAAATACAGATAATAAATTACGAAATAATATTTTTTTTGAATATTTTTGGAAAATACATGAAGAAATATAGCATATAAATACAGTATAAATACAAGGTAGATACGGTTTATCGGTTTACGTATTAAAATACGTATTCCAGGATCGGGGAGTGACATCTCTACCCTTCTTAGAAAAATTTTGTCCTCGAAATTCCAGCCAAGACAGGATAGTGAAACCAGGGCAAGCAAGGCACTATCGTATACAAGTTAACTATCATAGCAGTTATTATCATACATCACAAGGTGCAAAACAAGCAGGTGCAGATAAGCATGGAATCGTGTCAATAAGGTACAAAAAATATACCTTATCAGTCAAACAAATGCGGATACCGAGATCTGATCTCGTCCTCGTGCTCCCAGGTTAACTCTCCCGGAGAGTGATGGTTCCAAAAAACACGGACAAGGCTGATCGTCCGATTCTTGAGTACCTTCTCTCGCCGGTCTAAAATAGATACGGGTTGTTCCTCGTAAGTTAGGTCGGTACCAACGACTAACTCAGAATGATCGAGGACATGACTCGGATCCGGGACATACCCACGTAACTGGGACACATGAAACACATCATGTATGCCAGTTAACGAAGGCGGAAGGGCAAGTCGATAAGCCACATCGCCTACCCGAGCGAGAATCTTAAAAGGACCAACGTATCTTGGACTAAGCTTTCCTCGGGTTCTAAATCTGATGATACCCCGAGTAGGTAAAATCCGCAGAAATACTTGGTCGCCCGCTCTGAACTCTAGAGGCCTACGATACTGATCTTCCCAATGACGATGTCGGTCCTGCGCAACTTGAAGGCGCTCTCTGACCAACTTTACTATCTCCACAGTCTGTGTGATCATCTCTGGTCCCAACAACTTTCGTTCTCCAACGTCGTCCCATGCCAAAGGGGACCTGCACTTCCTTCCGTACAATACTTCGAACGGGGCCATCTGAATGCTAGCCTGATAGCTGTTGTTATAGGAGAACTCCACTAGATGAAGGTGATCCTCCCAAGATCCGCCAAAATCCAAGGTACATGCCCGTAGCATATCTTCTAACGTCTGAATGGTTCTTTCTGATTGCCCGTCAGTTTATGGATGATAAGCAGTACTGAATCTCAACTTGGTTCCCAAACTTTGGTGTAAGCTCCGCCAAAAATGGGAAGTAAACTGCGTATCCCGATCTGATACTATACTAACTGGAACACCGTGCTGCCTTACTATCTGCTTCATGTATATTTCTGCTAACTGCTCAGTAGTCTGTCCAACTCGGAAGGGAAGGAAATGAGCGACCTTCGTGAGTCAATCTACTATTACCCAGACTGCATTCTTGCCAGCCGGGGATCTAGGTAAACCGGTCACAAAATCCATCGTGATGTGCTCCCATTTCCATTCTGGGATAGGAAGCGGCTGGGGCAACCCTGCTGGTCTCTGCTGCTCGGTTTTCACCTGCTGACAGACCAGACACTTGGATACAAATCTCGCTATCTCTCTTTTCATGCCATTCCACCAAAAGAACTGCCTGATATCTCGATACATCTTCGTTCCTCCTGGATGAATGGAGTAAATAGAACTATGAGCTTCGGACATAACTTCTTGCCGAAGGTCTCCACTCGGTACACAGAGTCTATTTCCAAACCTGAGCGTACCATCTTCATGAATCACTAACTCCTTCCTACGGCCTGATTCACACTCCGATCGCAACTTCTGAATCTGTGGATCTCCTGCTTGTGCTGTCCTTATCCTCTCTACTAAGGTTGACTGAATCTGCATACTGGTCATCCTTCCTATATCCTCTGGCAAAACTACTTCGATTCCCATACTCTGAAGGTCTTCTAAAATATGCTTCTGCGAGGTCAGGATAAAGGTACTGTTTCTCCTACTCAGTGCATCTGCAACTATATTCGCCTTGCCTGGATGATACTGAAGATCTAAATCAAAATCCTTCAGCAGTTCTAACCATCTTCTTTGCCTCATATTCAAATCTCGTTGCGTGAATACGTATTTCAAACTCTTATGATCAGTATAAATCTCTACCCGATCCCCGTACAAATAATGCCTCCACAACTTGAGTGAAAACACCACAGCTGCTAACTCCAAATCGTGAGTCGGGTAATTCTTCTCATGGTCTCGAAGCTGCCGAGACGCATATGCTGTCATCTTTTCATGCTGCATCAATACACATCCAAGACCCTTCCCAGATGCGTCACAATATACTGTAAAGCCTCCCGCTCCTACCGGAAGCGTCAAGATCGGGGCTGAGATCAACCTCTTCTTCAATTCTTCAAAGGATGCCTGACAGCTAGCTGACCAAACAAACTCCACGTCCTTGTGCGTCAAACGCGTTAAGGGCGCAGAGATCTTGGCAAAGTCTGCCACGAACCTTCTGTAGTAACCAGCTAATCCCAAGAAACTTCGCACTTCTGCAACCGTTCTCGGGACTGGCCAATGCTCTACGGCCTCAATCTTCTTCGGATCTACTGACACTCCTGCCCCAGAAATTACATGCCCCAGGAACGAAATGTGATCTAACCAGAATTCACACTTGTCGAGCTTCGCATAAAGTTGATGCTCCCTCAATGTCTGCAAGACAGTCCTAAGATGTTTTCCATGCTCCTCTTCACTGCTGGAATAGACAAGAATGTCATCTATGAACACCACCACAAATTTATCCAAGTACGGCAAAAAGATGCGGTTCATTAAATCCATGAATACTGCGGGTGCGTTGGTTAGTCCAAAGGGCATTACTAAAAACTCATAATGCCCGTATCTAGATCTGAATGCTGTCTTCGGTATGTCTTGCTCCCGGACTCTTACTTGATAGTATCCCGACCGAAGATCGATCTTGGAAAACACGCTGGCCTTGCTCAACTGGTCAAACAGGTCATCAATCCTTGGTAGCGGGTACTTATTCTTTACTGTTACTGCATTCAGCTTGCGGTAGTCGATGCACATCCTCGTCGACCCATCCTTCTTGGGAACTAGAATCACTGGCGCGACCCAGGGCGATTTACTGTCTCGGATGAATCCCTTAGACTTCAACTCTTCTTCATGTTGATACAACTTATCCTGTTCTGACGGCGATATTCTGTAAACTCTGTCTGCAATAGGCCTCGTTCCAGGGTTCAACTCAATGCTAAATTCTACCTCTCTGACTGGGGGTATCCCTGGGAGCTCATCAGGGAAGACATCGAGAAAATCTTCGACCACTCTCGGAATATGTCCTGGCTCTGACACTGCTGCTGAGATGACGCCTCCGGCCTGATTCTTCAAGGTTCGAGTAAAGATGAACTGCTCCATCCCAGGAATGCTGAATATGACCCTACCTCCTCTACAATCAATGGTCGCATGACTGTCTCTCAACCAGTCCATGCCAAGAACAATATCAAAATTCCCCATAGGGAATTCAATCAATGATGCGGGCAATAAATGCCCACACACCACTACCGGACATGAAAAGCGCACTCTGCTCACTTCTACGAGCCCATTGCCGGTGAGTATATCCATCCTCTCTGGCAATGCCTCAAACACTAGTCCAATCCGTGTAGCATATTGTGCAGAGATGAATGAATGAGTAGCGCCTGAATCAAATAATGCTACAGCGGGAAAGGAGGTGACAAGAATTTTACCTGCCACCACGTCACTAGACGCTAGAGCCTCTCCCAAGGTCAATGTGAGAGCCTGGCCCCGCGGAGCCCCTTGTTGCGGCCTTCCTCGACCATGCTGTTGCTGCCTCTGAGGGCCTTCGGCTTCCTGTGCCTGGCGGAACATCTGAGCCTGCGTTGGTAGACGCTGGGCTAGGGGCCTTACTGCTAATACTGGCCCTCCACTCGGGGTTGCCGCCGGAGCTGGCAATGCTGGAAACTGCTGAGCTGGCCCTCCTGGCCTCTGCATCATAGGACAAGTAGAAATACGGTGGTTTGAACTACCACACCTCAAGCATAAGCCATTCGCTGACCGGCACACCTCCCTCGTGTGCCCTGCCTTTCTACAGAATGTACAGCCCTGGGGTGCTCCCTGACGCTGTTGCTGGTTCCTCGACTGCTGATGCCGAACTGGCGCTGTATTAGTTGACACGGCCGTCCTCCGCGGCGCTCCTGCATCATGAATACGTACACCGGGTGCTGGTGCCGATGTTCGCTGCATTGCTCCTCCTCCAACCTGGGAATGAGATCTCTTCTGACCTCCTGTCCTCGATGCCAACCTCTGCTGGGTAAGCTCGTACCTCCGGGCTGCCGTCAAGACAGCGTCAAACGTCTGGTAGTCGTGTCCTTCCACAAGCTGCAATAATTCCAAATGAAGTCCCTGCTGGAACCTCATAGCTTTCTCTGGCTCCGTTGCCACCATTGCTGGCGCGAAACGGCACAATCTGCAGAACTCTGCTGCATACCCATCTACGGTCTTGCCTGCTTGCTTGAGACTGATGAACTTCTGCTGGAGCTCATATCGAGCTACTACGCCAAAATACTTGGCCTTGAATCTGTCACTGAAGGTGGTCCAACGAACAGGGCATCTTGTACCAACTTCTTCTGATGCCCACCAGTCGCGGGCAAGATCTTGAAGTACCAGTTTGACCTGATCAACCTTCTTATCATCTGGAACCTTGGCTGCCACAAGAATGGCTTCGATGTCTTGAATCCATGCATCCACAGTGATGGCATCCTCCGTGCCATCAAAATACCTCGGGTTCAAGCGACGGAACCTTCCTGATGCTCCCGAGTCAACCCCGGCACTCCTCTCAAGAGCTAACTGAATCCCTTGGTTCAGCAACACATTCTGCTCCTGCTGCCGAGTCTGTTGCTGTTGGTTAGTGACAAGAAACCCCCGGATGATCTCCAGGAGTGCTACGGCGTCTGGTACTGCCGTTGCTGCTGGTGCTGCTGGAGTTTCAATAACCTGCGGCTGCACTGCCTCTGGCTCCATTTCTGCTCGTGCCTGCACTGGAGAAGGTTCTCTCCCCTGTTGCTGCCCAGTCGAGCCATGCTCTTGCTGCTCTTCCTCATGGGCCTCACCCGCTACTGAGAATGAAGCACCCCTATAGAGAAGAATATAAGATTATCAAGTCCGGACGAGGAAGATTTCGAGGATGCAAGTCAGGTTAGAGATCAAGGCAAGGACAGAGAATTCGAAACAGAATTTCAAGGGGAACAAGTTTTGATTGAGACTCCTAATAATTCGCAATATCCCACAAGTCTGAAAATCAGACCTGCATGGGCCACCACTAAAATCTTGTCACGCCCCAGTACCGAAATACGGAGACGGACTAGGCCAGCTACACCATATGAGGTACGTAACGTCATACGGCGATCGTGGCTGTCGAGAGACTAGGGGGTACATGCTACAATCAAGTCTTCTATGGTCCCACAGAGTTCTATGTCTCAATCAATCAAATCATATCAGCAAAAGATGAGCATTAAAGATAAAGCAGTAAGGCGTCCCCGACGCTGTATCAAAATGATCATGAGAGACTAGCTTCATAATTTAGCTATCTCGGAGAGTCAGGAGTACAAAATTATACACAGCTGCAGTCTGTTTAATTACAATTATGTACTGACACAAAATATCAAGTAATCCGGCTAACAGGTGCCGGTGGCTAAACGCCGCAAAAGTATAAGCAGGAGTGGTGGAGAAGGAACCCACTCGAGTCCCCGAACTGCCATGCTCCTAGTATGCACCATGGATGTCAGGGAGGAAGATCGTGTCCTCTGGCTCTGCTACGGGATCTGGCCAAACAAAACCAGCGGGGTCAGCCCCGAATAGCAAGTACCGCCAAAGGGGCACAAGAGTTAAGACTAAACCCAGTAATAGAATGAATGATAATAGTAATACTTATGCTACCATTATAGGGTAACGCCACATCCTCGAACCCATATGGCACCCTTACAACCAAACAAGGACAAAAGGTGCCGTATGGAGTCGGGACGCGTCGTACTCTATAACTTTCGCATAAGTTAAAGGGTATAGACAATAAAATCTCCTGATCGTGACTTCGGTCGATAGCCTATCGCAGCACAATAACCAACCCAACAATCAAACAAGAACATGGGTTGGATCATGTACCACGATAAACCATGTTCCTCGGTCATTCACAGAAGTAGCACTTCACAACCAGAATAAGTCTTCCGTTCATAACTTCGGTCCACAGCCTATCATAGTACGATAACCAACCCAACAATCAAACAAGAACATGGGTTGGATCACGTACCATGACAGTCCGCTTCCCTCAGTTACTCACGGAAGGTAATAGGATACAAGCAAGTCGTTTTCACGGCCAATCAAGTCTACGCGTTTCTAGTGGAACGAGGTTATCCTCGCGTCATGTTATTAGAAAATCCTCAGATCGTATCTTTCCAGCAAGGCTAGCCAACCCAGGGGTTCGCGTAGACAGGTATGATTGAGCACAGGTCCCTCGTAAGGCTACATTGCTAAAACATATAATATGTAGCAGGAATTAATCGGATACAGTCATCCACTCGTTGCAGATGACACAGTATCCGTGGAGACCAGCCGGCGCGTCAAGACAGCATCTCAAGGCGGCCGGTGTAACACGATCTCGGGATTTTGCCCTCCCCATGTATCTAGTATATTTAGTTGCCTAGTTTAACCCTAGGTGAAATCTTGGACTCACATGCTGTGGCCTGCATGATTATCCTCCTAAGGTCGTACTTTAGTACGAGTACCCTAAAGAGGATCCATGTCAATCAGTATGTCAACATGTTCTACCCTCCTTAGTGTAATGCATCATTGCAAATATGCCACGTGGAGTTACGAGTCTTTTGTCGAGCATGAACAAGAACTGGGACATTCATGTACATGTATCAGGTAGGAACACTTTGTTCTCCGGGGTCACATTAGTGCTCATATCATGCTCGGGACAAAAGGCGTAAGGATATAAAATGGGCATATAATATATATATATATATATATATATATATATATATATATATATATATATATATATATATATATATATATATATAAAAGGTAACAATATAGGGCACAAAAGTCCATGCGGCCCAAGACGAGTGAGTCCATGCGGCCGGGTCAATACTGGTTCATGCGGCTGGGACTACACGCTCATGCGGCTCAGAGAGCCCCAAGGCGCATGCGGCTGGAAGTCGGGTTCATGCGGACGAAGGGATGTCAGCGTATGCGGCTGCGAAGGGAGCAATCGCCAGGCGGCCGGGGTTCAACAGCATATGCGGCTAGGATTAGACGAAGCCTTATGCGGCTGAGCATGGGCGATACATATACGGCTGGATGACGGATGAGCTTTATGCGGCCCAAAACAGTGGCGCATATGCGGCTGGGTGCAAAAGAACTCATGCGGCTGCGAAGGCTAGCCGCATGAAGTCCATGCGACAGGGGCTCATGCGGCTGGGTCTGAACAAGGCTATGCGGCTGCGAAGGACTTTCCA
This sequence comes from Iris pallida, assembly GCA_029216955.1. Taxonomy (NCBI): domain Eukaryota; kingdom Viridiplantae; phylum Streptophyta; class Magnoliopsida; order Asparagales; family Iridaceae; genus Iris; species Iris pallida. The sequence goes on along the minus strand of JANAVB010021599.1, from coordinate 17,031,704 downwards.
TGCGGCTGAGCTCGAACGAGTCTCATGCGGCTGGATAGGCCATGCGGCCAGAGACTTGCCGCATGAAGATTCATGCGGTCAAGTACTGCTCTTCTTCTCCACTTGACCGAGAAGAGGAGCCAAGCAACCATGGCTTCCAAACTACACCAAACCTTCATCCGGAGCCCAAATCGGAACTTCCTTAGGTCAAAATGGGGTAGAACAAAATTCTCTACAACATGGAACCATCAAAACTTAAAAATAATAAAGTTTGCTAGATCAAAACCAAGAAAATCCGAAAATGGCTAAAACCTAGATCTACAAAGATTAAAGCTTCAAAATGGAAAACTTCAAGTTCTAAACTAGTATAGAATGAGGAGAAGAACATATTTTGATAAATAATTTTGTAAGAAAACATCAACAATATTTATGGATCCATCTCTTGAGCAAGTTGGTACTTGCCTTGGTTGGTGGAGGAAAGTAAATGAGAGAAAATAAATGAAAGGAGAGAGAATGAGTTGAGTTGTTATATAGAATCTTGAACCCATGGGTTCATGATGAACCAAGGTGAACCAAGAATAGGTTCCCCAAATGAGCCAAAACTGTAGGCCCAAATGCAGATAATAAATTACGAAATAATATTTTTTTTGAATATTTTTGGGAAATACATGAAGAAATATAGCATATAAATACAGTATAAATACAAGGTAGATACGGTTTATCGGTTTACGTATTAAAATACGTATTCCAGGATCGGGGAGTGACAGTATTATTGGGGGTCTACTCTAATATATTTTATCTATTCTAGAATCAGTGTATTACGGTCTGATCAACCTTAGTGTACTTGATTCGTCATTTTTATCATTATCATGTGGATTGAGATATATATTAGTTGATTTGATAGATTGATTTAGAAAACCAATACAGCTTATACGTGCTCGAGCTGGGCTGGAGTCCTCTTGATACATAGCTGGCATGTACACGATCTCCTAGTCCTACGTATTTTAGGACTGAGGCGTTACACTATGTGTGTATCCTATGTTCTAATGACTAGTGTGTGAGTGCATAGGCAAAATAGGAAGATGGTAGGATATGAATAGGCAGGGGTTGTGTCATGTGCACCATAAAGTGGCTCATGTAATGTCTAAGTCAAGCTTTTTCCCACCCACCATGTCAGTCAGCGAAACCCTACAGTCTCAGGATATAAAATATTTTCAACCAGCATATAAGAGCTTCATAAAGCAAACTCAGTGGACTTATTTAGGATGCTACATTCACATAAATGCATCAATGTCACAGAAGTGTGAACTCTGGATCAATTTTTTTACAAAGTAACTTGTGAGGGAAATGTGATAGAAGATTACAAAAGAACTATTGAAATGCAAAATTGTGAACTCATAGCAAAGGAAAGAAGAAAATATTTCTTAACGAAGGGTATTACCTAAATCTATTCACCAAAAAACTAGTGTTTTTTTCCACCACAAAGAGGGGTTTTTTCTTACCTTAAAGAGGGGTTGTTGGGCAGCTGACCTGCCACAGGTAGATGTCGGAAAAGAGTTGGCTTGTCACTCCCCGTTCCCAGAATGTGTATTTTAATACGTGTATGGCTTAAATGTATTTATTTAATATTTATCATGCATTTGTTCTGTATTTAATTCCTTTAATTTTTTGTTAATTATTTTTCTGTATTTTATTTTTGGCTCTTGGGTTCGGCTTGGTTCGGTTTATTTCCGAATTTTTATGGTTCATCATGAATCAAACCCAACTCCCCACCTACCACATCTTCATTTAAAGCCCAATCCTTTCTCTCTCTTCATTACTTCTTTTCTCATTTACTCTTCTTCTTCCTCATAACTCTCTCCACCTACCAAGAGCATAGGCAAGTGCATCTTGCTCCACATGAGAACCCATATTTTTATGGTTTATTTATCTTCCTTTCATGATTCTAAGATAATTTAGAACTTGGCATTTTTTATTTTGAGGTCCCGTTTTTAGTAGATCTAGAAATTGCCATTTTTGGATTTTGTGGGTTTGATCTATCAAACTTCTTTGTTTTCAAGTTTTGATCGTTCCAGGCTGTTGAGATTCGTGTTATACGCCATTCTGACCCATGGAAGTTCCATTTTGCTTGGAATAAAGGTTCCATGGAATTTGGAGTTCGGGAGGAGTTTTACGCTCACGTTATACGTGCTCGCGTAAGCATTAACTTTATGCCCACGTTTTTACGTGCTCGCGTAGTATCAGCTCTACGCCCACGTTCATTCGTGTCAGCGTGAATTCGGTTTACGCAAGTCTACTCTGGCTTGGCGTATTCCTTTACGTGTAATGATATTCTTTTACGCATATCCCTTTACGCGTAACTCGACTCTTTACGCGTTCAACCTTTACGCGTAACTCGATTCTTTACGCGTTTAACCCTTTGCGCGTAACTCGACTCTTTACGCGCTCAATCTTTACGCGTAACTCGACTCTTTACGCATTCAACCTTTACGCGTAACTCGACTCTTTACGCGTATAATGTTTCATGCGTAACGTTATTCTTTACGTATGCTCATTCATGCATAACTCTTTATGCATACAAGTTTTACGCATTAACTTTATTCCTTTATTGATGCGTACTCCTTCATGCGTAAGGTTCCTTTACGCGTACTTCATTGAACGTACTCCTTTGGCGTACATGGCATCTCTTATTTATCCTTACGCCTTTTTGACATGAACTCGATATAATCATGATATGCTAATATTTTAATACATATTGGGGTGTGGAATGTGCCCTGTGTCCCGATTGGTTTATGGATACCCAGTATGACTGGAACTTAACCCTGAGAGTTATGGACTCGACCATACTAAATACTAGTTGGACTTTCATGCATTGGCACGAATTGACATAGATTGTTACCTTGACTAAATGATTGATCATGCGTTCCTAGTTGGAACTAAGAGGCTGTCTAATCGTCTTATTGAAATTGAATGAGACACGTTCATATTAACTATGAACCATTACAATCGACTAGCCGATCCCGAACATTGGCATATGGACACGTACAGGCTTCAACTAATTTTTTATAAAAGTAGCATGTGTACTTTATAGTCAAGGCATGATTATTCCGTGGCTAGGTTTGATTGTTGCATTACGCTATGTAAGACCTACAACCTAACCGCACGGGCATCGTTATAGAGTTATGCATATCATACTCTGTATGAAAGTACTCATTCTGAATGACCATGATCCACGGCATGGGATTTCAATTAACATAGGGACTACTAAGTTAAATAAAATAACAATTGCATGGAGAGAATGGATTCTCGAGTTCTTACATGACAGCCATCCTTGGGACAATTAGTGCCCCGATATGCCGGTTGGTTTCCATAGATACTGTAAATCTGCCACACGGGCTGGAAGCGGTATCTGCTTATATTTATTTACTGTATACTGATGACGGGCGTCCCGCTGGGACTCGTCTAATTTATGATTGGCGCAATTGATTATTGGGTAGACTAGTCTTGTTTGTGCATAGTAAGAACTGAGGAATCCTTATTGCATATTTTCAAGACAACTTGAAACTTACAGTAGCAAGCCGTGTTGCATGACCGTTTAGATTGATTTATTTGTGTACTGTACCTACTCTATTAACTACTGAGATGATCAGAATGTTAGGACATGACGGGTCAACTTCCGTCCTTATTTGGTTGGGAAGTTGGTTTGAAGTGTCGTGATGTTGTGTGAATCCCAGTAGCAAGCGGAGACTTATTATTATATTCTTAACTCTTACCACTAGTTTTAGTTCTCATGTCGTGCTTCCTTGTGGTACTTGCTATTAGAGGTCTAACCTTTCTGGTTTTGCATGGCCAGATTTAGAGCCAGTTCCCGAGGACTCAGCTTACTTCTACCTCCAAGATGGTCAATACTAGAGGGATGATCGCAGGAGAACACGAGTGGGTTCTTTACTTCCCTGCTCGTTAATACTACTTACTTTACTTATTTGTCGTTTGGTACCGATATGTTAGTCGGACTGTCTTACACTTACCTTTACATAATTGTAACTAAGTCAGACTGCAGCTAATAACAATTGTGTATACCTTGCTATATCATCTGGCTATGTTTTGTACAGCCAGATCTCAAGAACATTTTGACTAAACATTTGGGACGTCTTACTGCTTTATCTTACATGTTCTCTATTACTGTTTCTTGTTTAAATGATTGAGACAATAGATATTGAGTAACCATAGTGAGACTTTCATGTAGTATGCACCCCTCGTCTTTTAGACAGCATTGATCGTATTATACGGTATTCATCTACTCGTAATACGTAGCTGGCTGAGTCACTCCCCCGTTCTCCGGTATTCTGGTTCTAGGGCGTGACATGGCCTCGTCGGACTCGCCACAGCCGACGATGGTTGGATGCGAGATCACCACAGGTGGACATGCCAGACTCGCGGGACTCGCCACAGCCGACGACTGATGAACTCACGGGATTCACCACAGGCCGACGAAGAGTATGTATATAGTAAAATTGGTGAATGCGAGAGAGAGAGAGAGAGAGGAAGAAAAGATGGAGTCTGTATAAATAAGGGGAATTAGGGGAAATTAGAGCGCCAAACTTGTTTTCTATCCCCCCAAAAAATTTCAGGATTAAGTTAATAATTTTAGAAAAATATATATTTATAACAGACTATAACTATATACTAACGGGTTTATTTTATTGCTATTTTGTAATAGGCTATGGCCATTAGAAACTACAAATAGGGCCCATTAGAAATCAGTTAATATGGTGTAGTACAATGGGTAAGTGTATACCTAGATTATGGTAAGTTATGAATAAGGCATCATGCTATGGTATGAAATGGTATTGTATGGTATGGTAAGTAAATAGATAGTATTTGGGGGATATATAGGCATGAGTATGTATGGAATAAGTATGGGTAAGGGCATAGATATTATCATAGGCATAGGTAATAGGCTTGGGTAATACCTATGAGATTTTGAGATAGGTAATGTTAGGGTAAATGGGATATGTAGGTATGGGGTGCATAGGTAATATGAATATAGGGGTAAAGGCTAAAATATTGCATATTAGAGCCTATATACATACATTATAGAGTAGATACATAGGGGTATGACCTAGTATGGCCTAGTATTGATTAGAATACCTTAGTATGGTAAGGTATGGACCTAAAAACTTAGAATTGACCTAGTTTATCAAAGATTGACCTAGTTGACCTAGTTTGACTTAGAAATAACTTAGAGACCTAGTATCAAACTAGTATAGCATGTTTATGATTCCAAAATACTAATTGACATTGATATTCCATATTTATGTCTTCGAGGCAGTGTTTTGGATACTGTTGATACTTCACATCGGATTTTAGGCAAGTACATTCTCTGATAGTTTCCATTATTTGATATTTGCTATGATTCATGTATTTAGTGATGTTCTACTTGATTCCTGATACAATGGTTTCACGAATTAGTCATTATGGTTTCTATCTTGATATACAAATTGTTTCTCACATCCTATTGTATATATCGATCACCCTGCTTATATGTCGACACCATATTGTACTATTGTGGATAGCCAATCATACATTACCCGTATGATTGTGCCATACTATTGTGCTACTGTCGATATCCAATCCTATTGGATTGAGCCGTACTCTTATACTATTATGGATAGCTATTCCTATTGGATTGAGACATACTATTATGCTATCGTGGATAGTCAATCATATTGAATTGAGCCACACTATTGTGTTGTTGTGGATAGACAATCCTATTGGATTGAGCCGTGCCGTACTATTGTGCTATTGTGGATATACAATCCTATTGGATTGAGCCGTACTATTATGGATAGCCAATTATACGTTATTCGTATGATTGAACCATACTATTGTGGACATTGTTATTGATAGAACACTTGTTAGAAATGATGATTTAAATACATTTAGTTCAGTTCCTTTCCTGTTAATTTATTTCATAATTATTGCGATGCTCTTTGCTGCTATATCTTTTTTATTCTTATTGCATGACATGTTAGATAGTTATATTACATTTCTATATACTTGTCATGTATTACACTCACTATTATTGTTGTATAGCATTCATCATTTAATTGGAACTTTTGTTAGAGTTTGTGCTCTGCTTCAATCCTGACTGGATAATATATTTCCAGAGGATCTTGAGGACTTCTGTCCTACCTATTATGGACCCGGTGTAGATGAGTGCTACCTGTATGAGACCCAGGAGGAGCTAACCTAATAGTTTGATCAGCTATTAGTACTGGATTTGTCTCCAACTTTCTGACTCATTGGCATGTTATTATTTTGAGACACATGTTATTGAGATAGTAGACTCTTAGGCTCTATTTTGGACTTGTGTTATGTTTATGTTAGACTTCTCCTAGATTTTTATATCATGTCTTTATATCAGTATCAAAGATTCTCGATCCTCCCCTGACAAGCTTTTGCTAATGAAGACAGGCTTGGGCGAGGACTCGTCTCCTAAGTCAATTTGCACGATCTCATCTTTGGTGGGAGGTTCTCGTTGTTCAAAATGCCATTCCTACTGAAATCTCAGGCTTTGAGCCCAAGGTTCGTCTTTGAAGAATTTAGGCGTTTGGTCTTCATCCTCTGCTGGAGGATCTGTGGAGGTCATATTGACTAACAATACCTTCTTAAAGGCTTGGTCGATGCTAGTATCGGAGTCCCAAGTTGAGGATTCTGACAAGTGAGTATGCATCTCGACTTCGGCTTCTGAACTCTCTAGAGTTGTTGGGGGTGTCACGTAGCCCAGCCTATGATAAGTATGATGGTAATAATCTTGAGGCTTTCCTTGTGGAGCGGAAAGACGCAACGGAAGGCGTCGACCTTTACCGTAGTTTAAGCCCTTGCCACTATTCAAGTCGTAACCCATATTTTGGATGAGGTGTTTGCCTTGAGCAGTGTAATGGTAGATTGACATATTGCCATTATCGGGTTCTGGTTCGGCAGGGATAAGCTTTTGAGGGCATTCTACCCAACCAAAAATGATGAGCTTTTAGTCTTTCTTTCTCGCCGGGACCACGAAGAAGCGCCTCAGGATAGGATAATTTGGTTTGCAGTATTAATGGTTGTTACTTGTATTTGTAACGTACCTAAAGCATTATCCAGAACATACATAGCATTCCAATGTGCAAAAGACTAGTTCAAAGATAATCTTTTATTGATAAACTAAGGAACCTTAACCCGAGGGATTACATCATCTAAAGAAAGTGTCTCAGTATGGGCCGATATGTAGTCCCCTAATTCTTCATCTGTGAGGATCGAAACAGCTACAGGAGAAGGTGGTGGAGCTTTCCGCCGTAGCTTAGCTACCAGGGGAGCTGAAGTCAGAGGATCCCGTGATCTTGGAGGGGCTTCTGAGGTCCTTCTTATGGAGCTTACAGCTATTAAAAGAAGATGTTGCAAGCTGCAATAAATTTGGCCTGAAACGAATATCTGTAATAGTAAGAGTGTGTTCTTTTGGTATGTTCTCTGTTTGCAGTGTATCCATGTTCCAAAGAACAGCCTACCAAAACATGTAATATAAAGAGTAAGGAAAGGAATAAATTCCATACGAAAAGCTCAATAACATGACATTATCATTAATGGTAAAAGTACCAACCATTATAGGATTATATCTAGAGGGAGTATATATAGTTGCAGATAACTCATATCACATATTCACATGTCCCGCTTTTGCAAACTATCACAGCTGACACACAAGTTAATGCCAAACCCCTACTTTTTATGCTTTGCTTCTCACCTAAATGCTAACTTTTATCAAGTAGCATTCAGTCCATTAATACAACTATTTTGCTGATCCGATTGGTTATTAAAACTAAAGGTCAAAGGGTATATACAAATATATATTTCTCCTTTGCTAAATATATTTCGGTATATCTCTATTTTTAGAATAAGCATTTATAAAAAAGCAGAACTATGGGAAGTAACAACCTCCCTGAAACTTGATGCCAAGCTATACAGTAAAACTACATAGCACTTTAAAGAGAAACCTTGGTGAAATATGTTTTTCAGTATCATGTTGGATCCACTGTACATTTAGTACCACATCAGTTGGGAGATGTCGCTCGTCCGATCTTGCTTGTATATATATCCATTGCATAGAGTATGTCACGCCCCGATTCCAAAGAATCGATAGTCGTCCCCCGGGCGTGATGCCGTACGAACCTAAGTTGCGATCGCACAAGGCATAGTCATAAGGTTATCCGAAACACAACATCAAGTTAGAGTACGCAGAGATAATTGATTTACACATTGGAATTGAAGTAAACTTTTCATTGATAATAAACTTCATTTACATTGACTCCATTACAATCATTGCCGCGCGGGCTACAACATGACTCGACTTACAAAACGAACGCTGATGAGATAGTCATTCCATACATTACATCCCTTTTTACAAGCAAAATAGTTATACTTTCCACTTGCGATCGAGGAAAACCGAGTCGCCATCTATTCTTCTTTGTACTGAGTGCGGAGTCTTCAAAAGGATTTCAGAACACAAGCCTTCATACGCGGACGAGGCTTCAAAAAGGTTCACGTCGCCTTGAGTTTCAAGTGGCATGCCCTTCGTGGTTCGGGGTACCTGCGTGGAGAGCGAGGATCAGTACATTACACTTCGTACTAGTACGTGGCTATTTAAGTTCCAAGCTCTCATTTGGTTGAAGAGTTTATATGACTTAGTGTATGAATGTTTCTAACCATCCTAATAAATTTCAAACAAGCATATGACATGCAAGATGAAATTTATGTTTAAACTTACCCATGGCGGACCGTGCTACTCCTTATGAAACTTACCATGTTCTTTCCTTTCAATTGTTAACATTTTTCATACCAAGTGCAATATTACGTGTGATTGGTCACTGGCATCACAAGCCATCCTGGACGTATAGCTTTGTTAATCGGGGTCCTTTCAACGCAAGTAGCTAGCTCCGTTGCAAGTCCCCGCTTAACCTGTGCTTGTCACGACCCGCTCCCGAATAATCGGACACGAGTCGGACACGCCCAGCCTTCATCGTTGGACACGATAAAGTAAGCTGTACCAAAAGCTAGGAAAATCTAACCAGATAATCAAGACAAGTAAAAATCACAGCATCTATAACGTATCCCAGAAAGATCACCATAATCCACAAATCCAGATATCATAATGTACCAGAATCAACAGGAATGAAAAGTGTTATGAACTCTAAAGTCAATATCTCAAAGTAAAGCTAAGTAATCTAAACCTGAAGCCTCAAGCTAAGCCTCATCCTGCTCAGCTAAATCCTGGGCTCTGGCCCATAGAGTAGAACAATGTCCTGCAATCATACCTGCAACATATCCTATTCAGGAGCGGAGCAAAGTACAGTTCTAGGTAATGAACAAGACATCATGATATGAAAGTACAAGGAAAACATGGTATGTAAAGTAAAAGGAAAGAACATGGTGTGTAAAGTACATAGTATCTAAGAACATGAAAGAACATGGTATGTAAAGTACAAGGAAAGAACATGGTGTGTAAAGTACATGGTATCTAAGAACATGAAAGAACATGGTATCTCAGGAATCACAGGAACTAAGTACATGATATATCTCCTGAACATGTGTGTACAATATTTGAAATATATCTAAGTATGTGACCGGCTAGGGGTAAGCACATGAAAGTACATGAAAGTACATGAAAGCACATGAATGGTACGGCTTAGGACCCGCGTGCACGATGCAGGGTCTAAGCTAAACACACCTGAGTTGTTTCTTGGGTTTGGTCACATAAATAGTATATTTCCCCACCCCAGGTACAAGTAATAAGAACAAGGAACATGAGCACCAGAAATACATGTCATGTTGCAGCATGTCAATCAAGAAAGCACAGGATATAATGAAATGCACAAGACCATAGAATGTACTTGCCTTTGCTCCGGGGAAAGTACAGGTAAGGATCAGATCTAGATATCCTGATGTATTTAATAATGTGTACAAGTTGGTTATAGTCTAAAATAAGACATTTAGCTTAACTAAATATTCCATTCAATAGACTCAAACTAAATTCATTAAACTCTTGCATTTAAATAAAAGTCCAAAAACTCAAACTACTCTATACTCCCTAACCATGACTGTTCCTATAGGTGGTTATAATCTATATATTTATAATATAACATACACTAAAATATTTAGTGTAGGAAGTCAGGAATCACAACCCTTCTTCAAGTTCAGATTTAAGTAATATTGAGGACCAAACAGTCTAAGAGGAAACACCTTAGTCTCAAGTAGAATGTTATGCCTAAATTAGATTACACTGAATTTAACCATTGTTCATAAATCACTGAATCAAATGTCATAAAGAAGTTCTTTGCTGAAAGAAGATGACCCAATCCTGAAATCTCTAAACTATCAAGACAGTATATATAAGCCTCTGATACATACATTCATGATCAAATATTTACATGAAGCCCAGCTACATTTGAACCCATTGAATTTAATCTCAGGAATCACAAATGAGTCAAAGACTGATATGGCTTTCAGATTCATATAGACATCGGTAGCCATCCTTAGTTCAGAAGTGAAAATGAGTTCTCAGTTCAAAATACCAACCCCTGGTACAGTATAAACTCAGCCTTCCATTCCTATCAATTCCTACAACCAAGTTCAACTACCACATTTACCACCTATTCAATCAATTCTCATACAAGTCAATTTATACAAAGAAAATAAACAAACCTATACAAAACTGAATCAACACAAACTTTATTTAAAATTTGAAAAGAATTAAGCTACAGCTTTGGCTTGCAAAATCTCTGCATCAAAGCATCATTGAACCATACTGTAATTTCAAAACGAGCACAGCAGACACGGTCCCACATATCCGGACACGACCTGAACTCAACACAAACTGTCACAAAGTCTCGGACACGGACCACGCCAAGGAAGCAGACACGAACACTGCATCAGTCTTCTGAATCAGAAGAAAAAAAACAAAACACCAAGGTCGAACACTTCCGATCCTAACCGCAACACACACAGTCGAAATGAATGCGACTTGGACACGGACCGCCCATCAGGAGCAACACGGACATACGATCACATCATATGAAAAGGACACAAATACACAGGAAATTCTAACCACACCCCAAGCACAAAACTGAGTAAAAATGAATTCTGCGATGAATTACCTGATAGTTGGATTTAGAAGCAAGGACGCGTGTCCAGTACTTCGACACAACTGATATCAGAACACTGCATCTATTCGACAAGCAAAACCGCACACGAATTAGGAAGAACAACTCGGGAACCCAATTAGAATAATTACAACGAAGTTCCAGACACAAAACAATCGATCACACTAAATCAAAGGGAAATCGAAGATAAGAGGATTCGAGAGCTCACTGTGTCGCCGTCATCAATTTGCCGCGGATTCGATAATCCATACATTGATCAGAACAAATCGTTGGAGGAGTGGATGGATCGGTCACTCCCGATCCAGATCCCGACGTCGCTGGAGAAAAGACTGGATCGAGATAGGGTTTCCATTAGATCGATCGATCGGCCAGAAATAAAAAGAAACATGATCAGAACCGAACTCACCGTCGAGTCGAAAAGCACAGCCGTCGCCGTCGAGTCGGAGGAACCATCGCCGCCGCTGTTGGCATCGCCGTGGCAGTCACCGCCGCTGAGAACTCTTGTTGTCGATGCCATCGGAGGAAAAACTTTGGAACAGCGAACGGCCGATCGAAACTGTGGTCCGCCGTCGTGGACTTCGTCGCCGGAGAAGATGCCTCCGTCGTCGCCGGAGAAGATGCCTCCGTCGTCGCCGAGAAAGGGGGGTCCTCACTATCACCGGAAAAGAGCTCGACACGTCGTCGGAAGAATGTTGCCACCATGGTCAGACTCATCGCCGTGGTCGGAGGTTGGAAGACCGTCGGAGTCGTCGGGTCTCGCCGCCAAAAATTAGGGTTTGGCCAAGAGGGATTTGGAAACGAGAACAGAGGAAAAGAAAAAATAAAGAATGGTTCTGATCTCCTTCTCTCTCTCATCGGATTTTTAAGAAAAAAATGGATGGACATTTTTCAAAAACCCCCTCCCGCAAACTAAGTCTTTCCCCAGGTCCCTCCGCTCAATCATTTTTACAATGAACCCCTCCCCCTTTTCAATTATTATACTGACAGTTAAAAAAACAGTTAAAACTTATAATAATTATTATTATTTAAACAAAGGTGAGGGGACCACTAAATTGGTTGTAACAACTTTTCAAATTTTGCAAATTGTTCCCAATTTATTTCCCCCTAAAATATCCATCATCATATTAATAATTAACTCTTTATTTGAAACCCAATAAATCAATTGCTATTATTAAAAATTAAAATTTTATATTTTCTAAAAAATCAGAAAGTGGAGTTACAGTGCTGAAACCTTATGCACGACTATACCCTGTTTCCTCCTAGGCTAAAATGGTCCCGTGGCCCCGGGTTGCCGCTCGAGGAAACTATCGCCTTGTCGACAAGTTGTCCATAATCGTGCGAAGACATATTTTCCTTTTAGTTATTAAGACATAGCCTACATTCTCTTTGAAAACTCAATCCTTTTTCCGTGTTCGTGCCCTTGCATTTATCCTTTCATTCGCAACAACATTATCGATTTACCTAGAAAGGGGGTCGAGAAGAGAAGGGTCAGCCACTCACCTTGAGTTTACTTCAGACAAGAGAACTTGTTGGTCGCGCTAGACGTCGCCTACGCGATTACCTGAAATCGCACAAACAACCGATTAGAACACTGCATTATTCAAGAAGTTAGAAAGGAAGTGCGAGTTCAAAATGCAAGCCATGAAAACCATCGAAAATATTCACGAAAACGTATTCAGAAAACAAAGCCAAAACCAACGCAAGCGGCGTGAAAAGCAGAACAACGGGAGGTCTCTCCCGACTCTGTCGCAGAGTCAATCCTTGAGGTGCAGCCTGCTAAATATGGGACTTGGTTCCGAAGAAGCCATTCTATAATGGGGAATGGATCTTAATTCAACCATTCCCGTTCGATCGACTCGATCGATCCCGACCTATCGGTCCTGACCGAATCGATAGTGACAGTGTTCCTTTCTGGCACCCCATGGACGGAGTACGGGGCATGATGTAGGGATGGGGCACTATACCATAACCAACTAAGAAAAAGTTTTATCCTCGAAACTTAAGAATATAACCTACCTCTATGAGAACAATGAAGGAAACTTCTCCTTTATTTCTGACTCAAGCTCCCACGTCGACTCCTCGACCGAATGGTTTCTCCAGAGGACGTGGACGAGAGGAATAGCATGGTTGCGGAGAAGTTTGTCCTTGTGCTCCAAGATTTGCACTGGCTCTTCGACATATGACAAGTCCGTCTTCAGCTACAGCTTACCCAAATCTACCACATGGCTCGGATCGTACACGTACTTTCGTAATTATGAGACATGGAAGACGTCGTGTACCTCTGACAATGCCGACGGCAAAGTGATTTGGTAAGCTACCGGGGTGACTCGCTTCAATATCTCGAACGGACCAACAAATCTTGGGGTCAATTTCCCCTTCGTGCCGAACCGAGTGACTCCTCGCATGGGCGACACCTTCAGGAACACGTGATCGCCCACCTGGAACTCAAGTAGTCTTCGATGGGTGTCGGCGTAGCTCTTTTGCCGACTCTATGCAATCTTCAGTCTTTTCCGAATTAGCTTGACCTTTTCCACAGTCTGTTCCACCAGTCCGGGCCGAGTATCTGCCGTTCCCCGACTTTATTCCAGCAAATGGGCGATCTGCACTTTCGGCTGTAAAAAGCTTCATACAGCACCATTTGGATGCTGGACTGGTAGCTATTGTTATATGCAAATTTCACCAGCGGTAGGTGAATGTCCCAGCTTGATTTGAAGTCAATTGCACAGAGTCGTAGCATGTCTTCGAGAATCTGATTAACGTGCTCCGTTTGGCCGTCGGTCTGAGGATGGTAAGCTGAGCTGAACTGCAACTTGGTACCCAGCGCCGACTGAAGGCTACTCCAGAATCGCGACATGAACCGTAAATCCTGATCAGAGACGATGGATACTGGAACTACGTGCAGCCGTACTATCTCGTCAAGATAAATATGCGCCAGGCGATCAACACTCCAAGTAACTTTGATGGCAATAAAGTGCGTTGACTTGGTTAATCGATCGACGATGACCCAGATGGCATCGTTCCCCCGTGGTGTCTTCGGCAGGCCAACAATAAAGTCTATAGTGACGTGATCCCATTTCTATTCTGGAATAACAAGGTTCTGCATCTCCCCGCCCGGTCGCTGATGCTCAGCTTTCACCTGCTGACAGGCCATACATTGTGACACGAAGAGCGCCACATCTCTCTTCATCCCGTGCCACCAGAAGGTCGTGCAGAGGTCCTTATACATCTTGGTACTGCCTGGATGCAAGGTATATTTCGTATAATATGCCTCCGACATTATCTCCTTTCGTAGTTCTGAATCATCCGGAACACATAGTCGGCCATTCAATCTTAGCACGTCGGTCTTATCTTCCGCAAAGTTGGTCGCACTACCTGTTGAAATTCGCTCGCGTATTTTCTTCAAGTACGGATCATCCTTCTGAACGGTCATGATCTTTTCTAGCAAACTCGGCTCTAACTGCAGCTGCACCAACCGTACATCCCTGAATCGAACTCGGAGGTCGATATCCATTTCTTTTAGATCTTGTAGTAGTCTGCCGTTGATGGGTAGCGAGGCAAGATATTTTCGACTCAGAGTGTCCGCCACAACATTTCCCTTGCCCGGAGTGTAGTCGATCGTCAAGTCATAGTCTTTGATCAGTTTGAGCCAGCGCCTCTATCGCAAGTTCAATTCCTTTTGGGTGAAGAGATACTTGAGGCTCTTGTGGTTGGTATAGATCGCGCACGCCATGCCATATAGATAGTGACGCCATAATTTCAATGCGAACACAATCACCGCTAACTCCAAGTCGTGCGTAGGATAGTTCTTCTCGTGCGGCTTCAACTGTCTGGAGACAAAGGATATTACCTTATTTTGCTGCATGAGCACACATCCCAAGCCCTGGCCTGAAGCATCGCTGAATATCTGTAAACCCTCTTGCCCATATGGAAGTGCGAGTATAGGTGCCAAAATTAGTCGCTGTTTTAGCTCCTGGAAGGAATCTTCACAGTCATCCGACCACTCATACACGACTCCCTTTTGAGTGAGGCGAGTCAATGGCGATGCAATCTTCGCGAAGTCTTTCACGAAGCGTCGATAGTATCCTGCCAAACCAAGAAAGCTTCGAATCTCACTAGCAGACGCAGGCCGCTTCCAATCGGCAACAGCTTCCACTTTCTTCGGATCGACTGCAATACCTTCGGACGAAATAATGTGACCAAGAAAGGATACGCTGCTTAGCCAAAATTTGCACTTACTCTACTTTGCATACAACTCATTCTCTCAAAGTGTCTGGAGCACGGCCCGTAGATATTCTGTATGCTGTGCCCTATCCTTCGAGTAGACGAGAATATCGTCAATAAAGACTATCACAAATTTATCAAAAAAGGGTCAAAATACCCGATTCATTAGATCCATGAAGGCGGCAGGGGGGTTCGTCAGGCCGAATGGCATCACCAGGAACTCGTAGTGGCCGTACCGAGTACGAAAGGCTGACTTTTGCACGTCGTCTGACTTGATCTTGAGTTGATGATAGCCCGAGCGGAGATCAATCTTCGAAAATACCGAGGCGCCTTGCAGCTGATCGAATAAGTCGTCTATGCGGGGCAATGGGTACTTGTTCCGAATGGTGGCCTTGTTCAGCTCTCGGTAATCGACACACAGACGCATGGACCCATCTTTTTTCTTCACGAACAACATGGGTGCTCTCCACGGTGAAACACTAGGCCGAATAAATCCTCTGTCGAGTAACTATTGTAACTGGACCTTGAGTTCCTTCAGCTCGACGGGGGCCATTCTGTACGGGGCCTTGGAAATCGGTCGAGTATCGGGGAATGTATCGATGTTGAACTCGATTTCTCGGTCGGGGGGCATGCCGGGTAGCTCATCCGGGAACACATCGGGGAATTCTGCCACAACGTCGGTCTGACCCACGTTTGCACCATCATGTCGCATGTCTCGGACGGACGTCAAATAGCCTTCGTACCCAGAATGCAGCATCCTCCGAGCAGAAATTGTCGAGATCAGCATATAGGTCGACGACGCCTCACCACATGAAAAGCAGAATTCAGGTACTCCTGGTATGCGGAAGGTGACCGTCTTTCAGGCGCAGTCTATGGTTGCGTTGCACGGCCCGAGCCAATCCATTCCCAGAATGATGTCAAATTCTTTCATGTCTAGAACAATCACGTCAAGACCGATTTTTTGACCGCTGATACAGATAATTCCGTCGGCGCAGGCTAAGTTTATAAGTATTGGTGTGCCCGAAGGTGTACTTATGCTAAGGCCGAGATCTAATGATATTACAGGAAATTTGTGCTCGACGGCAAAGTCCGCCGATATAAAACTATGCGAAGCGCTTGAATCAAATAACACACGAGCAGGCACATTATTGAAACTCAATATACCTGTCACGACAGTGTCGGAAGCGAACGCCTCATCTCGAGTCAGAGCAAAGATACGCCCCTGAGTATTAGGGCGTCGGTCTTGGTTGTTGGGTTGAGTGGGCTAAGGAGGTCGTGGCACCTATCCTTGATTCTCTTGGCGGTGTTGTTGTTATGGTGCGTTGGGATGATTTGATCTACGGGCCATGCAATCTTTCTTTTGGTGACCCTTCTGTTCGCAAACGAAGCATCCCCCTTCGAGGATAAACACTTGCTCGCCTCATGCCAAAAGGAATTGCACTTGGCATATCGCGATGATAGGTTATATGCCTGGTAACCGCCATGGTTCGGACGCTTTGACGCGTGATTGTTGCCTCCCGTATAGCTAGGACGTTTGTGATTGGAGTGACGCACAACGTCGGCAGCAACGGAAGGGTATTCGCTCTCAAGGTGAAGAGCATGATTCAGAGCCTCGCCCGTGGTCTTATACTCTGGGACCCCGACATGCGCACCGATAGAGCGTCGCAGACCCACTTTGAATCATTGCACACGGTACTCTTCTGTAGGCAGAAACGTACTAGCAAATTTGGACAACTTGTTAAATTCTGTGACATACAGTTCTACTGTCCGGTTCCCCTGTCTCAACTGCATGAATTCATTCTCCTTCGCTTGACAAATGGCTGACGGAAGGTACTCGACTTCAAAAGCTTTACGGAACGTAGCCCAAGAGATCGGTGCTGAGTTGTTGTCGCGTCGAATCGCTCGCTTATGCACGGCCCACCAGTCGTGTACGTTCAACCACAGCTGAAGTTGTGCGCAGGCGACTTGCTTTGATTCTTCAATACCGAGGAGCTCGAAGTGATCTTCCAGCTCTTCCAACCAGTCGATTGCCATGGAAGGGCCTTCGGTACCGCTGAAGGAAGTACGGCACGCCTTCTTGAATTCTAACACTTCAAAGTTGTACTTTTTTGGTGCCGCTGGTTGACGCTCGGGCTCCTCCGTGTCGACTTCAATAGATTGTATCGTCGGCACGATGGCAGTAGGTGCGGTGACGGTAGGTGCAGTCGCAGAATTTTCGTTGGCCGCTATTGTCTGGACGATCTGCTGTAGGGTATCCAGCTGCTTTTGTTGAAGTTTAGCATGTGCGTCGAAGCGAGCTTCAAACTGGGCCTGTCGTTCCTCTGTCTGTTGATGTCGATTCTCAGACTGGTTCCGCTGCGCCTCCATCATGTGCAGCATCCTTTCGATGGTATCGTTAGAAGGTCCGGCCCGCAAACGATGCGAACTACTAGAGCCGCTAGAAGTGCTCTGCTCTTGCCCGGCCGTGGTTTCCGGCACTTCTACGATACGAAGGCAAACACATCAGTCACAAATTATTACGGACTCATTGTATGGAACAACTTATCTCATCGATGCGAGGTCAAAGGTCTGAAACTCTAGACGCGAGGCCAAAGGATGGAAAGCCGTGCTCTGATACCATTATGTCACGCCCCGATTCCGTAGAATCTATAGTCGTCCCTCGGGCGTGATGCCGTACGAACCTAAGTTGCGATCGCACAAGGCATAGTCATAAGGTTATCCGAAACACAACATCAAGTTAGAGTACGCAGAGATAATTGATTTACACATTTGAAATAGAAGTAAACTTTTCATTGATAATAAACTTTATTTATATTGACTCCATTACAATCATTACCGCGCGGGCTATAACATGACTCGACTTACAAAACGAACGCTGATGAGATAGTCATTCTATACATTACATCCCTTTTTACAAGCAAAATAGTTACACTTTCCACCTGCGATTGAGGGAAGCCGAGTCGCCATCTGTTCTTCTTTGTACTGAGTGCGGAGTCTTCAAATGGATTTCAGAACACAAGCCTTCACACGCGGACTAGGCTTCAAAAAGGTTCACGTCGCCTTGAGTTTCAAGTGGTACGCCCTTCGTGGTTCGGGGTACCTGCGTGGAGAGCGAGGATCAGTACAGTACACTTTCTACTGGTGCGTGGCTATTTAAGTTCCAAGCTCTCATTTGGTTGAAGAGTTTATATGACTTAGTGTATGAATATTTCTAACCATCCTAATGAATTTCAAACAAGCATATGACAAGCAAAATAAAATTTACGTTAAAACTTACCCACGGTGGACCGCGCCGCACCTTATGAAACTTTCTATGTTCTTCCCTGTCAATTGTTAACATTTTTCATACCAAGTGCAATATTACGTATGATTAGTCACTGGCATCACAAGCCATCCTGGACGTATAGCTTTGTTAATCGGGGTCCTTTCAACGCAAGTAGCTAGCTCCGTTGCAAGTCCCCGCTTAACCTGTACTGAAACCTTATGCACGACTATACCCTATTTCCTCCTAGGCTGAAACGGTCCCATGGCCTCGGGTTGCCGCTCGAGAAAACTATCGCCTTGTCGACAAGTTGTCCATAACCGTGCGAAGATATATTTTTCTTTTAGTTATTAAGACATAGCCTACATTCTCTTTGAAAACTCAATCCTTTTCCCGTGTTCGTGCCCTTGCATTTATCCTTTCATTCGCAACAACATTATCGATTTACCTAGAAAGGGGGTCAAGAAGAGAAGGGTCAGCCACTCACCTTGAGTTTACTTCAAACGAGAGAACTTGTTGGTCGCGCTAGACGTCGCCTATGCGATTACCTGAAATCGCACAAGCAACCGATTAAAAAACTGCATCATTCAAGAAGTTCGAAAGAAAGTGCGAGTTCGAAATGCAAGCCATGAAAACCATCGAAAACATTTACGAAAACGCATTCAGAAAATAAAGCCAAAACCAACGCAAGCGGCGTGAAAAGCAGAGCAACGGGAGGTCTCTCCCGACTCAGCCGCAGAGTCAATCCTTGAGGTGCAACCCGTTGAATATGGGACTTGGTTCCGAAGAAGCCATTCCATAACGGGGAATGGATCTTAATTCAACCGTTCCCGTTCGATCGACTCGATCGATCCCGACCTATCGGTCCCGACCGAATCGATAGCGACAGTGTTCCTTTCTCACGCACCCCGTGGACGGAGTACGGGGCACGATGTAGGGACGGAGCACTACAGAGTACTACTAGGTTTGTATACCATCTTCTATTTTGAGGTTAGTGATATCACTACAATAATCTGAAATCGCAAAGTAACAATGTATATTGATAAAAGGAGCAATGTTGTAATCAAACCATGTAACGTAAAATTCCAAATATCAACGTAGAAAACAAAACTTTGTAAGTTTCCTTCGCATAATCCACAACTGAAAACATATAAAAACTAATGACAATGAAGATGACAAGCTATATAGTTGTAAGTCTTTAAGTGACAACCATAACTCCAGTTTGACGGTGATACCAAATTATGAGAAACTTTACAACTGCCAATGCTACCCCTCGGTTAGTGATATTACTACAATAATCTGAAACTGCAAAGTAATAGTTTATATTGATAAAATGAACAATATTATAACTCCTGAAAAACATCCAAGGTATCATTTGCAAATTAACTCAAACTCCAACCAAGACCTAACATCTTCCTAAGAATATAAATGTTGAATAAAATGTGGAAATAAATTGAAGTCATCTACAGCAGTAATTGAGCTCTCTAGTCTTGACAAGAGTATCATGAAAATAAAAGATATTAGCAATAATGGAAGAAGACTTGGACGAAGATAAACATCTTTGATCTTTACCTTATGTTTTGATTTTTGCATGAAGCAAGCATGTAAGATAACAAAGTAAATCTATGATGTCAGAGCTATCAGTATTTGTCCCAACTCAATTTGGTTTCTTATTAAGGTATAAACTGTGTAGCTTGAGTAACCTCTACCTAAAAGGAACTCAACAAACATCCAAAACATATAGTAAACCAAAATACATGGCACCTTGCCTAACTATATAGCAAATCTAGTACCATATAATGAAGTAGTTGAATCTATACTGATGCATTTTCCATGAACTTGTAGTTTGTGTCGTATTTAATTTACATAGTATCACCACTTTCTTACATAAACTAAATAATTTGAACAATTTTAAAAAGCATTTAATAATTAATGAACAAGTTCTTAGTTGTGTAAAGTTGAACAGTCTCATGAACTA
The DNA here is from genome assembly GCA_029216955.1 of Iris pallida. NCBI lineage: Eukaryota > Viridiplantae > Streptophyta > Magnoliopsida > Asparagales > Iridaceae > Iris > Iris pallida. The sequence goes on along the minus strand of JANAVB010021599.1, from coordinate 17,011,072 downwards.
ATATTTTCAATGCCATAGAAAGATCCTAAAATATTCCAAAATAGTTTTTATGCACAATTCTAGCAAATAGTAAACCATACTCAAAATAATTCTCTACACTACCAAAATACAGTAAATTACCGACCGAAAATTAGCGACAGAAATTTTCCGTCGGCGTTAGCGACGGCTTTGTGGCAACTAGTCGACGGATTACCGACGACAAGCCGTTACATTTTTTATTTTATTTTTAGGAGGAGGAAAGGTCGCACATCCGTCGCTAGGGCGTCGGAGATATAGCGAGGGATAGTCAGCCGTCGCTATGCAGTCGATTATTTGGCGGGAATTGTGTGGAGAATTGGTGGGACAATTCTTCGACTACGTAGCGACGGATATTCAGTCGACAAGTATCAAAAATAGAGACTAACGGGCGACGGATTAAAATCCGTCGCTAGTCCGTCACTACATATACGTTCCAGACTTAAATTGAAACGGCGGGGAGAACTTTTCGCATTCCTCCCAAATTCACTCTCTCTCCTCTCTCTCTCTCTCTCTCTCTCTCTTCCGCGGTTTCGGTGATCGACGTCGGCGTCCTCTCCTCTCTCTCTCCCGAAGGTAATCCCCTCTCTCTCTCTCTCTCTCTCTCGCGCGGTGTCGTAGGGGCAGCGGGGGCATCGGGGGCTGGGCGGTGGGCTTGGGGCGGGGGCGTCGGAGGCTGGGCGGCTGGCTTGGGGCGGGGGCGTCGGGGGCTGGGTGGTGGGCTTGGGGCGGGGGCGTCGGGGGCTGGACGGCGGGCTTGGGACGGGGGCATCGGGGGCTGGGCGGCTGGCTTGGGGCGAGGGCGTCGGGGGCTGGATGGCGAGCTTGGGGCAGGGGCGTCAGGGGGCTGGGCGGCGGGCTTGGGGCGGGGGCATCGGGGGCTGGGCGGAAGGCTTGGGGCGGGGGCGTCGGGGGCTGGGCGGCAGGCTTGTGGCGGGGGCGTCGGGGGCTGGGCGGCGGGCTTGGGACGGGGGCGTCGGGGGCGGGGCGGCGGGCTTGGGACGGGGGCGTCGGGGTCTGGGCGGCTGGCTTGGGGCGGGGGCGTCGGGGGCTGGGCGGCGGGCTTGGGGCGGGGGCGGCGGGGGCTGGGCGGCGGGGGCTGCGTTGGGCGGGGGGTTGTGGGTGGCGGGGGCTGCGTTGGGCGGGGGGTTGTGGGTGGCGGGGCTGCGGGGGTCAAGTGGCTAAGGCTCACCTCCGATTTCATGTGGTCTCTAAAATTTATTCAAACTTGGCAGGAGTCCATTCCCTGCTCTTCTATTGAACTGTCACACATATATATATGCAACCGATGCACAGCCATAAGCACTCTTCATATATATATACAACCGAACTACTTTGCTCAAATTCTAAAAATTTCTTTACAAGTCTATATATATATATATATATATATATATATATATATATATATATATATATATATATATATATATATATATATATATATATATATATTGAAGAAAAGGGTACTTTTATTCAAAAAAATGAAAAGACTACTGGTTACAACCCATCGCAATACACTACAAGCTATAAGCACTACATGCTGTTATCCTCCCATGAGGTTAGCATCCGTATCAATGTTGTTTAAAATCCCATGAATAGTCTTGGATATGCCTTCAAAAACTCTTCTATTTCGCTCACGCCATAGGTGCCATACTGCCGATAATAGTTTAATCTTGGCTTGGGGCGGGGGCGTCGGGGGCTTGGCGGCGGGCTTGGGGCAGCGGGCTTTGGTCGGGGGCGGCGGGGGCTTTGCTTCTCAAATTCATCTGAGTTTATATATTGGCTAAATAATGTGTTATCCATATTGGGTGTTATCCATTAGTTTGGTGGTGTTTGGATTAGTAAATGTGAATATGGGGTTTGGGTTCATGGTGTATATGTTCACTGTCTCAAGGACAGTGCGAGTTCTTCATCTGCCTTCTTTGTTAAGAATATCCTTGGGACATTCGCTTCACCAAAGTCACTGAATAAGTAAAATTTTTCCTAGAAAACCGACCCTTAGAGTGTATCAGTTGTGTACTTCTATATAGATGTATATATCTATACATCTAACTGTGATATACATATGTGTATGTGACAATCTCAGTTAGCGACGGACTAGTGACCGGTTAGCGATGAATATTTCCAGCTCCATTTGCATTAATCTACGGTATGACATGGTGATTAGGACATAGTCCCTGCAGCCATTCGACTGGCGAGGCAGAAACTACGTAGCCGTAGATAAAGTTGACTATCCTCCGACTCTCATCCCTCGACAATGATGATACGACAACCTATCACTATATCTTATATAGTAGTAGATGATGTCTTAGTATTACATTACGTGAGTTCATCTTGATTCTGTTATATCCTTCAGATACTAGATACGATAAGAACATATACTACACCATATGTACAGAACATAGATGATTCACACTAATTTATGCTAGAATGAATTTTGGGTTGTGTTCTGAGCCATCCGTTCTCACACTTAAAATACATAGGAATTAGTAGTGTGAGAGCGTCGGAGAGAGTGAGAGCGCCGGAGGGGGGAGGAGAGAGAGTGAGAGAGTAAAATGGTACGACATGGTGAAGTAGTACTGTATTTTGGCTCCAGCTCCAGCTCCATTTGTATTAATCTACGGTACGACATGGTGATTAGGACATAGTCCCTGCAGCCATTCGACTGGCGAGACAAAAACTATATAGCCGTAGATAAAGTTGACTGTCCTCCGACCCTCATGTAGAAGCATGGAAAATACTAAAGAAAATGACTCATGCGGCCAAAAAAGATCCATGCGGCTCAGAAAACTCATGCGGCTCAGGGAGTCATGCGGCATAAGGAGCTATGCGGCCCGAGGCATTCCATGCGGCTCAGAAGACACGTGGCCTGACAGTGCTCCCCTCCGACCCATGCTGCATTAATTGCTTTGACGGCTGACCCCTCTGAAAAGTTGACAGCCCTGACACAAAAGCAGGTAATTATGACTCTGTCATAATGATGAATCTTTAGGGAAGAGAAAAGAGATCTCTGACACAAATCCCCCGAGAGCCATAAAAATGCCACGGGGCCTTGCCACATGGGCGTTTGTATGCGGCTCACTTCTCATGCGGTTCAGAGTGAATCTGTCCTATGCGGCTCAGGCCAAGAAAGCCTCATGCGGCTCGAGCAAGGACTTCTCATACGGTTTAAGAGGATCATGTCCATGCGGCTCAGGCGGATATGTACCTATGCGGCCCACAAGGATTACTCCCCTGAGGTTCGAGGGCTCAAGTGAGGGCCACTACCCAGGCAGCCCTGACACGTGGGCTTAACCATATGCGGCTCAAATTCATATGCGGCTCACTCGTCATGCGGTCCAGATCCCCCCAGCAGCTCCTAGGATACGTGTCCCAAACCGATTAATTCCTCAGATTTGCTGCCATTAAAGATTGGGTAAAATCCCAATAATCTGGGACACGTGGCAGAAGAATAGATCTAATTTATTCGCAGATATCAGAAGATCATTATAAGGAAAATTTATTCCAATCGGCATTAATTGCTAATGGAATTTGGTGTAATCTACACCTAATGGCTCGGATTCGTCACAATCAGAAACGAACGGCCTGGATTGACCAATCCCCAGGCCGCCGCCATCTCCAAGAGCTAATCATTGGCAACCCTAATGATCACATCCCACTATTATAAATAGCAAGGTGCCATGCCCTTGTAAAATAGATACAATATCACAGAGAAATACGTATATACAGAGAGACTTCCCCCCATAGTCAGAGAGGGAATACACACAGAGAGAAAGAAGCCAGAAGAGCAGTCAGAGGGAGAGCAAGAAGAGCATTTCTTCATCAACGCCAACCATCTCTTCACAGGAGCCAAGGCTGCATACCGATCGTCCAAGGAGTAAGGCAGGGCTGCCGTCGCCTTCCCGAGCCTCTATCGTCACCCCCTAGAATCTAAAATAAACAATTGTACTTAGACTGCTGTACCTAGGTTTTCGTCCCTAGGCTTTCTTTGTACAAGCGAGTTTGTAACGTGAAGTAAAAGTCCGGTCCTCCGATAATTGTTCTGTTCTTTTATATTTCATGGCAAACACGATGGCGACTCTGCTGGGGACTAACTTCTCCACGGCTGAGGAATTGGTGACGCAATCGGACGCAGCCAAAGTTGGCTCCACGCAACAAAAGATGGTCGTCCACTTCGACCAACAGGCGTTTGAAGAGATGCTCTCCGAAGGAAGCGCTGGCCCGGTTCAGAAACGCACCCGCGGGACGAAGGCTCGCAAAGAGTAGAGGCCAAAATCATTTGCTCCTCCAGCCCTCGATGGGATACCCTCTGTTGCTCAAGACGGCGAGAAAGACTCTCCTGCGGCCCCACTTCAAACCGTAGACAACTCTGCTATCCCCAAGTCCGGCAGAAGAAAACACTATGATGCTGGACTTGCAGGGGCAAAGAGGAACTCTATGAGATCCGAGCCGCATAAGGGTATTAGCCGCAGGGAGAAAGCTCATGCGGCTACATCCGCCAGCCGCATGGAGAAAACTCATGCGGCCAAATCTGTCAGCCGTATAGCTTATGCGGCTACAGTTGCCAACCACATGGATAAGACTCATGCGGCTACTGAAGTCAATCGCTTGCAGAAAACCCATGCGGCCACTATTGCCAACCGCATGCGGCCGGCCTGCACGGTTGTGACTCCTAGCCGCATAAGAACAACTCATCCCACAGCAGAAGACAACCGCATGCAGACAGCCTGCACGGTACCCAATGCTAGCCGCATAGCGTCCGTTCCACGCTTCTCTCAATCAGTCTTCGACCGTCTCTCATGCGGTCCTGACTCTGATAGTTCTCTAGACGATAAGCCAGACTCTATGGTATTCGACTTGGACTCCTCCTATTACACACCCGCAAGTGCTAAAAGGAGGAAGTCTAGGGCAGCGCGGGCTCACCAAGCCCAGTCAGTTGCCCCAACCTCTGACTATCGGGGCGTCCCGCTGGTTATCACGCGGGCCTCTGATGGGAAGTTGTACAGAATCGCTCGAGTCCAGCCCCCGACGGCGAACGGACAGAGTGATTCCTCTGACCTGCGTGAGGTTATCCTCCACAAACGCAAGGAAAGAGAAGGGGCCTCAGTGTGCAAAGAATCCTCACACGGACGTCACTGCTCCCAAATCATCGTCAACTGCTGTTACAACAACGCGACAGTGACGAAAGACCGGCCGTCCGTCTTCCAAAGACTACAGCATCCGAGCTCGGAGGACGAAGCACCTCCTGTTGTCTCCTGCAATTCCACTCAAAAAGTCCCTGCCGAAGGGAGAGGGAAGAAGACAAGCATCTCCAGCCCGAAAATATCAACCACTACAGCTAAGAAATTGTCGGCTAAACGGTTGCCCTCCACCGGAGTATACCAACACACCCGTTCGAAGACAAAATCTGCTGCAACGGGAGATTCATCGTCCACGTCCCTGGGGGTCGTAGGAGCTGGGGGTAGTACTCCTCCGAACGTCCACAATAATTCGATGTTTCAAGGAGACGAGCCCAGGGAAACAACTCTCCCATTAGGTGCAACAGACGCTGATATCCCCGAGGACATCCGTGACTCTCAAGATGAAATAAGCTCCGAAGCTGGGGGTACTGTTCCTTCCGAGTCCGAACCCGAAGAGAATATTCCCATATATCCCGATGATTTCTCGATGCATGGATACGACTCGGAGGGCACATCCTCCACCACTCCTCATGTAAAGACGGTATTCATGACGGACAGCAATTAAGGCGGTTCCAGTGATCGCCAACGCATCGACACTTTGGAGGCCATACTGCACGCATTGGTCAAGTCTGTAGACGAGATCAAAGCGGCTCTTCCTAGGGAGTGACACCTGGCCAAACAAGCGCAGGTCCCACAATCAATGTAGATTCAAATTCAGCGGCACCGAACCCGGGCAATAATTCTCCCGAAATAACGGCCCCTACCGCGACAGATGAGGCCCGAGAAGTAAGGAGAGAGGTTCATGAGCTCCGAGCCATGTTCCACGTCCGAGAAAACTCTCAAGATTTTAGAATACGGCAACCATATCCTGCTGAATGGAGGGATGTTCCGTTCCCACCAAGATATAAGCCGTTAAACATCAACCCATATGATGGCAAGACCTCAGCAAGTCGGTACATCACTTACTTCGAGGTCACCACCGACCATCTACCCCATGATGACGCTATCCTCACGCGATTATTCATCGGGGCATTAGAAGGAGTCGCCTTCGACTGGTACTGTAACCTGCCAGACAACTGCATCCACTCCTTCGCTGGCTTCAAACGCTTGTTCTTAGAGAGATTCTATGAGGTAGGGCAGGACGACACAATGTCTACCCTCAAGGACGTCGTCCAAGGAGAGAAAGAGCTGACGAGGAATTACATTGAGCGGTTTCGTCAAACCGCAATGAAGTTACCATCTGGTAATCTGGATTCCTCCTTGATTGAAATTTGCCAAAAGAGACTGCTCCCAACAATCAGTCTCTGGATGGGCGAAAGTCAATTCAAAGATTGGAAGACATTCATCATCAGCACCACAAGCGCCGAAGAACGATTGAGAAAGGCTCGCCAACTAGGGTTGCACATCTCAGAGGGAGATAACAAGGGCAAACGTCCCAACACCAACATCGACAATGGGGGTAGCCCCTCCAACAATCGGGACAACAAAGGCAAGCAGGCTATGGTAGACATGGCCCAGAAGCCCGAGTCACAACCAGCAGACAAACAATGGCCTCAAATCACTTACTCTTTCGAAGACGGCCACGTCAAGCCTATCTTGGACATGCTCATACAAGGAGATAGAATTCAGCTCCCTCCGCCAAGACGGGATCCTCGGCCGGCTGACCTGGAGAATCCAAAGTTCTGCTATTACCACCGCTATGTACACCATGCTACACACGACTGCTACCAACTAAAACGGTACATCCAAAACCTCATCGATTCGAACGCTCTGGCCATCGATTTCGAAGAGATAACCGTGGCAGCCAATATGGTGTCCATACAATTCGGCAGCTTTCCTCCAACGGAAACTCAAGACGGGGTGGTTTTCATCCCTCTAGCGACAATGGAGATTACCAATCTTCCACCTCCCCGAGATCAAACTACCGGTCTAGTGCCTCTTACTACATCGTGAGGAGAAATCATGTGGGTCCATCCGGACCTGGTCTACGAGGTGACTCAGTCCACAACACCTCTCATTCACAAGAAGAGAAGTGGAAAAGTCAGATCCTGCCGCACCGTCTAGGCAGATGAAGAAGAAGTCATGGCCGTCGTTACTCGATCTGGAGCACAATCTCAACCCGTGGCTGAGAACTCGACTGATGATCATCTGCCCACTACCACTGACGCTCCAGGGCCTCCTCAGCCTCCGACGACCGACAAGCCTAGGCCGAAGGAGACTCGCTTCGACAAATCCCTCCGAAAGGAGACACCTCAGGGGCTGGAAAGGCCCTACAACTTCGACATCTTGGCACAATTGGCCAATACACCGGCCAAATTGTCCTTATATGAACTCCTGAGGCTCTCGAAGGATGTCCGTGCGGCCTTGAGCGATGCACTCCAAAATGCCGACGCGTACTTGGCTCAGGCCAACCTCACGGGAGAAAATCAGCCCGCAGATCTCCAAGACAGCGCATGTACGGGAGCGATGCCCAATATCGTCTTTACCCCGCAGGATATGCTCATCAAAACCAACCTGCACGATCGCCCGTTATACTACACTGGATACATCGGCAACGTGAAGGTGGACCGGATGCACATTGATCCTGGGTCTTCCATAAGCATCATCCCGAAGGGTCTGCTACATCATCTTCGTATTTCGATGCATCGCCTGACGCCTACAAATACCGCCATTAGCGGTTTCAATTCGGACGGGAGCTACCCAATCGGAAAGATCCGTCTGAAATGCCAGATTGGCGATCTTCAATCAGAAGTCACCTGCTACGTCATAGATGCCGACACTTCTTACAACATCCTTTTGGGGTGCCCTTGGATACACGATTATATGATCGTGCCTTCCACGCTGCACCAATGCTTCAAATATGTCGACAAGCATGGCCTCGTGAGGACAGAATTTGCTGACATCGATCCCTTCAAAGGGGTCGAATCCTACTACTCGGACTCCTGCCTATACGAAAAGTCGAAGAGGCACCTTGATGGAGGAAATGAGCAAGCTGGTACCGAAGCGACCGCGGGATCAGAAGAACCTCTGACGATCCACCTCCAAGCCCGCAAACCGGGCAAATTCGTACCCCTTATGGCCACGCTGCATAAGGACGCAATCAGTCTCTCGGCACAGGAAGAACAGATGAGAATCCGGCTGCCAAGGTCCGGCCAAGTGCCGAGACCCACAACAGGGCTACTTGCCATCAGACTGCCGAGAGTCGGTCAACCCCAAACGGAGAAGCTCAATCCCTCCGATAGACCACTCACGATACGCCTTCCTAAGAAGGGTCATCACCCCAATGCGAGATCTGACACTTCTAGCGAACCGGCCACTCCTCGCCCCACATCGAGTACCAAACTGGGGGTTGCTAGTCTACCAACGACCCCACGCTCTGCTCCGCCAGTTGAACCTCTGAAGATCAAGCTGACTAGGTCGTCCTCTCAGTCTTCATTTATACAGGGGGCAGCCGAAGAAGAACCGGAACTAGCCAAGTATGTGGCTGCCCACACCGACGTCCCCTCCGCAGATGATGTAACCCCTCTAGAAAAGATACCTTATTTCATCAATAAAGGGCTATCTTTGAACTACATCGAGCTCAATAAGCTTTGTACAATGTATGCTATGGAACATGGTATAGGCACCCATCTACACACACAGGTGACAAATGTGCACACCGCAATCCAGCTTATTCCAGCAGAAGACGCTTACCGTATAATCGAGGGAGGGGATCATCCAATCATCTTCGGCCGGAAGGACGATTCGTGCCGCTTCACCATAAAAGAAGTTGATCTTGGGTCAGATGCCGGGAGACTGCCCCTGTATCTTTATAGCCCCCAGTCCAAATACCTCATGCAAAAACAGGGATATGATCTAGAGACTACACCAGGTTTGAATTACGGCACTGGACGACGATTACCTTTGAAGCCACCAGTACCGGCTGGCAAGCCACGGGACTACTATAGCAAAACTCGATGTGGACTAGGGTATGTAACTCCCACAATGACCCCTGAGAGTTCAGATGAAGAGTGTGACTGGCAGTCACATTCAACCGGGTCACCAACTTCCGACTCGGATACCAGCATCGGAGATATATTCAGACAAGTCCTGTCAGTCAACATGGCATTCGCTGACGCTTACGAAGAAGACGAAGACATTCCTGAAATCCTCGAACTAGAGCCGTGGGCCCAACAGCTGGATGCACAATGGGAAAAGCGGTTTGAGCAGAGAGAACCTCCTACCGAAGATGAGGTTATGCAGGTCGACCTCGGCAGCGAATCCTCTCCAAAGCCAATCTTCGTCAGTAAAAGCCTAACAGACGAAGAGCGAGAATCGCTGCTGAAACTTGTCAGAGAATATATTGACGTGTTCGCATGGAGTTATGAAGACATACCGGGATTAGACCCCGATATCGCTCTTCACAAGCTCAACATACGGCCAGATGCAAAGCCAGTCAAGCAGCAACAACGACGCTTCCGCCCAGGCGTCATGGATGCGATCGAAGCCGAAGTCAACAAACTAATAGCCAGCGGCTTCATTCGTGAGGAACAACATCCTGACTGGGTCACCAATATAGTTCCGGTCCTTAAGAAGAATGGGAAGATCCGAATCTGCATCGACTTCCGTAATCTGAATGAGGCATGTCCGAAAGACGAATTCCCCCTCCCTATCACAGATATCATGATCGACAATACATGCGGCTTTGAACGTATGTCATTCATGGATGGATTCTCGGGGTACAACCAAATCAAGATGTTTCCCGACAACGAAAAGTACACATCATTCCGAACACCGATTGGCACATACTACTACACAGTCATGCCTTTCGGTCTAAAGAATGCTGGCGCCACATATCAGCGAGCCATGAGTTTCATTTTCAGAGAACACTTGCGCAAGACAGTGGAATGCTATGTCGATGACATCGCCGTCAAGAGTCGTCGTAAGGGAGATCATCTGCAGGACCTGAGGACGGTATTCGACCTGATGAGAGCCCACAATCTGAAAATGAACCCTACGAAATCTTTCTTGGGCGTATCCAGCGGGAAGTTCTTGGGATTCATTATCACCGCTCAGGGCATTCATGTAGACCCTGAGAAAATGAAGGCAATCATGGAGATGGGTCCCCCGAGGAATCTCCGCGAACTTAGAGGCCTCCAAGGGAGGCTAGCTTACATCAGGAGGTTCATTTCTAACCTCTCCGGGCGATGCCGACCGTTCACACACCTCATGAAGAAAGGAGTCTCATTCGTATGGGACGAGGAATGCCAGCGTGCCTTCGACAACATCAAAAAATATCTGTCAAATCCTCCGGTCCTGGTGGCTCCGGTTGCCGAAAAATCGTTTCTGCTCTATGTACGAGCAATGGAACACTCCTTCGGTGCCCTGTTTGCACAAAACAACAATGCAGGTCACGAACAAGCTATATACTACCTCAACCGAATGATGGTTGGACCCGAGTACCGATACACCGCGGTTGAGAATGAATGCCTCGCCTTGGTGTTCGCCATTCAGAAGACGCGGCACTATGTCACCGGACAAACGATACATGTGATCTCACGAGTCAACCCTCTCAGGGTCCTCATGACTAAACCATGGGCACTCAGTTCTCGCCTCGCTACTTGGACAATATTGATGTCCCCTTATCATATGACTTTCGTCCCGCAAAAGGCAGTTAAAGGTCAAGTCCTGGCAGACTTCTTAGCAGCCCACCCAGGCTCAGAGTCCTCTAGAATATATGAAGAGATCCCAGATGAGGTCGCCGACTCGCATGCAACCTCTCACGAGGTTATATGGCGAATGTTCTTCGACGGTGCTGCGAGGACCGGACCTAAAGGCAATATAGTTTTCGGAGTCGGGGTAGTGCTGGTCTCCCCTTCCGGATTGGTGATCAACCGTGCCTATTCCCTCACAGAACCCTGCTTTCAATGTGGCCGAGTATAACGCTCTGGTCATTGGCCTCCAACTAGCAAGAGAGCTGGGGGTAGAATATCTTGAAGCATACGGCGACTCCCAACTAATCGTCAATCAGATCCGGGGCTCATACGAGGTCCGACACGAAGACATGATCCCTTATCACCAAATAGCGATTGACATCATCTCGTCGTTTGAGGGTTTCTTCATCGAACATGTCCCCAGACTCCAAAATATCGAAGCTGATGCCCTAGCAGGCCTTGCCGCTTCCTTAGCAGTGCCGAACCACGCTCATCATTCGATTGACGTAATAGGCCACGAACTGGTCTGTCCCAAGAACAACGTTCAACTTGTGGCGAGCTATTCCGCCCAGACGGTCGACGAAGCACCAGACTGGAGACAGCCGTTCATCGACTTCGTCGTCTACGACATCCTGCCCAAGAACCCGAAGGAAGCTACTTCTATCAGACGACGTTCTCTCAGATTCTTCTACGATACAGAGACAAAAATGCTGTATCGCCGCTCATACGACGGATTATTGCTCCGGTGCTTGTCGAACACAGAAGCCAAAGAAGCAGTACGAGAAGCTCATGACGGTATCTGCGGGGCCCACCAGCCCGGCCCAAAACTACAAGATCGCCTTCGCTGAATGGGCTACTATTGGCCCACGATGGTGGCAGATACGATAGATTATGCTAGAAAATGTAAAGCCTGCCAAGTCCACGCGGACTTCATTCACCAACCATCCGAGTTTCTACATCCGACGGTGGCGTCCTGGCCATTTGAAGCATGGAGAATGGATATTATTGGTCCAATCACCCCACCTTTCTCCTGAGGACATCGCTTCATACTTGCGATCACTGATTACTTCTCCAAATGGGCGGAAGCTGTCCCACTCGCAGAAGTTAAAACTTCGAACGTGATCAGCTTCTTTAAGCATCACGTCATCTACCGCTTTGGACTGCCCCGAAGGATCATCCATGATAATGGTCTACAGTTTCCAAGCCACGCATTCTATCGATTTTGCGATAAGCACCGTATTCAGAATGTCGCTTCGACACCGTACAACCCGGCAGCAAACAGGTTAGCAGAGGCATTCAACAAAACGATCATCAAACTACTCAAGATGTTTGTCTCCTCCAACAAACACAACTGGAATGATAAGCTCGGTGAATACTTATGGGCTTATCGCACCACAATTCGGACCGCCACCGGGAATACACCATTCTCTCTAGTGTACGGGAGTGAGGCAGTTCTCCCATTAGAAACTCAAATACCCTCACTCTGCGTCGCCCTCACTTATCAATTGACAACGGATGATAACTACCGACGTCGACTACAAGAGTTGGAGGCCTTAGATGAAAAGCGCCTCCTAGCTCAACAAAGGATCGAGCTATACCAAGCACGCATCTCAGGAGCCTTCAACAAGAAGGTCAAAATCAGAACATTCCAAGTGGGCGATCTTGTTCTGGCAGTCCGGAGGCCAATGGTCATGACTCACAAGATCGCCGGCAAGTTCCAGCCAAAATGGGAAGGTCCACTTGTCATCGAGGCCGTGTTCTCCAACGGTGCTTACCGCCTCGCCAAGCAGAACGGAGACTTGCTCATGTTGCCCGTCAACGGCAAGTTCCTGAAGAAATACTACGTTTAAACAACATTCTCCAGATCATCGAGTCACGTACCCGCTGCTACCACTGAACTCACACCCCAATTTTCCAAATTTTCGAGTCATGTGTCCGCTGATACCACTGAACTCACCCTCATAGTTTGTCAGATTTCCAAGTCATGTACCCGCTGGTACCTCTAAACTTACACTTTGATTCCAACATTCATGGATTATCGAGTTATGTACCCATCAGTACCCCTGAACTTACATCCTGGTCACTCTTTTGGAAGAAAGTCATGTATAACCATACCGCTGAACTTTCTTCCCACAAGAGATCCTTCCTCATGATCCACTACCTGCACTCCCAGTGCACAACAAGGGTAACGGGTCCACAAACTTCCAAGACCGCCATGTCCTCATCACCTCTGAGTCGTCCCATTTCCGCCAAAAACAAATCACCCCTTACATAGAACTTCCATGTCCTCATTACCTCTAAGTCGTTCTATGTGCCCTCCTTCATTGAGCCCCCTCCTGTCATGTCCTCATTACCTCTGAATGGGAAGGCTCCGTCGAAGAAACCTTTATACTTGCCATGTCCACATTACCTCTGAGTAAGTATGATGATCCCCTTTCGACCTATTATCTGTACCCACAACCGGAGTACGCCAAGGGTAATAGGCCCACAAATGTCCTCTGTTGACCACAAATGTCCTCTATTGACCACAAATGTCCTCTGTTGACCACCAATACCCTCCGTCGAGTTCACTCCTGCCATGTACTCGTTACCTCTGAGTAGAAAAACTCTACGTCTAAAAAAAACTTTCCTGCTTGCCATGTCCTCATTACCTCTGAGCAAGTACGTCGGTTCCCCTTCATCCTATTATCCGTATCTTAAACCCGGGTACACCAAGGATAATAGGCCCATAAATATCTTCAGCTAAGTTTCTTAGCACAAACATACCATCTCATCATGCCCCAGGAGCCCAGCTGCTCTACGGCATTCCTTTTCCCAATACCAAGAGCACCCACGACCACTTTGCCATGGCTGTTTCAGGTATCTTGACAAAAGCTTGTTATCTGTACCTAAAACCAAGGTATGCCATAGGTAACAGGTCCACAAATGTATCCCTAATACGGGGGAGAACATCACCACAATATCACGGGCACTTCAGGCTCGACGGCTGACGAAGACGTCACCCTCTTGCCCTTTGCGGCGGCAGAAATGACTTTAGAAGACTTAGGAGCCATTGCTTCGACGAGAGGACAAAGAAGATCAGAAAGAGAAGACAGGAAAAAGAGTGAACGAAAGAGAAGGTAAAGAAGTCCCTCCGGCTAAAGTCACCCGTATTTATAAACAAAGACGGAGCGTTTCGATCCCCGTGCATACACGTAAACCGACTCTTCGGTTATCAAAATAAGCCGCCGAAAAAGAAGGCCAAGCTCCTCGGATCCCGCACCAAAAAGCGGCCTTTAAAAATCAACAACATTTAAGTGCTAAAGATTGCCATACGTGGCAAATAATGACGTGGCGAGAGGCTATGCGGCTGAACAGTCTCCTGCGGTTGAGTCACCTATGCAGTTGAATAATCCATGCGGCCAGGACTTCTATGCGGTCGGGATTTCATATACGGTTAGAAGAACACAGCCATGCTTCTTATTCAAAGTATTTTAATTTTACAAATTGAAAACTTTGAAGGGGGTCTTGTAGAAGCATGGAAAATACTAAAGAAAATGACTCATGCGGCCAGAAAAGATCCATACGGCTCAGAAAACTCATGCGGCTCAGAAAACTCATGCGGCATAAGGAGCTATGCGACTCGAGGCATTCCATGCGGCTCAGAAGACACGTGGCCTGACAGTGCTCCCCTCTGACCCATGCTGCATTAATTGCTTTGACGGCTGACCCCTCTGAAAAGTTGACAGCCCTGACACAAAAGCAGGTAATTATGACTCTGTCATAATGATGAATATCTAGGGAAGAGAAAAGAGATCTCTGACACAAATCTCCCGAGAGCCATAAAAATGCCACGTGGCCTTGCCACATGGGCGTTCGTATGCGGCTCACTTCTCATGCGGTTCAGAGTGAATCTGTCCTATACGGCTCAGGCCAAGAAAGCCTCATGCGGCTCGAGCAAGGACTTCTCATGCGGTTTAAGAGGATTATGTCCATGCGGCTCAGGCGGATATGTACCTATGCGGCCCACAAGGATTACTCCCCTGAGGTTCGAGGGCTCAAGTGAGGGCCACTGCCCAGGCAGCCCTGACACGTGGGCTTAACCATATGCGGCTCAAATTCATATGCGGCTCACTCGTCATGCGGTCTAGATCCCCCCAGCAGCTCCTAGGACACGTGTCCCAAACCGATTAATTCCTCAGATTTGTTGCCATTAAAGATTGGGTCAAATCCCAATAATCTGGGACACGTAGCAGAAGAATAGATCTAATTTATTCGCAGATATCAGAAGATCATTATAAAGAAAAAAAATTTCCAATCGGCATTAATTGCTAATGGGATTTGGTGTAATCTACACCTAATGGCTCGGATTCGTCACAATCAGAAACGAACGGCTTGGATTGACCAATCCCCAGGCCGCCGCCATCTCCAAGAGCTATTCATTGGCAACCCTAATGATCACATCCCACTATTATAAATAGCAAGGTGCCATGCCCTTGTAAAATAGATACAATATCAGAGAGAAATACGTATATACAGAGAGACTTCCTCCCATAGTCAGAGAGGGAATACACACAGAGAGAGAGAAGCCAGAAGAACAGTCAGAGGGAGAGCAAGAAGAGCATTTCTTCATCAACGCCAACCATCTCTTCACAGGAGCCAAGGCTGCATACCGATCGTCCAAGGATTAAGGCAGGACTGCCGTCGCCTTCCCGAGCCTCTATCGTCACCCCTCAGAATCTAGAATAAACAATTGTACTTAGACTGCTGTATCTAGGTTTTCGTCCCTAGGCTTTCTTTGTACAAGCGAGTTTGTAACGTGAAGTAAAAGTTCGGTCCTCCGATAATTGTTCTGTTCTTTTATATTTCATGGCAAATACCTCATCCCTCGACAATGATGATACGACAACATATCACTATATCTTATATAGTAGTAGATGATGTCTTAGTATTACATTATGTGAGTTCATCTTGATTCTGTTACATTCTTCAGATACTAGATACGATAAGAACATATACTACACCATATGTACAGAACATAGATGATTCACACTAATGTATGCTAAAATGAATCTTGGGTTGTGTTCTGAGCCATCCGTTCTCACACTTGGCAAAAAATTAAATTTTCTGTACTTTATCTGCTTTCGAAAATGTACTAAAATTATATGATGGTTCCTTTAGTTAGCTTGCTTATGTTACAATTATATTATTTGTGAATATCGATCTTACCAGATGGCATACATGACCCGAGGAGCGGCACGTCATTTGAGGGAAACAGTGAATGCTGAGGTGGCTCCTCCTACAGTTAAGGAGGAAGTGGCACCGGTAGCTAGTGAGACCGGGAGTTCTATTCATCCAGCACCGGTAGCTAGTGAGACTGGGAGTTCTATTCATGCAGCACTTGCAAGGGACTACATCTCTCCTCACGCCAAAGATCCCGCTTATTCGAGGTGGTTGCGTGATCGTATCACTGAGCGTTTGCGTGAGCTGCGTGGTTCTCATTAGCTATTAGTACTTATTTGTATTGGACTATTTGTATTGGGTTGTTTTTGTATTAGACTATTTGTATTGGACTACATATATGAATTAGTACTGTGTCAATCTCTGGATTGTATTGGACTACGACATGGTGATCAGGACATAGTCCCTGCAGCCATTCGACTGGCGAGGCAAAAACTATGTATCCGTAGATGAAGTTAACTGTCCTACGACCCTCATCCCTCGGCAATGATGATACGACAACCAACCAGAGAGGATACTCTGAGAGATCTATCTGAGTAGGACGTATACTCTGAGAGATCACCTTTACAAGAATAATATCAGTAGTGGGATTGAGTGTTGGAGGAGATATTATCAGAGTATACGTCCTACTCAGATGGGTCTCTCATCGTTACTATTTTTTTCTGACAGCATGGTGGATGTGCTCCCTCAACAGATTCTTGCTCCGAGCCAAAACTTTGCCTCGGAGCTCAAGTGGACATCCTTCGTATAGAGCTCGAATGAGAGGTTCCTGAAAGCATGGTGGTCTCCTTTGTCAAAGTATCCGTGCTCATGTGGGACGAACACGGATACTTTGACAAAGGAGCCACCATTGTCAGGAACCTCTCACTCGAGCTCTACACGAAGGATGTCCACTTGAGCTCCGGGGCAAAGTTTTGGCTCAGAGCAAGAATCTGTTGACGGAGCACATCCACCATGCTGTCAAAAAAAATAGTAACGGTGAGAGACCCATCTGAGTAGGACGTATACTCTGATAATATCTCCTCCAACACTCAATCCCACTACTGATATCATTCTTGTAAAGGTGATCTCTCAGAGTATACGTCCTACTCAGATGGATCTTTCAGAGTATCCTCTCCAGTTGGGTTGTGTTCTGAGCCATCCGTTCTCACACTTAAAATACATATGAATTAGAACTGTGTTTTATATTTTCGGCGAACCCAGGGATTGGATTCTGTATTTTGTATTTTGGTTTCTGTATTTTGGCTCCAGCCCCATTTGCATTAATCTACGGTACGACATGGTGATCAGGACATAGTCCCTACAGCCATTCGACTGGCGAGACAGAAACTATGTAGCCGTAGATAAAGTTGACTGTCCTCCGACCCTCATCCCTCGACAATGATGATACGACAACCTATCACTATATCTTATATAGTAGTAGATGATGTTTTAGTATTACATTATGTGAGTTCATCTTGATTCGTTACATTCTTTAGATACTAGATACGATAAGAACATATACTACACCATATGTACAGAACATAGATGATTCACACTAATGTATGCTAGAATGAATTTTGGGTTGTGTTCTGAGCCATCCATTCTCACACTTGGAGATAAATCGAATTATAACGACGGATATTAGGTTACTCTTCAGGATAATTGATGTCTATTTTATATTAATTTGGTTTGGTCTATATGATTCTTGGATAATTGGTGTGCATTAAATTCGTATGTGCATATTTGGTCTATGTGATTCTTGGATAATTGGTGTGCATTATATATTTGGTCTATGTGATTGTTGGATAATTGGTGTGCACTATATATTGGTTTGGTTTATGCATATTTTTGTGAACAGGAAAAGTGCTGCAATTTTTTTTCAAAAAAATCTCAGTTAGCGACGGACTAGTGACCGGTTAGCGACGGATATTTTCAACTCTATTTGCATTAATCTACGGTACGATATTGTGATCAGGACATAGTCCCTGCAGCCATTCGACTGGCGAGGCAGAAACTATGTAGCCGTAGATAAAGTTGACTGTCCTCCGACCCTCATCCCTCGACAATGATGATACGACAACCTATCACTATATCTTATATAGTAGTAGATGATGTTTTAGTATTACATTATGTGAGTTCATCTTGATTCTGTTATATCCTTCAGATACTAGATACGATCAGAACATATACTACACCATATGTACAGAACATAGATGATTCACACTAATGTATGCTAGAATGAATTTTGGGTTGTGTTCTGAGCCATCCGTTCTGATCAAGCATCTTTCTTCTCCTCTCCTCCACCATGGCTCTGGACCCATATGCTCCTCCCTACTTCCCTTCTTCTTATTTGACTCTCTCAGCCATATATGATATCCACCTCAAGTGTAGACTCGGGGGAGAAGAAGTGGGCAGGAAGAGGAGGGGGAAGCAGCACAGCCGGCGATATGACCCAGAGGAAGTACAGATGTTTTCTTCAACATCCGTAGGAGAACTATAAGGATATATCTTTTCACAATATGTCACCTTGTCAAAGACCCTTAATGTGAATATCATGTTACCACGGTGTCGGAAGACTAACATGTCATAATTTTTTAAGCCGTATGTTTTGACATAATCCTCCCAACTCTTTCCTCCTATGTAGTTACTACATAGCAGGAAAGAGTTTGGAGGATTATGTCAAAATACACGGCTTAGAAAATTATGACATGTTAGTCTTCCGACACCGCGGTAACATGGTTGTCACATTAAGGGTCTTTGACAAGGTGATATGTTATGAAAAGATATATCCTTATAGTTCTTCTACGGATGTTGAAGAAAACCTCTGTACTTTCTCCGGGTCATGCCGCCGGCTGTGCTGCTTTCCCCACCTCTTTCTGCCCACTTCTTCTCCCCCGACTCTACACTTGAGGTGGATATCATATGTGGCTGAGAGAGTCAAATAAGAAGAAGGGAAGTAGGGAGGAGCAGATGGGTCTAGAGCCATGGTGGAGGAGAGGAGAAGGAAGATGCTTGATCAGAACTTGAGGTGGAAAAGTTGTGACGTTGATAGCATGAAAGAGGGAGAGGGTGAATGGAGGGAGGGAAGTGGCTGCATGCCTTTGGCTCACTCAAGCAGTATTTGTCCTCCGACCCTCATCCCTCGGCAATGATGATATGACAACCTATCACTATATCTTATATAGTAGTAGATGATGTCTTAGTATTACATTATGTGAGTTCATCTTGATTTTGTTACATTCCTCAGATACTAGATACGATAAGAACATATACTACACCATATGTACAGAACATAGATGATTCACACTAATGTATGCTAGAATGAATTTTGGGTTGTGTTCTGAGCCATTCGTTCCCATACTTGGCAATTAAGCATGTGAAATAGAACTGATTATGTTTAGTTTGTCTTATGATATAGATTTTCACATCTAAATTGAAATGGATCGTTACTTCGTTGATCGTACATGGATGTACTAGCGAATCAACCTCCTGGACCGTAGGTACTTATAAGTATTAACCGTATCGGATTAGTATCGATCTATCGTTTTAGTATGGGCCGTATCGGTTGGTATTGGTCTTAGCGAATTGGTATCGTCCTATCCGATATGTATCGGCCGTATAGCTAGGATTCATATTGGCCTTATCGATTTGGTATCGGTCATATCCGATAGGTATCGGCCGTGTTGGATTAGTATAGACCATTTCGGATTAGTATCGTGGAAGGTTTAGTAACAACTGTACTTGGATTTCTCTCTTCTAGAGCTAGATTACCGTTGCAAGAGAGTCACGAGAGCGTAGCTGGCCAGTTACAGAACATACATACTTCCTTTTTAATCTCGCTTTTTCTGATAGAAAAGGAAGTATGTATGTTACTGTAACTGGCCAATCACGATCTGGTGACTCTCTTGCAATGGTATTCTAGCTCGAGAAGAGAGAAATCCAAGTACAGTTGTTACTAAACCTTTCACGATACTAATCTGAAATGGTCTATACTAATCCAACACGGCCGATACCTATCGGATATGACCGATACCAAATCGATAAGGCCAATATGAATCCTAGCTATACGGATGATACATGTACATATCGGATATAGGACGATACCAATTTGTTAAGGCCAATACCAATCTGATACGTCCTATACCAAACCGATAGACCGATACTAATCTGATACACTAGATACTAAGTACATCCGGCCTATACCAGCGGATCCACCAATTACTGTACGATAGGCCCAACGACTCCAGTTACATCCGATTATTGGTGAGTACATGATTACATAGTAATTATATTAGTATTGTGATACAGATTTTTACTCTCTCATGCTACCAACGTCACAACTTTTCCAGTGCTGCTCCCTCTAATGATGATGAACGCAAAAAACCAACGTCACAACTTTTATAATTTGAGTAAATTTCTTTACCCTATATAAAAAATTTTATTGTCAGAGAGATGGCTCCTAGGACTCACCGAGGTGG
Source organism: Iris pallida (assembly GCA_029216955.1). Classification (NCBI taxonomy): domain Eukaryota; kingdom Viridiplantae; phylum Streptophyta; class Magnoliopsida; order Asparagales; family Iridaceae; genus Iris; species Iris pallida. Next base: position 16,990,504 of record JANAVB010021599.1, on the reverse strand, counting down.
TACTGCTAGTCGAGGAAGGGGCCGAGGCAAGAAACCCTTGGAGGTCGACACGGAGGAAGTCCCCGTCGTCAAACAAGAGCCGATGACTGTTAAGGAGGAGGTGTTACCAACGGTCGAGGTCAAGGAAGAACCGATGACCATCAGGGAAGAGATTGCTCCCAAGGTTGAAGTTAAGGAGGAGCCACCGTCAGAGAGTAGTAGCATCGGGACCGACCCTCCTGTCCCTACAGAAGACCTCAACCAGATTGAGCCTTCGTATGCAAAGTGGCTGATAGAATGGTACATGCCTCAACGCAACTATGATCCCTAGCTGTGAGGATTCATCGTCTGACTTACGGTCTTTGCTGAGGCCAAAGTCGATTTTCCTATGTGTTTTGGAATTTTGGAATATTTGTGGAAATTTTGGAATATTTGTGGGAATTTTGGAATATTTGTGCTATGATCAGATTATAACGACGGATATTAGGTTACTCTTCAGGATAATTGATGTCTATTTTATATTAATTTGGTTTGGTCTATATGATTCTTGGATAATTGGTGTGCATTAAATTCGTATGTGCATATTTGGTCTATGTGATTCTTGGATAATTGGTGTGCATTATATATTTGGTCTATGTGATTGTTGGATAATTGGTGTGCATTATATATTGGTTTGGTTTATGCATATTTTTGCGAACAGGGAAAGTGCTGCAATTTTTTTTCAAAAAAATATCATTTAGCGACGGACTAGTGACCGGTTAGCGACGGATATTTCCAATTTTCGACTACTGTTCGACGGCATATCTGTCGCTAACTAGAGATTTGAAAATGTTTCCAGGTAGCGACGGGTGGTCGACGGAATATCCGTCGGCAACGTTCTGGTGGTATATAGTTCGACGGAATGGCGACGACGTATCCATCGCCATGGTTCTGGAAATACCAAGCATTTCCAGAACATGGTCGACGGATAATCCGTCCGTATTCCGTCGTTAATCCGTCCTTTGTTAGCGACGGTGATCGACGGAATAGCGACGACTCATCCGTCTCCATGGTTCTGGAAATGCCAAGCATTTCTAGAACATGGTCGATGGATAATCCGTCAGCATGCCGTCGCTAATCCGTCCTTTGTTAGCGACGACAATCGACGGAATAGCGACAGAATGATACACTCTGATACGCTATTACGACGGTTTATCGACGGACCATTACGTCGCTAGTGTCTACACAGTTCAGTATTTAATACTTGAAATGGACGAAAGCCCGTCGGAAAGTCGTCGCTAATGCTTCGTATTGTGAAGTCGAAAAGCCGTCGCTATTCCGTCGCTTGACGACTATGTAGCGACGAACCGTTATTAGCGACGAGCTGATTGCCGATGAATTATTTTGGCCAAGATCCGTCAGTGATCGGTCGCTAATACAAATTCCCGACGGATGGACGACGGATCTGGCCGTCGCTAAATCGACAAATTTTGGTAGTGCTAAGTGTAATCATTTCCAAGTTGATACTACCGGTCTATTGATTTTGTTACCAATCTAAGTCATATCCTTCTCCTATCTTAATGTCCATCATTTCGTATTCCTACCAGGATCACCACATGATAACTTTCATCCTTTCTGAGCGAGATAATTACGGTACTTTCTCAGCCTTTAACCCAAGTAAAGAGATATGAGAATTCAAGATATTTCAAAGTATAGCAAACAAGTTTAGGTATGAGGTAGTTTGATGGGTGTAAGTGAGACATATATATCAAGACGAAGAAAATGAGATTAGGAATTTGCTCTTGCTCATCTAGTTATAATGGAGTCGTTATCTTTCCCTTTTCTTGCATTAAAAATTTCAGTCTCCAAGTTGTTCACTTTTGTCTTAATAATCAACTCTTAATAACAAATCCCTCTCCAAGTCACTAGTTATCAACTTCTGTCACGCCCTAGAACCAGAATACTGGAGAGCGGGGGCAGACATAGCCAGCTACGTATATAGAAGTGCAACCCACCTCGCTATACGGTCACGGCTGTCTAGGATACATGAGGGTTTATCTACAAGCCAGCAGTCTTCTAAGGTCATGAACAACCTATTGTCTCAATCACAAGCAAGTAAGTAAAAGTTACAAGATGTATGATCATTAAATATACAATAGTAAGGCATCCCAAACATTACATATTCAGTTGATCATGAAGCTAGTCGTTACAAAATGTCAGGACTAGCAAGAGTTTAGTCATACATGATCAACCCTAGGATCTGTTAATCATGTTACAGCCCGTAGGCAGACAGTAAGTAAGTGCAATCGAGCTAAACAGGTGCTCGTCGGCTAAACGCCTCAAAAAATATTTTTACAATAGAGTGGGAGAGCCAAAAATAACCCACTCGTTGCCAGAGTTCCATCTAGTGGCCACCATCTGGCTGGAAGGTCGGTAGATCCTCTGGAGCTGCTCCGAAATCTGGCCACACAAAACCAGCTGGGTCAGAACCCAGAAAGAGCAAGTACCACAAAGGAAGCTTCACTTAAGAACTAAAACCAGCAATCAGCACAAGATATAAATAAAAGTAAGAACTGGAAATAAAAAAAATACACCAGGATGATATACGACGAGATAACCATGGAACTATTCAGATAACCAGGTTACAATCCGTAACCCAAACAAGGACCGGGGTTGTAACCCTTCGTCTGAACAGAACTTGGAATTCTTACCATTTATCGATAAAATAAATACAAGCATTCTGGTCATTCAATAATCTGGAACAGGATTAGGGCAAGACTAGACTGGTTAGACTCCGTCCAATCACTTCACGGCCAAGCAAGAATTACGGCTTGATACTTTAACTAACTAGGGTTGTCACAAGCCTAATTACTAACAAGATGCAGTAAGATTATTCCACAGCCACAAGCCCTGCAGACCATCCAGGTTACCCGGGTTAAAAGATTAGAGTTGAATTCAGGTGGGTACATCGTCCAGGAAACGAATGTACCCATAGGTAGCTTGAAGGGTGCAACACATGACAGTGTGCTGGAAATGTGCCCTACTCGACGGCAGGCTACAGATCCCAAGGCGTGCCCAGGTAACGGAATTATCTGTAGCTGGGAAATCTCATTATGACTAATGTATTAATCTAGTTATTAGCCTTAGTCCATTTTAGTAGGTACTCCTGACCGTGGTACTCAGGAGTCCCTGTCCTAGACATGATGCAAGACAGGACTGGTTTATTTATACAAGCACAATCGCCCACGGTATCCAGATTAATTATACAGGTCATGTCATGTCAGGTTATCATGCCAAGTGTACTTGTCAGGAGTGCGCCACGACGGGCCACTATCAGGTCATGTCAGGTTATTATGTCAGGAGTGCACCACTACGGGTCACAATCACGTCATGCTCAGTTATCAATTCCAAACATATCAAGTAAATTCGTGATTATCAAGTTCAGGACAAAAGGCGTAAGGATATAAAATGGACGTTAAATATCTAATAAAATATCAATATACAGGGCTATAGAAGATCCAGGGTAAGTAGGGTCAGGTCCAGTTGCGCCTAACATCAGGTTGCGCCTGAGTCAGACTGCGCTCAAGTCAGGCAGCGCTCAAGTCAGGCTACGCTCAGGTCAGGGTACGCTCAAGTCAGGGTACGCTCAAGTCATGCTACGCTCAGGTTAGCGTATGCAAGACATACGCTTCCAAAAGACAGCGTATGTACTCCATACGACTCCTCATCAAGGCAGCGTATGAGGTCCATACGACTCCTCATCAAGGCAGCGTATGAGGTCCATACGACTCCTCATCAAGGCAACGTATGAGGTCCATACGACTCCTCATCAAGGCAGCGTATGCAAGACATACGCCTCCAAAAGGCAGCGTATGCAAGACATACGCCTCCAAAAGGCAGCGTATGAGGCAGACTGCGCTGCGCTAAAGAGCGCGCGTAGCTCAGTGGCGTAAGCTAAAAAGCTCGCACACTGCTCACTGTCTTCTCCAAATCAGCAAGAACTCCATAGTTTGAACCCAAAGCTTCAAAAGTTCATAACTTGGTCAAAATAAGTCCAAATCCAACTTTTCAAAGGTCAAAATTGGGTAGAATAAAATTCTCTACAACATGGAACCATCAAAACTTGAAAACAAAGAAGTTTGATAGATCAAAACCACCAAAATCCGAAAATAACTAATTTCTAGATCTACAAAAATTAAAGCCTCAAAATGGAAAATGACAAGTTCTAATGTGTCTTAGAAACATGAGGAGAAGCTAATAGAACAATAAAAATGAGCTCTCTTATGGAAGCAAGTTGCACTTGCCTAGACCTCTCTCTTCTTCCTTTGGTAGGTGAAGGGAGTAAATGAGGAAGAAGAAGATGAATAATGAAGAGAGAGAATGAAGAGGGCTAATAAATATAAATGGTGGTGGTAGGTAGGGGTTCACCTTGGGTTCATCATGAACCCAATCAAAACCAAGCCAAGCCGAACCAACCAACCCGAACCAGGAATAAACCAAGCCAAGAAGGAAATGCCAAACCAGAAAAATCATGCAATACAAGAATAAAATACGTATACGTATTCCAAAATACGTAATACGAACCACAGGCATTACAACTTCTGATGAATTTGTTGACTAATCTTCTTCCCTAACGTTCTTTATCCAATTGGTATTCACATAAATTCCTCTAGACCTTTACGTCTAATTTTTTTCCAGTCTTCTAATATCAAAAAAAATTTCCATGACTCTTATCATCTACTATTGTTAATCCCATGGCATTGGAATTTCCTAATAATAAGATCATATAAACAAGCAACTTCTAATATTGTTTGTAAGGCTTAGAATTTCTTTTTGAATCATCCTTCCACAATTATTCATAAAATTTCTTATGTCATAATTGATCCCAAGTCTTGTATGATCCTCTTACTTTGTAAAATTCTCCAAATAAATGACAACACTTAAGTATCCCTAATCCAATTCTCAGTCACCACTCCTATAAATCTATACCAACCCTTCCACCATTTTTGTCTTAACGATTCTTTATAACTATGGAATTCCTTCCTTGTAGAATATTCGTATCTAGTGCCACTTTCTTGGCTACTCAAGCAAGAAAGACATTTTAATATCTACCTTAATGGCTCTTACCACTGTGAAAATTATATAGAACTCCTCCTTAATAATTTTCTTGTCACAAGTTATTAAACCCCTAAATTTTAGGGATTTTATTTCAAATATTTTACAATATTTTTTTTACTTTTTAATTTTTCTAGAATTGTTAATCATCTTGGTAGTAAGATAAAGGCTACAATATGTATATACATAGATGAACTTGTAACAAATTTATCTACCAAATGTATCAAAACGGTATTCTTATTTTTTTTTGAAATTTAAGGAAATTTTATTTTAATTTATAGGGTTTTATTAGCTAAAAAATGTATTAAAATTAATAAATGAATTATTTGCTAATATTAGTATTAGCAAGAAATTCTACAATATAGATAGCTATTACGTTTAAATACTCAAATTACTTATGAAAACATTTTAGAAATATTCTTATAAATTTTATAAGAATTTATATGAATTATTTAATTGTTATTTCAGTGTTTATATATATATATATATATATATATATATATATATATATATATATATATATATATATATATATATATATATATATATATATACACACACACACACAATTGGTAAAGAAAAAGGGAAAAAAGGGCAAAACCCAAACCCCAGCTGAACCTGACAGCACCCCTTTGTTGTATATATACGAACACTATATATATGAAAGATCGACATGAAGAAGAGTCGATCAACCCTAAAGAGCTGCCTAACCCTCACACCCCTTGCCACGCCAGCCCCCGTCACCCGTGTACCCCTGTGCCACCGTGTGGCCGCCAGGGACAACTGGAGTTGGCTGAAAATTGCACCGCATAGCAGCAGTAACCACGCAACAGTAGTAGTCGCGACGCGGCTATTTCATAGTTATGTTTCTCATCCATCTCCTCGTCGTTTCCCAAACCAATTGTTGCATTGAGAACACAACCTATAGGCCTTCGACTCCATTGGATATTTTCTACCCAAATCAAAACGAAGTCGAGTTAAAACTCGACGTCAAAATAGAAAAAAAAATCTGTCTTTAAACAGAGCCAAGAACAAGCCCAGGCACCCAACTTGGAAGGCAGATCATCGCCGATCCTTCGACTGTTTAAAAAATTTGTTTGATAAAAATGCATTAAAACTATTTTCAAAAACCTAGAAAACTCTCCGATACGGCGTCCGTCCCGACAAACCGGCGATGTGATCGCGAACTGAAAGCATCGAAAGATGTGTATCGACTTTGCGGACGTGTGGGCTTTGACGAAACTCGAATTGGTTGCGTGTACGCGACGAATTTGATGCGTATCCGTCGAAATTCACCGTATCGACCTCTTTGAAAATTTGTCAATTACTTTGTGTACTTTCGTCGTATCAAGACGAAACTTATGACAATAGGACCATATTATTTTTCTATTCCTGTGTGCCAAGTTTGGTCCGATTCTGAGACGGTCGACCAGAACACCTATTTGGCGGGCCCGCGGCCCGCTCCAACGGACGAAATTGTGTACAGCCACCAAAATTCAACTTTCGACATACGGTTGGGTTCGTCTCCTCAAATCGGACCCGTAGACATGTAGTTTAACGACTTTAGAGACCATAGATACCGGCACACATTTTGGTGCAAAATGAGTCCACCAACGGACATCGTTTTGACCCAAAATTATAATTTTACCCCTGTGTCCAGAATTGGACTTATGGGTAGTCTATCCTAGCTATTTTCTTTATTTTGGGAATGTTGGTGATATTTATTTCAGCATTCGAGGACGTTTGCGATAATTGACTATATCTACTTTACTATTCTGATGGTTCGAGCTACTGGATCCTGCCCTTTTGTACACAACCTAAGGCAAGATACCTTGCCTTATTCACTGTTTATAATTAGATGCATATTTATTTATTTATTTACTACATATTTATTGTCTGTTTATTTTCAATTTACTAGTTGGATCCATTACTTGTTGTTTATAGTTTACTTTATTTTGCTTTCAGTTATTTTTCTTTCTTGTCTTTTAATATGCATATGGACCTAGTCTTAGCGGACTACCTTCCGTTAGTGACCTTGGATGGGAGAAGATAATTAAACTTATGGGCTACCCAAAACCAAAAGGCCGTAGTAACTACGTACTACGGTAGTCGTGTCGTGACAATCACTAACCTCGAGCTATGTGGACTGATGGGTCACGTGGGCCGCTAGCCTCGAGTTATACCGGCTGATAGTATTGATACTTGACGTGTGTGTATTGTGTGTTGTGAGCTTGTCATGGGGGAGTCAGCCATTACTTGCCTATACATTGAGATTGTTGGCCCAATGATTACATCATGTTTTTGAATATGGCTAATCAGTTAAGTTTAACATAATGATGTCACTAATATTCATATACTCACTATCATGTTGCTACTTAAACTTAGCATTGTCCTAATTGTCCTATATTATATTGACATGCTTGGATCGTACTGCAACATATTTTGCTGGCCTAACATGTATTTGTAGACATGCAGTAAGCATGATCAAACATGATCTAAACAGGACATAGGCAATGAAGAATTAATGATGGAGCAAAGTCGGCGTCATACAAAAAGATTTCTCCGAACCGCCTAGCGACCTATCTGTTTATCTTGGGATGACCGCTGTCAAGGAAAAAGACGTCTTCAGTTCTGCTCAGATATCAGAAGAAAGGCGTCATCACAGGGCTCTTGGTTTTCCAATTTGTTCCAAGTCTGTAATCTTCAATTTATTGAGTCTAGGAGAATATGTACGTTGAGTCGCACTGAGTCATCTCGACCCCTAGACATATCTCTCCAAGATCTACCATACAACAGACCAATTCCTGAACCAAGCCCAAGCTCCACAAAGCCCAAAAGCCCATTGGACCAATTCTGTCTTCTGGAGACAGAGTTCGGGCCGAACTCTGCCTCCACACAGAGTTCGGGCTGAACTCTGTCCCCTGATTTCCAGCATTCTGATTTATAGGGCCTGCTTGCTTCAAGCTGTCCAACGTTCAAAAATTTGAATTCTTGGAGCAGAATTCTGGCCGAATTCTGCCTCCCCAGAGTAGTATAAATAGAGCTTGAATTCTTTCATTTCAAATCATCTCTCACCTTCAAATATTCAAGCTTTCTAAGCTCTACTACTCCAAGCCTCATTCTTCCATATCTCCTAAGCCACAACTCTCCTTAGCCCAAGGTGCTCAGTGCGATAGCAGCTAGAAGTTGTGTGCAAGAGGGAAAGAAAAGTCACTTGGACAATTCCAAGTTTCGCCACTGTGAATCTGTAAGAAGTTGACGTGCTCTTCTGAAGAAAAGGCACGGGGTGTAACTACTATTTCACAAATAGTGGATTTAATCCTGAGCTAGAGTTCTCAGGCCTAGACTAGTCCTCCACGAGGGAAACCAGGTTAAAACTGCTGTGTTTGCGTATGCTCTACTGATCTTTATTTACTTCCGCATTTCTTTCTGATTTATTTACTATCTTGATAATTATTTTTTGGAGGTGATATAGTGTTAACTTTTTAATTGGTGATTATTGACACAAACTCTATTCACCCCCCTCTAGAGTTGCCTACACGTTTTTTCAGAGATGTCTTCTAAATTGCATATTAGAATGGTTAGGAGACCTTAGTAAATGCCATGTCACTCTCCATTCTAGTCGTGACATGGGACAATGTCACATCACAGAATAATATGCTACCCCTTATCCTTGTTTGGTTAGAGGGGTATTCCACTGTTTTGATGATGAGATATTGGGCCTTGTTATGATTGGGACTATTTTACTTTATTTGTGGCTTGTGACATATTAAATATTCAGTTTATTATGGCATATTCTTCCTGTATCTTGTTACGTCCCTCTGAGGACCTGGTGATCTCTCCAGGTGTGTGCTTTGTGACTTTTCACAGGTATTCTAGCCAGGACCGTGATCTTCTCCATTCCTTCGAAGATGATTGCTCTTGGTTCGTCCTGCTATTTTATCCATCCTTTCCTTGTATATTTTCTCTCATTTAAAATGGTTGGTAGTGGATTTGTCTCCGCCCAACTACTTGTATAAATGACAAAATTCATAATTGATTTATATTATTACTCTTTTATTTTGTGGATGAGATTTAGTTATCATGATTTACTGCATTTCACAGCTTATGTATACATATGAGATTTTCATATATTGGAGTATGCTTCGTATGTGTCCAGCTGGCATGACTACGTACTTAGTCCTAGGTATTTTGGGACTGGGTGTTACACAAGTCCATGCAATACTATCCTCTCAATTATAATACATCTATAAGTAATTTCCATCTTGTTCATCCAATCCTTGTTCTGTTTCTCTGAGTTCTTTTGTAGCTTTTCGTTTATTTCTCAAACCTATTTCAAGAAACCTTAAAGTCTCAATTGTAATATGTTGGTCAAAATTCAAGTCCCTCTAAAATAATTTCGACCTTCATGTATAAGAATTGACTAATCATTTTCTCTCCTCAACCCGAATGGTTATAAGTTCAACTTCTACTCTGTTATTCCTTCTAGAGTCCGTAAAACTCATGTCTATGCAAGAATTGGGTTCGACAATGGACATGTATTCAAAAGTAAGGATGAGCAAAAGCAAGTGAAAATAGGCTCAATAGAGTTTTGAAGTAAGATTCTCATGGGTCATCGATGGAATCTATCAAGAGATCCTAATATGTGATTGAGTACCAAACCTTCTAAAATATTCCATGACTCAAAAATCCTTATCTTAGGGCAGGCTCGCAGTAGTACGACTAAGCCTAAGTACTACCACGACTTCGTACTAGTTGCGAAGACTGACCTGTATGGGCCAACATAAAAACGTGTCACGACCCACATCCGGATATTCGGATACGAGTACGTAGACCACGCCTAGCCTACGTCGCAGTATCGACGGTAGAACGCTGTCAAGTACCTAGTAAAATATCTCATCATATATATGATCCACTAAATCAACATGTACTCAAATCACATATAGCTAAGGAAGATATGAAGGAAAGACAATAATAAATCTACAAAGTGATCATACATGTCAAGAAATGTATCAGAGACATATACGATGAATAAGTCATAAATCTAGATAAGGAATATGGCCTAGAGCTCTCCAGAGGTCTATCATGATCAAAGGTACATCGAGATCCGTCATCATGAAGTCCAAGGTGTGGGGCATAACATTACCAAAAAATAGTTATCTAGTCAGGACTAGAGCAAAGTACATCCCTAACAACAGTTCCAGCAAATGATAAAGACTATGTAATAGTAAATAAAGAGAATATATAAGAATCAGTAAAGTGTACATGAATGTAACATGGCATGGGTAAAACTGTAAACAAGAACAAGAACAGGTAAAACATGCTATATCATGTACAAGAGTCAAGAATCCATCCTATCTATGTGAGTGAGTACTAGCTTCGACATGTGGCCGGCTTGGGAACTGGCACAAGATTTTATAGCCTGGTTAATCATACGTACGGTGTATGATTAACACTCACAAGAAACAAGACATGGACAAGGAGGGTATTGACCAAATATCTACACTACTATTTCCTGCCCCCGATTGATACAGTAGATCCAACCATGGTACATTATGATACGAGATTCTCTGGGAAGGTCGTGAGCCTTCGCAGGAATCAGTATCTATACAATGCACATGAAAAAGAACAGGGCTTACACAAGATATACTAAGACAGGAATAACATCTCATGATAGGATCCAGACAATACCAATCCATGTGACCAACGTGTCAAGAAATCAAGCATATGTACACTAAATACACGAACATAAAAAATACCATAAACAGAAAATTATCAGAGAATGTACTCGCCTCAATTTGTTAGAGTCGACATGCGCGACACGAATGTGTCGACATGAAATAGGTACCTACGCTATGCTCCTTAATATGGTTCCAAATGACAACACAGGTGGTTTAATTGAGTCCAAAATAGCCCAATTTGATATATAGAAGTTCAGGTTCAGAGTTTGTACGATTATCGAGATGAGAAATGAGTCCATGATCAAAAATAGGAAACGACTATATTAGTCATGGTTTATGATTTGAGGAAAAGAGCATAACTAAATACATATAACTATCTTGAAAATTATTTATAAAATTAGCTATATATATTTGAGAACCTAGGAAATCATTTTGGGTCTCTAAACCCCTAAAATACACTTTTATTAGAGAAACATATTATTCTAGGTTGCTAAACCAATTTGCAATAGAATTAGACTTAAAAATAAGTTTATATATATATATATATATATATATATATATATATATATATATATATATATATATATATATATATATATATATAGGAATACGTATTCCTATAACAATTATTCCAAAATAATTATATATACAAATATACTTATACATATCAAAAAAAAATATATATATATAGGAATACGTATTCCTATAACAATTATTCCAAAATAATTATATATACAAATATACTTATACATATCAATATCAATATATATATATATATATATATATATATATATATATATATATATATATATATATATATATATATATATATATATATATATATATATATATATATATATATATATATATATATAAGTATATTTGTATATATAATTATTTTGGAATAATTGTTATAGGAATACGTATTCCTATAACAATTATTCCAAAATAATTATAT